>CATIWX010000003.1:600000-1161147 GCA_949699795.1 Spicauda simplicius | reverse complement strand
AAGATCAAATTTTTGTCCCATGCATTTGTTTAACAATCTAATTATATATCCATAAAAACAAATTGACTTACTTCTACGGTTCAGGCTAGCAGTACCCCTGCATCATCAGGATTGAAGAGTTGGAGGTCAATTTTTTTAGGAAATATCTGCTTAGTAATCTTATTCTACATTCAACCCAATTGGACTCCTAGAGCTTAGGTTTGGCCGAGTATCGCTAAATTCGTTAATTTGCTTCAAAGAAATGGATCCTATGATCAGAACCGTATCAAACTCATCAGAGTACCCTTGAAGTACATTCTATCAAATAAAAAAAAATCATCAAAATCGGTTGGCGGGGAAATTGAGTTATTCATCTATTTATCGCGCACATCGTTAATGCAAATATCAGACTTATGCGTTTTTCTTATGGATGCCACTGTCAAAAGTGAACTAAAAATAAATGTGACCCCATGACACGCACTACCTTTCAAATGAAAAAAAAATCATCCAAATCCGTTCACCCAGTGCGGAGAAATCGAGTAACAAATATAAAATAAAAAAAAAATAAAAAAAAAATACAGACGAATTGATAACCTCCTCCTTCTTGGAAGTCGGTTTAAAACGATGTTTTAACATAAAAATCAAAGCGAAATACTAAATTTTATTGAGGTGGCCTCAAAATTGACTGACTTTCATACAAACTTACATCTCCTATTTGGGTTAAATTGGGGGGGGGGGGGATCAGAAAATTCATTCTTAACTGACGTCTACGTCATAAAAGGAACCCCTAATAAAAATCATATTCGTATCGTAGGATCGTATTGTTATGTATTTTTTTTAATTAGTTAGACGAATTCTAATATTGTAAATCGCTTTTTTGAACCAATTTACATTCTTAGTGGTCTAATTCACAATATCGTGATATCTTTTCAATCAACTTCTCCACATTTGAACCAAAACGTACCGATTAGAAAGATTTGAACTTTTCCAATTTGGAAAATACTATTTGAAGTAATTTTGGCGAATTCAAATTTCTAAGTAAGATTATAAGTAAACCTACTTTTAATATTAATTTGTGTTCAGGAGTTCCGGAAGGCATTAAGGAATTCAAAAATTCTGTTGGATAATGTACTGCTTCCTCTATCTCAATGACTGTGTCTACCGAATAGTAGATCTGTGACGCTGCCTTAAATTTTGAAAAAAATAAATCATTTATTATATCGACACGTTCATTGGTGGGTGGGTATATTGCCGTCTTTTGGAACCAATTTATAGTGTTATTGGTTGTATTAATACTTTTTCAACCAACTCCTCCACATTTAAAAGAAGACGTATCGATATAAAGATTGATTTTAACTTTTCCTGATAACAAAGCACTATTATCTACTATCAATGTAAATCATTAGAAAATTGGAATATCACTGAACAGCGACATATATTCTGAGTTCATATTTTGTTTCATGTGGCCAAATATAAGATCTATTAAGAGGTGCATCGGGCTATTTGTGTGCGTAAATCCCGCATTGTTCTTCGTAAAGCATAATCAAAGTCATAATAAGACATAATCAAAACACTTTTACAATTCATACGAACAGGGCGCACCCGCTCGCAGGGCGCTGCCGCACCCTGCTCGCTTATTTTTTATGTTTTCTTTTATGTTCCAACCTAACCTAACCCATCCTGTTTAAAAAGCTACAGCTAAATCCAACTCTTAACAATAACATGACAATACTCCTGCATTTTCAGGATTTAGGTATTCAAAGTGACACTTTTCATCATAATGTTCTCTCAACGGTTGTAATGTATTGTAATCAATAAGTACCAAACTCATACGGCTTAAGTAGGTTGTGTACTTAGGTTATCAGGGTTGATGAATTGAATTTTAATTTATTAATCACATTTCAGTTTAATGAGCTGTCGTAAAACTTATAAAATATTCTTAACTAAATAACAACCGTAAGTAATATGTGACTACCATTTATAATTTAGGCTTGTACTATCCTGCATCATCAGGGAGGAGTTGAAGGTAAAAAAAATATCCCATGTCTTTGCTTAGTATTCTTATGACTTATACGTAAGCATTTGCAAGCCAACTTGTATAGCTTGGGCTTGCAGTACCCTGCATCATCAGGGCTGAGGAGTTTAAGGTCGAAATTGTCATCATGTGTCTTTACTTAGTAATTATATTACATACCCGAAAGCATTAAATGGCCAACTCCTATGGCTTAGGCTTGCAGTACCCTGCATCATCAGGCTTGAGGAGTTGAAGATTGAAATTTTCATCTTGTGTCTTTGCTTAGTAATTATATTACATACCCGAAAGCAATAAATAGCTAACTTCTATAGCTTAGGCTTGCAGTACCCTGCATCATCAGGCTTGAGGAGTTGAAGATCGAAATTTTCATCTTGTGTCTTTGCTTGGTAATTATATTACATACCCGAAAGCACTAAATAGCTAACTTCTATGGCTTAGGCTTGAAGTACCCCTGCATCATCAGGGTTCAGGAGTTAAAGGTCAAAATTTTCATCATGTGTCTTTGCTTAGTAATTATATTACATACCTGAAAGCACTAAATAGCTAACTTCTATGGCTTAGGCTTGAAATACCTCTGCATCATCAGGGTTCAGGAGTTAAAGGTCAAAATTTTCATCATGTGTCTTTGCTTAGTAATTATATTACATACCTGAAAGCACTAAATAGCTAACTTCTATGGCTTAGGCTTGAAGTACCCTTGCATCATCAGGGTTGAGGAGTTAAAGGTCAAAATTTTCATCATGTGTCTTTGCTTAGTAATTATATTAAATACCTGAAAGCACTAAATAGCTAACTTCTATGGCTTAGGCTTGAAATACCCCTGCATCATCAGGGTTCAGGAGTTAAAGGTCAAAATTTTCATCATGTGTCTTTGCTTAGTAATTATATTACATACCTGAAAGCACTAAATAGCTAACTTCTATGGCTTAGGCTTGAAGTACCCTTGCATCATCAGGGTTGAGGAGTTAAAGGTCAAAATTTTCATCATGTGTCTTTGCTTAGTAATTATATTAAATACCTTAAAGCACCAAATGCCCATCTCGTATAGTTTAGGCTAGCAGTATCCTGCATCATCAGGGGTGAGGAGTTGAAGGTCGAAATTTTCATTTTGTGTCTTTGCTTAGTAATCATATTACATACCCGAAAGCACCAAATGGCCATCTCCTATGGCTTAGGCTTGAAGTAACTCTGCATCATCAGGGTTGAGGAGTTGAAGGTCAACATTTTTACCGTGTATCTTTGCTTGGTATTTTTATTACATATCCGTAAGTGCCAAATAGCCAACTCTTACGGTTTAGTCTTGAAATACCCTTACATCATCAGGGTTGAAGAGTTAAAGATCAAATTTTTGTCCCATGCATTTGTTTAACAATCTAATTATATATCCATAAAAACAAATTGACTTACTTCTACGGTTCAGGCTAGCAGTACCCCTGCATCATCAGGATTGAAGAGTTGGAGGTCAATTTTTTTAGGAAATATCTGCTTAGTAATCTTATTCTACATTCAACCCAATTGGACTCCTAGAGCTTAGGTTTGGCCGAGTATCGCTAAATTCGTTAATTTGCTTCAAAGAAATGGATCCTATGATCAGAACCGTATCAAACTCATCAGAGTACCCTTGAAGTACATTCTATCAAATAAAAAAAAATCATCAAAATCGGTTGGCGGGAAATTGAGTTATTCATCTATTTATCGCGCACATCGTTAATGCAAATATCAGACTTATGCGTTTTTCTTATGGATGCCACTGTCAAAAGTGAACTAAAAATAAATGTGACCCCATGACACGCACTACCTTTCAAATGAAAAAAAAATCATCCAAATCCGTTCACCCAGTGCGGAGAAATCGAGTAACAAATATAAAATAAAAAAAAAATAAAAAAAAAATACAGACGAATTGATAACCTCCTCCTTCTTGGAAGTCGGTTTAAAACGATGTTTTAACATAAAAATCAAAGCGAAATACTAAATTTTATTGAGGTGGCCTCAAAATTGACTGACTTTCATACAAACTTACATCTCCTATTTGGGTTAAATTGGGGGGGGGGGGATCAGAAAATTCATTCTTAACTGACGTCTACGTCATAAAAGGAACCCCTAATAAAAATCATATTCGTATCGTAGGATCGTATTGTTATGTATTTTTTTTAATTAGTTAGACGAATTCTAATATTGTAAATCGCTTTTTTGAACCAATTTACATTCTTAGTGGTCTAATTCACAATATCGTGATATCTTTTCAATCAACTTCTCCACATTTGAACCAAAACGTACCGATTAGAAAGATTTGAACTTTTCCAATTTGGAAAATACTATTTGAAGTAATTTTGGCGAATTCAAATTTCTAAGTAAGATTATAAGTAAACCTACTTTTAATATTAATTTGTGTTCAGGAGTTCCGGAAGGCATTAAGGAATTCAAAAATTCTGTTGGATAATGTACTGCTTCCTCTATCTCAATGACTGTGTCTACCGAATAGTAGATCTGTGACGCTGCCTTAAATTTTGAAAAAAATAAATCATTTATTATATCGACACGTTCATTGGTGGGTGGGTATATTGCCGTCTTTTGGAACCAATTTATAGTGTTATTGGTTGTATTAATACTTTTTCAACCAACTCCTCCACATTTAAAAGAAGACGTATCGATATAAAGATTGATTTTAACTTTTCCTGATAACAAAGCACTATTATCTACTATCAATGTAAATCATTAGAAAATTGGAATATCACTGAACAGCGACATATATTCTGAGTTCATATTTTGTTTCATGTGGCCAAATATAAGATCTATTAAGAGGTGCATCGGGCTATTTGTGTGCGTAAATCCCGCATTGTTCTTCGTAAAGCATAATCAAAGTCATAATAAGACATAATCAAAACACTTTTACAATTCATACGAACAGGGCGCACCCGCTCGCAGGGCGCTGCCGCACCCTGCTCGCTTATTTTTTATGTTTTCTTTTATGTTCCAACCTAACCTAACCCATCCTGTTTAAAAAGCTACAGCTAAATCCAACTCTTAACAATAACATGACAATACTCCTGCATTTTCAGGATTTAGGTATTCAAAGTGACACTTTTCATCATAATGTTCTCTCAACGGTTGTAATGTATTGTAATCAATAAGTACCAAACTCATACGGCTTAAGTAGGTTGTGTACTTAGGTTATCAGGGTTGATGAATTGAATTTTAATTTATTAATCACATTTCAGTTTAATGAGCTGTCGTAAAACTTATAAAATATTCTTAACTAAATAACAACCGTAAGTAATATGTGACTACCATTTATAATTTAGGCTTGTACTATCCTGCATCATCAGGGAGGAGTTGAAGGTAAAAAAAATATCCCATGTCTTTGCTTAGTATTCTTATGACTTATACGTAAGCATTTGCAAGCCAACTTGTATAGCTTGGGCTTGCAGTACCCTGCATCATCAGGGCTGAGGAGTTTAAGGTCGAAATTGTCATCATGTGTCTTTACTTAGTAATTATATTACATACCCGAAAGCATTAAATGGCCAACTCCTATGGCTTAGGCTTGCAGTACCCTGCATCATCAGGCTTGAGGAGTTGAAGATTGAAATTTTCATCTTGTGTCTTTGCTTAGTAATTATATTACATACCCGAAAGCAATAAATAGCTAACTTCTATAGCTTAGGCTTGCAGTACCCTGCATCATCAGGCTTGAGGAGTTGAAGATCGAAATTTTCATCTTGTGTCTTTGCTTGGTAATTATATTACATACCCGAAAGCACTAAATAGCTAACTTCTATGGCTTAGGCTTGAAGTACCCCTGCATCATCAGGGTTCAGGAGTTAAAGGTCAAAATTTTCATCATGTGTCTTTGCTTAGTAATTATATTACATACCTGAAAGCACTAAATAGCTAACTTCTATGGCTTAGGCTTGAAATACCTCTGCATCATCAGGGTTCAGGAGTTAAAGGTCAAAATTTTCATCATGTGTCTTTGCTTAGTAATTATATTACATACCTGAAAGCACTAAATAGCTAACTTCTATGGCTTAGGCTTGAAGTACCCTTGCATCATCAGGGTTGAGGAGTTAAAGGTCAAAATTTTCATCATGTGTCTTTGCTTAGTAATTATATTAAATACCTGAAAGCACTAAATAGCTAACTTCTATGGCTTAGGCTTGAAATACCCCTGCATCATCAGGGTTCAGGAGTTAAAGGTCAAAATTTTCATCATGTGTCTTTGCTTAGTAATTATATTACATACCTGAAAGCACTAAATAGCTAACTTCTATGGCTTAGGCTTGAAGTACCCTTGCATCATCAGGGTTGAGGAGTTAAAGGTCAAAATTTTCATCATGTGTCTTTGCTTAGTAATTATATTAAATACCTTAAAGCACCAAATGCCCATCTCGTATAGTTTAGGCTAGCAGTATCCTGCATCATCAGGGGTGAGGAGTTGAAGGTCGAAATTTTCATTTTGTGTCTTTGCTTAGTAATCATATTACATACCCGAAAGCACCAAATGGCCATCTCCTATGGCTTAGGCTTGAAGTAACTCTGCATCATCAGGGTTGAGGAGTTGAAGGTCAACATTTTTACCGTGTATCTTTGCTTGGTATTTTTATTACATATCCGTAAGTGCCAAATAGCCAACTCTTACGGTTTAGTCTTGAAATACCCTTACATCATCAGGGTTGAAGAGTTAAAGATCAAATTTTTGTCCCATGCATTTGTTTAACAATCTAATTATATATCCATAAAAACAAATTGACTTACTTCTACGGTTCAGGCTAGCAGTACCCCTGCATCATCAGGATTGAAGAGTTGGAGGTCAATTTTTTTAGGAAATATCTGCTTAGTAATCTTATTCTACATTCAACCCAATTGGACTCCTAGAGCTTAGGTTTGGCCGAGTATCGCTAAATTCGTTAATTTGCTTCAAAGAAATGGATCCTATGATCAGAACCGTATCAAACTCATCAGAGTACCCTTGAAGTACATTCTATCAAATAAAAAAAAATCATCAAAATCGGTTGGCGGGAAATTGAGTTATTCATCTATTTATCGCGCACATCGTTAATGCAAATATCAGACTTATGCGTTTTTCTTATGGATGCCACTGTCAAAAGTGAACTAAAAATAAATGTGACCCCATGACACGCACTACCTTTCAAATGAAAAAAAAATCATCCAAATCCGTTCACCCAGTGCGGAGAAATCGAGTAACAAATATAAAATAAAAAAAAAATAAAAAAAAAATACAGACGAATTGATAACCTCCTCCTTCTTGGAAGTCGGTTTAAAACGATGTTTTAACATAAAAATCAAAGCGAAATACTAAATTTTATTGAGGTGGCCTCAAAATTGACTGACTTTCATACAAACTTACATCTCCTATTTGGGTTAAATTGGGGGGGGGGGGATCAGAAAATTCATTCTTAACTGACGTCTACGTCATAAAAGGAACCCCTAATAAAAATCATATTCGTATCGTAGGATCGTATTGTTATGTATTTTTTTTAATTAGTTAGACGAATTCTAATATTGTAAATCGCTTTTTTGAACCAATTTACATTCTTAGTGGTCTAATTCACAATATCGTGATATCTTTTCAATCAACTTCTCCACATTTGAACCAAAACGTACCGATTAGAAAGATTTGAACTTTTCCAATTTGGAAAATACTATTTGAAGTAATTTTGGCGAATTCAAATTTCTAAGTAAGATTATAAGTAAACCTACTTTTAATATTAATTTGTGTTCAGGAGTTCCGGAAGGCATTAAGGAATTCAAAAATTCTGTTGGATAATGTACTGCTTCCTCTATCTCAATGACTGTGTCTACCGAATAGTAGATCTGTGACGCTGCCTTAAATTTTGAAAAAAATAAATCATTTATTATATCGACACGTTCATTGGTGGGTGGGTATATTGCCGTCTTTTGGAACCAATTTATAGTGTTATTGGTTGTATTAATACTTTTTCAACCAACTCCTCCACATTTAAAAGAAGACGTATCGATATAAAGATTGATTTTAACTTTTCCTGATAACAAAGCACTATTATCTACTATCAATGTAAATCATTAGAAAATTGGAATATCACTGAACAGCGACATATATTCTGAGTTCATATTTTGTTTCATGTGGCCAAATATAAGATCTATTAAGAGGTGCATCGGGCTATTTGTGTGCGTAAATCCCGCATTGTTCTTCGTAAAGCATAATCAAAGTCATAATAAGACATAATCAAAACACTTTTACAATTCATACGAACAGGGCGCACCCGCTCGCAGGGCGCTGCCGCACCCTGCTCGCTTATTTTTTATGTTTTCTTTTATGTTCCAACCTAACCTAACCCATCCTGTTTAAAAAGCTACAGCTAAATCCAACTCTTAACAATAACATGACAATACTCCTGCATTTTCAGGATTTAAGTATTCAAAGTGACACTTTTCATCATAATGTTCTCTCAACGGTTGTAATGTATTGTAATCAATAAGTACCAAACTCATACGGCTTAAGTAGGTTGTGTACTTAGGTTATCAGGGTTGATGAATTGAATTTTAATTTATTAATCACATTTCAGTTTAATGAGCTGTCGTAAAACTTATAAAATATTCTTAACTAAATAACAACCGTAAGTAATATGTGACTACCATTTATAATTTAGGCTTGTACTATCCTGCATCATCAGGGAGGAGTTGAAGGTAAAAAAAATATCCCATGTCTTTGCTTAGTATTCTTATGACTTATACGTAAGCATTTGCAAGCCAACTTGTATAGCTTGGGCTTGCAGTACCCTGCATCATCAGGGCTGAGGAGTTTAAGGTCGAAATTGTCATCATGTGTCTTTACTTAGTAATTATATTACATACCCGAAAGCATTAAATGGCCAACTCCTATGGCTTAGGCTTGCAGTACCCTGCATCATCAGGCTTGAGGAGTTGAAGATTGAAATTTTCATCTTGTGTCTTTGCTTAGTAATTATATTACATACCCGAAAGCAATAAATAGCTAACTTCTATAGCTTAGGCTTGCAGTACCCTGCATCATCAGGCTTGAGGAGTTGAAGATCGAAATTTTCATCTTGTGTCTTTGCTTGGTAATTATATTACATACCCGAAAGCACTAAATAGCTAACTTCTATGGCTTAGGCTTGAAGTACCCCTGCATCATCAGGGTTCAGGAGTTAAAGGTCAAAATTTTCATCATGTGTCTTTGCTTAGTAATTATATTACATACCTGAAAGCACTAAATAGCTAACTTCTATGGCTTAGGCTTGAAATACCTCTGCATCATCAGGGTTCAGGAGTTAAAGGTCAAAATTTTCATCATGTGTCTTTGCTTAGTAATTATATTACATACCTGAAAGCACTAAATAGCTAACTTCTATGGCTTAGGCTTGAAGTACCCTTGCATCATCAGGGTTGAGGAGTTAAAGGTCAAAATTTTCATCATGTGTCTTTGCTTAGTAATTATATTAAATACCTGAAAGCACTAAATAGCTAACTTCTATGGCTTAGGCTTGAAATACCCCTGCATCATCAGGGTTCAGGAGTTAAAGGTCAAAATTTTCATCATGTGTCTTTGCTTAGTAATTATATTACATACCTGAAAGCACTAAATAGCTAACTTCTATGGCTTAGGCTTGAAGTACCCTTGCATCATCAGGGTTGAGGAGTTAAAGGTCAAAATTTTCATCATGTGTCTTTGCTTAGTAATTATATTAAATACCTTAAAGCACCAAATGCCCATCTCGTATAGTTTAGGCTAGCAGTATCCTGCATCATCAGGGGTGAGGAGTTGAAGGTCGAAATTTTCATTTTGTGTCTTTGCTTAGTAATCATATTACATACCCGAAAGCACCAAATGGCCATCTCCTATGGCTTAGGCTTGAAGTAACTCTGCATCATCAGGGTTGAGGAGTTGAAGGTCAACATTTTTACCGTGTATCTTTGCTTGGTATTTTTATTACATATCCGTAAGTGCCAAATAGCCAACTCTTACGGTTTAGTCTTGAAATACCCTTACATCATCAGGGTTGAAGAGTTAAAGATCAAATTTTTGTCCCATGCATTTGTTTAACAATCTAATTATATATCCATAAAAACAAATTGACTTACTTCTACGGTTCAGGCTAGCAGTACCCCTGCATCATCAGGATTGAAGAGTTGGAGGTCAATTTTTTTAGGAAATATCTGCTTAGTAATCTTATTCTACATTCAACCCAATTGGACTCCTAGAGCTTAGGTTTGGCCGAGTATCGCTAAATTCGTTAATTTGCTTCAAAGAAATGGATCCTATGATCAGAACCGTATCAAACTCATCAGAGTACCCTTGAAGTACATTCTATCAAATAAAAAAAAATCATCAAAATCGGTTGGCGGGAAATTGAGTTATTCATCTATTTATCGCGCACATCGTTAATGCAAATATCAGACTTATGCGTTTTTCTTATGGATGCCACTGTCAAAAGTGAACTAAAAATAAATGTGACCCCATGACACGCACTACCTTTCAAATGAAAAAAAAATCATCCAAATCCGTTCACCCAGTGCGGAGAAATCGAGTAACAAATATAAAATAAAAAAAAAATAAAAAAAAAATACAGACGAATTGATAACCTCCTCCTTCTTGGAAGTCGGTTTAAAACGATGTTTTAACATAAAAATCAAAGCGAAATACTAAATTTTATTGAGGTGGCCTCAAAATTGACTGACTTTCATACAAACTTACATCTCCTATTTGGGTTAAATTGGGGGGGGGGGGATCAGAAAATTCATTCTTAACTGACGTCTACGTCATAAAAGGAACCCCTAATAAAAATCATATTCGTATCGTAGGATCGTATTGTTATGTATTTTTTTTAATTAGTTAGACGAATTCTAATATTGTAAATCGCTTTTTTGAACCAATTTACATTCTTAGTGGTCTAATTCACAATATCGTGATATCTTTTCAATCAACTTCTCCACATTTGAACCAAAACGTACCGATTAGAAAGATTTGAACTTTTCCAATTTGGAAAATACTATTTGAAGTAATTTTGGCGAATTCAAATTTCTAAGTAAGATTATAAGTAAACCTACTTTTAATATTAATTTGTGTTCAGGAGTTCCGGAAGGCATTAAGGAATTCAAAAATTCTGTTGGATAATGTACTGCTTCCTCTATCTCAATGACTGTGTCTACCGAATAGTAGATCTGTGACGCTGCCTTAAATTTTGAAAAAAATAAATCATTTATTATATCGACACGTTCATTGGTGGGTGGGTATATTGCCGTCTTTTGGAACCAATTTATAGTGTTATTGGTTGTATTAATACTTTTTCAACCAACTCCTCCACATTTAAAAGAAGACGTATCGATATAAAGATTGATTTTAACTTTTCCTGATAACAAAGCACTATTATCTACTATCAATGTAAATCATTAGAAAATTGGAATATCACTGAACAGCGACATATATTCTGAGTTCATATTTTGTTTCATGTGGCCAAATATAAGATCTATTAAGAGGTGCATCGGGCTATTTGTGTGCGTAAATCCCGCATTGTTCTTCGTAAAGCATAATCAAAGTCATAATAAGACATAATCAAAACACTTTTACAATTCATACGAACAGGGCGCACCCGCTCGCAGGGCGCTGCCGCACCCTGCTCGCTTATTTTTTATGTTTTCTTTTATGTTCCAACCTAACCTAACCCATCCTGTTTAAAAAGCTACAGCTAAATCCAACTCTTAACAATAACATGACAATACTCCTGCATTTTCAGGATTTAGGTATTCAAAGTGACACTTTTCATCATAATGTTCTCTCAACGGTTGTAATGTATTGTAATCAATAAGTACCAAACTCATACGGCTTAAGTAGGTTGTGTACTTAGGTTATCAGGGTTGATGAATTGAATTTTAATTTATTAATCACATTTCAGTTTAATGAGCTGTCGTAAAACTTATAAAATATTCTTAACTAAATAACAACCGTAAGTAATATGTGACTACCATTTATAATTTAGGCTTGTACTATCCTGCATCATCAGGGAGGAGTTGAAGGTAAAAAAAATATCCCATGTCTTTGCTTAGTATTCTTATGACTTATACGTAAGCATTTGCAAGCCAACTTGTATAGCTTGGGCTTGCAGTACCCTGCATCATCAGGGCTGAGGAGTTTAAGGTCGAAATTGTCATCATGTGTCTTTACTTAGTAATTATATTACATACCCGAAAGCATTAAATGGCCAACTCCTATGGCTTAGGCTTGCAGTACCCTGCATCATCAGGCTTGAGGAGTTGAAGATTGAAATTTTCATCTTGTGTCTTTGCTTAGTAATTATATTACATACCCGAAAGCAATAAATAGCTAACTTCTATAGCTTAGGCTTGCAGTACCCTGCATCATCAGGCTTGAGGAGTTGAAGATCGAAATTTTCATCTTGTGTCTTTGCTTGGTAATTATATTACATACCCGAAAGCACTAAATAGCTAACTTCTATGGCTTAGGCTTGAAATACCTCTGCATCATCAGGGTTCAGGAGTTAAAGGTCAAAATTTTCATCATGTGTCTTTGCTTAGTAATTATATTACATACCTGAAAGCACTAAATAGCTAACTTCTATGGCTTAGGCTTGAAGTACCCTTGCATCATCAGGGTTGAGGAGTTAAAGGTCAAAATTTTCATCATGTGTCTTTGCTTAGTAATTATATTAAATACCTGAAAGCACTAAATAGCTAACTTCTATGGCTTAGGCTTGAAATACCCCTGCATCATCAGGGTTCAGGAGTTAAAGGTCAAAATTTTCATCATGTGTCTTTGCTTAGTAATTATATTACATACCTGAAAGCACTAAATAGCTTACTTCTATGGCTTAGGCTTGAAGTACCCTTGCATCATCAGGGTTGAGGAGTTAAAGGTCAAAATTTTCATCATGTGTCTTTGCTTAGTAATTATATTAAATACCTGAAAGCACCAAATGCCCATCTCGTATAGTTTAGGCTAGCAGTATCCTGCATCATCAGGGGTGAGGAGTTGAAGGTCGAAATTTTCATTTTGTGTCTTTGCTTAGTAATCATATTACATACCCGAAAGCACCAAATGGCCATCTCCTATGGCTTAGGCTTGAAGTAACTCTGCATCATCAGGGTTGAGGAGTTGAAGGTCAACATTTTTACCGTGTATCTTTGCTTGGTATTTTTATTACATATCCGTAAGTGCCAAATAGCCAACTCTTACGGTTTAGTCTTGAAATACCCTTACATCATCAGGGTTGAAGAGTTAAAGATCAAATTTTTGTCCCATGCATTTGTTTAACAATCTAATTATATATCCATAAAAACAAATTGACTTACTTCTACGGTTCAGGCTAGCAGTACCCCTGCATCATCAGGATTGAAGAGTTGGAGGTCAATTTTTTTAGGAAATATCTGCTTAGTAATCTTATTCTACATTCAACCCAATTGGACTCCTAGAGCTTAGGTTTGGCCGAGTATCGCTAAATTCGTTAATTTGCTTCAAAGAAATGGATCCTATGATCAGAACCGTATCAAACTCATCAGAGTACCCTTGAAGTACATTCTATCAAATAAAAAAAAATCATCAAAATCGGTTGGCGGGAAATTGAGTTATTCATCTATTTATCGCGCACATCGTTAATGCAAATATCAGACTTATGCGTTTTTCTTATGGATGCCACTGTCAAAAGTGAACTAAAAATAAATGTGACCCCATGACACGCACTACCTTTCAAATGAAAAAAAAATCATCCAAATCCGTTCACCCAGTGCGGAGAAATCGAGTAACAAATATAAAATAAAAAAAAAATAAAAAAAAAATACAGACGAATTGATAACCTCCTCCTTCTTGGAAGTCGGTTTAAAACGATGTTTTAACATAAAAATCAAAGCGAAATACTAAATTTTATTGAGGTGGCCTCAAAATTGACTGACTTTCATACAAACTTACATCTCCTATTTGGGTTAAATTGGGGGGGGGGGGGATCAGAAAATTCATTCTTAACTGACGTCTACGTCATAAAAGGAACCCCTAATAAAAATCATATTCGTATCTTTAGCAGTTTAGGCTCTACGATGTTTATTCAGTAGATGAGTGAGAGAGCATCCTTTCGTTTTTATATAAGTATATATAGATATAGATTTGTATAGTATCAAATAACATAGGTACACACATAACCAATAAAAAATACATAACAAAGGAATACACATTTTACAGACCATAACATGTTTAGTTTCAACCAAATCAACTATGCAGTTACGTAACTTAATAACACTTATCGAACATAGAATAAATCCTGCGTAGTTTTAAATTGACATAACTTTTTTATTTATAAACCGATTTACATAAAATAAACCCTAAATGTTAAGTGAAGTTTCTCACAACACATCAGTAAAAATTATATTCAAATTGGATAAGCCGTTTCTGAGATTAGCGTTTTCAAACACACAGACAAACAGACAAACAGACAAACAGACAAACAGACAAACAGACAAACAGACAAACAGACAAACAGACAAACAGACAAACAGACAAACAGACAAACAGACAAACAGACAAACAGATAAACAGACAAACAGACAAACAGAAAAGATTTCTAAAAACCATTATTTTGGGTTCTATATCGTATTATAGACCTCTTGAAATGGTTTTCACCTAAATTTATTCCATGTACAGACAGCGACCTCTTACAGATTTATTATAGTATAGAAGAAGAAGATATAGTAATGCATATTATTGCTCAGTCCCAAGCTGTTTTGTCTTCTATGTAATCAGAAATTTTATAATACGCTTTACGGCAAAGTTTAATCTTAATCAATGCTTTGAACTTATTCATTGACAAATTTCTGATTTCAACAGGAAGTTTATTATAAAAGCGTATACATTGACCCATAAAAGAATTATTAATTTTGTGAAGACGAGTAACATGTGCAGAGAGATTGTGCTTGTTCCTTGTATTTATGTTATGCGTATCACAATGTTTAGCAAAATTATTAATATTTTTCTTAACATACATCAAATTTTCGTATATAAATTGGGATACAACAGTAAGAATATTTATTTCTTTAAATAATTCTTTTAGTGAACATTTCGGACTTAGGTTATAAATGGCTCGTACAGCCCTCTTCTGTAGTATAAAGACAGTATTGAGGTCTGAAGAGCACCCCCACAGCAGTATGCCGTATGACATAATGCTATGAAAGTAACTAAAATAAACTATTCTAGCTGTTTCTACATCGGTGAAATGTCTGATTTTTTTTTACAGAATAAACCGCTGAACTGAGTCTACCCGACAATTTTTCAATATGGGGACCCCATTGCAATTTGGCATCTAAAGTAACGCCTAGGAAGACAGTTGACTCCACAAGGTCCAAAACCGTTCCATTGAGTTGTACATTGGTTTCAACCTGCCTAACGTTGGGCAGTGAGAATTTTATGCATTTAGTTTTTTTCTCGTTAAGAAGTAAGTTATTTACGTTGAACCAATGTACGACCCTCGAGAGAGCATTGTTTACTTCGTCAAACTTGCTTAATTGTCTTTTAATTTTAAATAGTAATGAGGTATCATCTGCAAACAATACGATCTCGTGATTATTTGCTACATAGTAGGGTAGGTCATTGATATATATTAAAAACAAGAATGGTCCGAGTATCAAACCCTGTGGAACGCCCATGGTAACAGATGCGCCGGGCGATTTAGTGCCATTAATAATAACCCTTTGAGTTCTATCGTTTAGATAAGAAGTCAAAAGGTTAAGAGCTTTGTTCCTGATCCCGTAGTGGTGTAATTTCCTGACCAGTATATCATGATGTACACAATCAAAAGCCTTAGATAAATCACAAAACACGCCAAGGGCATCACGCGATCCATCCCAGGCCTCAAACACATGTTTTAATAACTGAATTCCTGCATCTATAGTAGAGCGATTCCTTCTAAAACCAAATTGTGTGTCATGAAGTATCTCATTGTCATTGAAATACTTCAACAAATCGTTTAAGATAACTTTTTCAAAAACTTTACTTAACGTTGGTAGTATAGATATTGGTCGAAAATTACTTGGACAAGAAGTACTACCAGATTTAAATATAGGAATCACTTTACTTTGTTTCATAAGGTCAGGAAATACACCGCTAGTAACACAAGCATTGAACACAGAAGCCAAGTGCGGAGCTATAAGATGGATAATAGAAGAAACGGCTCTAACAGAAAGTCCCCAGAGGTCTGCCGTTTTCTTACGATCCAGACTATTGAAAGCATTGATTATATCTGCTGCATTGACCCCTGAAAATTCAAAGCTCGTGCTACGTTCTTTTACACACTCTTTAAGCAAGGCCTCAGCAGAGGTAGAAGATGACTTTAGAGCTTTAGTTGTTAACAAAGGTATATTAGTGAAGAAATTCTCAAACTCTGATGCCACCTCCAAATCCTCTGTTACATCTTTATTATTTATTTTTAAATTAAAATTCTGGTTATACTCACATATCTTATTAGTTTCGTCGTTAATAATATTCCATGTTGTTCTAATCTTATTTGTAGATGTTTTTATCTTATTTCTTAAATATAGGGATTTAGCACAGGAACAAGCCAGCTTAAAAGTTTTAGAATATTTTTTTACATATTGCTTAAATAAAGGGTCATGATTATAAGACTTTTCATAGTATAGATCATACAATTTGCGTCTACTAATATAAATACCTCTCGTTGCCCATTCATAAAATTTGGTTCGTCCATGACTTACAGTTTTTGGTTTAAACACTTTTTCAAATTCACCACTGATAAGGTTAAACAACGAATTATATAATAAATCAGGATCATGGTGGTTAGGCAACAGAGACATTTTCTTAGCCAAATTGCTTTTAAACAGTTCTAGACGGTTACTATTTATAGGAACAAACTTAATCTCCCTCTTTTCAACCTCATTGACTCTCCTAGGGAATACTGCTAACTGCCCACAGTGATCCGAATCAAAGTTATTAATCATTGATGTTTTTATGGGTGTTACGTTTGTAAATATATTGTCAATGCATGTTGAGCTAGTAGAAGTTATCCTAGTAGGTTCATGAAAACTTTTGCTTAAATTGTACGATTTAAATAACAAAATAAGTTTACTTGCTTGGGTTGTTTTTTCTAGTGTATTAATATTAAAGTCTCCACATACAATAATTCTCTTATTAGAACCTATCGCTTTATAAAGTACCTCATCCATTACTTTCTCAAAATCCTCATAAGGTGCAATGGGGGGTTTATATACGCTTACAACCAGGAACTGCTCAAACTCTATACATGAAATTTCAATTACTCGTTCAACAGACAGATTTACAATATCGTTCCGCTCTTTAAATTTTATGTTTTTGTTGACTATTATGAGGGAACCACCACGTATCATATTTGTTCTGCTGAACGAGCTGGCCACCTGGTGCTTGCAAAAGTTAAACATGATCTGATCAGATTTTAGCCAGTGTTCTGTAATACACAAAATGTCAATGTTGCTATTTTCTAGAAATAATTCTAATTCTAAATCTTTCCCGGTTATCCCTTGAATATTTTGATGCACCAGGCTGACCGAGGATAACTTTAAAACATGTTGTTTGCTTCTATTATTTTGAGTGATAACATTATCGCAAGAGGTTGTCTCTATTGTCGTCTTATCTAATCCGAAGTCGGCGCTCACCATATTTTGCTGGATCATGACGAAACTACATGTATCTTATATGAGCGCCGACTTCGGGACTATGTACTAAGTACTGTGTTTGCTCTAAACCAACATGTATTTAAATTATTTTTTACTTTTATGTGGCATGGAAGTCGGTTGTATTTTTTGTTTAAAAATTTTTTTTTCACGCTTTTCAGTCACGATAAAATCAGTTATGGCTGTTGCTAGTCGTCCGCTAATCGGATGAATAAAATTAATTATTCGTCCGATTTTCGGATGAATAAAATTATGTGCTGACGTCATCATCTAAAAATAGACTTCTTTGACACAACCGGTCGGGGGCGCTACCGCGCCCCCTCCCTTAGATTCTGAATTGGAAAAATCTGTTCGAACCTAACCTAACCGAATAAAACAACTTTTTTCAGAGTAAACATTTATTTAAAGAATAGACCTATAATTATCAATATTTAAAGTAGAAAAAGTAATATAAACCTTATAACTAAGAGTATAATTCAACTGATACTGATAAAAATAATTTTGACTATCCTTAGTTGGAAAACCAATACCATCAAAATCAATTTAAGTTCGGGCAGCATGGTCGTTATTCAGTACATCAGGTGTACCCATAGCTTTACACAATTTATTAATCTCAGTAATATGATTTAACTCACCAGTTTCAATACGTTTTTTATTACGAGGATAATAAGTATGTTTAATATACAGACCATTTTTATTACGAATTTACCGTTTAGCGGACGATTAATTTATTTTATTCATCCGATTACCGGACGACTAGACACTTCGATCAGTTATACGAGACCGTGTAATACATAGTATCCATAATACTCCATAGTGCATACATAAATGGAAACGGTAATTTAAAATCAACCTTAAATGACAAGTCAAACAAAAGCCTAAGCGATATCTTACATTACTGTCACAGTGCATGTGAACTGAGCGCAACCGCGAGCAGGGCGCGGTTGGCAGTACTCCTGCATCGTCCAGGTAATTGTATTCAAAATGGAATTTGTGATCATAATTATGTCCTTTCCGGAACTCATTGTTTGTATTGCGAACAATAATTACCAAACACACATAGTTTAGGCAGGCTGTATACCTATATTATTAGGGTTAAAGAGGTGAAGGTAACTTTATTAATCGTTGCCTCTGTTTATGTAACTCCTAATATATTCATAAGGGCCATATTACTATCACCTGTGGGTTAGATAGGCAGTACCACTGCATAAAAGCCCAATTAAAGATAACGGTTTTCATAAGTCATCTCTTCTTAGCATTTCTTCAATAAATCCTTAAGCACTAAATAGCCAACTTCTATGGCTTGAGCTTACAGTACCCTGCATCATAAGGGTCGAGGAGTTAAAGGTCAATTTTCTTATCATACGTCTATGCTTTGTTAATATATTACATTTCCATAAGTATCAAATGGCCAACGCCTATGCTTTAAGCCTGAAGTACCCGTGCATCATAAGGGTCGAGGAGTTAAAGGTCAATTTTCTTATCATACGTCTATGCTTTGTTAATATATTACATTTCCATAAGTATCAAATGGCCAACGCCTATGCTTTAAGCCTGAAGTACCCGTGCATCATCAAGGCTGAAGAGTTGAAGGTCAAAACTATCATGTTATATCTTTGCCTAGTAATCTCATTACATATACGTAAGCACCATATGGCCAACGCCTATGGTTTAGGCTTGAAGGACCCCAGCATTATCAGGGTTGAGGAGTTGAAGGTCAAATTTTTCATGTCATATCTTTTCTTAGTAATCTTATTACATACACGTAAGTAACAGATGGCCAACTTCTATGGCTTGGGCTTGCAGTACCCTGCATCATGAGGGTTGAGGAGTTGAAGGTCGATTTTAATATTATACGTCTTTACTTTGTAAATATATTACATACCCATAAGAATCAAATAGCCAATACCTATGGTTTACGCTTGAAGTATCCCTGCATCATCAGAGTTGAGGAGTTGAAGGTCAAATTTTTCTTTTTTTATCTTTGCCTAGTAATCTTATCAGATATACCTAAACACCATGTGGCCAACGCCTATAGTTTAAACTTTAAGCACCCCATCATCATCAGAGTTGAGGAGTTGAAGGTCAATTTTTTTATAATATGTCTTTGCTTAGTATTGTTATTACATACCCATAAGCACTAAATGGTCAACCCCTATTGTTTAGGCTTGAGGCACCCCTGCATCATCAGGATTGAGGAGTTGAAGGTCCAATTTTCCACTGTATACAACCATTAGTCTAATGTCCTACCTTTAATCTGTTTAACCTCATTTTAAATGCGTAAGCATGAAATAGCTTAGTTTTATGGCTTAGGCATTCAATACCCCTGCATCATCAGGATCGAGGAGTTGAAGGTCCAATTTTTCGTCGTATACCTTTGCTTAGCAATGTTATTACAAATCCGTGAGCAACAAATGTCTAACGTTTATGGTTTAGGCCTGCAGTACCCCTGCATCATCAGGGTTGAAGAGTTGAAGGTCAAATTTGTCATCGTACATCTATGCTTTGCTATCTTATTATTTACCCGTAAGCACCAAATAACCATCACCTACGGCTTGGGCTTATAGCACCCTGCATCATCAGGGTTGAGGAGTTGAAGGTCAATTTTTTTATAATATGTCTTTGCTTAGTATTGTTATTACATACCCATAAGCACTAAATGGTCAACCCCTATGGTTTAGGCTTGAGGCACCTATGCATCATCAGGATTGAGGAGTTGAAGGTCAAATTTTTTCATCACATGTCTCTGCTTAGTAGTTTTATTACATATATGTAAGCACCAAATAGCTAATGTTATAGTTCAGGATAGCTGTAACCCTGCATCATCAGGATCGAAGAGTTGAAGGTCAAATTTTTCGTCAACCTATATAAGCATAGATATATAATACATATTCCAAGTTTCATAAGAATCGAATCGGCAGAAGCCGAGTTATCTCAAATTATCTAAAAAACTTGAGGAGTGGTGGTGGTTTCCACCCCATAACTCAAAGAGTTAAGCATCACAGTATACCCATGTCCAAGGAAAAAAGTTGCGTGACGAAATTTCCTATCAAATGAAAGAAAGAAAATGGAAATCGGTTCAGAAACACCGAAGTTATTCAAGATTTTAAGAAACCGACATTTTCCAATTTTCCGGGAAAACCGCCGAAAGGTTTTCATTTTCCTCAATATGGGACTGCCTGTGAAACTAGCCGCATACAATGTCGTATGAATCGTGTCGGTACGTCGACGATTTCTAGCCATTTCGCCCGAACATACATAAAAAAAAATATATATATATATATATATATACGTGACGAATAGATAACCTCTTTCCTTTGGGAAGTCGGTTAAAAAAAGAATACTTTATTATTGTTTAACTTTGTATTTTGGGTTGCAGATTGATGTTAAGAACATAAAGTATCCTCGAATAGATGGTTATATTGGATTCTATCAAATATTGTAAATGATGGGTTTATAACTGCAATAAGACTATTAGATCCATTAATTAAAGAGTGAAATGCAAAGACAAGAGAAAGTTGGTTATTGACGACATAATATTTTTAGATTTGTTAACTGAAAGGTATCAATGAGAATGGATTTATATATTGTTTGATAATATTGTTGCTTGGTCTAGCCTTTACTTATGATAGGTATAGTTTCAATATCTTTAATATAAAAATGAATCGCTGAATGTATTGCTAAACGCAAATCTCGAGAGCGGTTAAATCAATTTCGATATAATTTTTATAACATTCTTTAAAGTATAAGGATGGTTCTTATGGGATGAAAAATGTAAAAAATTGCCTGAATAAGTCTAAAAAGAATAATTTTCTATATGCCCATACATAATATTTATAATTATGTTTAAAAGTCAATTTAAACTTGAAATACTATACCATAAAATATAAATGTAATTAATGATTTTTGTGCCTTCAAATTCCCTTCATTTAGAGAAATTGCGAATTAGTTTAAATTTAATCTTTCGACCACCCGGCTTAATATTAGTGGTCATGCTCCTAGCGCTCGGCTTTGTAATAGCTTTCATAATTCTAAAATGATGACAAAATAACTGAAGAGAAATAAAATATGCATAGCGATAAACACCTTTGTAAAGAGGGCAAGAGAAAGCTCATTCTTATCAATCTCTTCTTAGGTACACAATTTGTATAGACTACAAAAGCAAAACAGTTCTATATGAGCAAGCACTAACGAAATGTGCGCACATTTTTATCGCAAAACACGCTTTCGCTTCGTCTCATCGTATATGCTCATGCCTACTTAGGCATCTGTCATACTACGCATTAAATTAAAATAACACGATGTAGGTACTTAATAAAAAAAGTACCCACATATTCCATTCAAGTTCCTGCGTACATCTCTTCCTTTGATACGAGTATAAATTCTTATTATTCATCACCATTTGAATTAACATAATTCTTAACTTCATTACGTTTATTATTTTATTTAATGTCAACCTATAAAAAAATCTTTTTGGTAGTTTAAATGTAATCGTTTGAGATTCACTGAATGTCAAGCGATATATAAGCAAGTTTGACGTCTACTGGATGTCAGGTTTTCATCGAGCGAAAGCGAAAAGTCTAAGAATTGGGGGCACTATGGTTTGTGCTATCGAATTTTATTAATTTCAAATTTATTTCATTATATATGTAATTGTAATTAATTGATTTGAGATATATGAATTATAATCTACTATTATAAAATATTATTTGAGGATAATACGTTGTGTGTAAGTAATAAAATTTCATAACCTACAAATAACCGCTCCTATCACAGTAAAGACATACTCGGTTCGTTTGACGTTGAACTTGGTGTCAGACTCGACCGAGTCTGTGAATCCGAATTCTGACAACCCTAATGAGTTTTTTCGTGAGTAAAAATGTCATACAATCATGTAACAGTACTTGCTTTGTAACTATAGGTACATTAAACAATTATTCTTGTAACTTTCTACTTGATTCTGGTGCATCAATTTCAGCTGTAAAGTATAAACATATCATCAACCAGAATATTCCAATCCATAAAGAAAACCTTGTAGTCAGCGGTCTTGGAGGCAACATTAACGCTATCGGATATGTTTATCTAGATCTACTTATTGGGGATCAAAATCTGAATCATCGATTTTATGTATTTGACTAGCTGTTGCCCGCGACTTCGTCCGCGTTTCCGTTGTTTTTCGTAAAAAAAAGTAGCCTATGTCCTTCCTCACGGTTCAGTGGTTTTGATGTAACAAACAGATTAACTTTCGTAATTTAGTAGGGAAATATAATATGTCATATCTACAATACTGTTGAAAAATATCGCAATACGGAACCGCACAATATTATTGTTAATAGCTTTGCCCGCGACTCCGCCAGCGAGTAACTCCTTGTGTGTTATTGAGTTAATGTATTGGTAATATTGTTTAGATCACGTTCACATGAGGCTTAAGAACCTTTTTTATTTTTGTTTTCGAGGGGGAAACCTTCAAAAGGTACCCGACGCCGTGGGAGCGACGCAGAGTTATGTGGAATTTTTACCGCACTAAAACCCCCCCCGGTGGCCGTCTTCGGTGCTATAAAGAGGACTCGGGCTCCTCCCAGATGAGCGGATGGGCCCACCACCCAATCTAGTCTTTACGGCGGTATGCGACCACACATATCGCCACCTTCCCGGATTCGCCTGGCTGGACGGTTCAAGCTCCCACTCTAGCCGCCCGCAACCCCGGAAGCCCCTTTTAGTCGCCTCTTACGACAGGCAGGGATACCGTAGCCCTATTCCGATCCTGCCGAAGGCTTAAGTACTTATATAACGAAAATACTTCAATGCAAAGCTTGTGGGTAAACTATGTTGAATGTTGATCCATCCGGCACGTGAACGTAAAGATTTTTGGAACTACTGACCCGGGAAAGAGCGACGTACAACTGACCATGCGAGAAACAACTGACACCGAGATCTACTCCAGCAACACGAAAAGTCTGCCCTTGAGCCTTATTAATTGTCATTGCATAACACACCGATACTGGGAATTGCGTTCTTTTAAATTGGAATGGAAAATTATTAGGTACTAAGGGAATTCTGGGAATAAAGACGGTTTCTCCTGCACCGCAACCTGTTAAAATTTGAGCCTCGATAATATTTTGTTGCAACCGGGTTACTTTTAGCCGAGTTCCATTGCAAAGTTGTGGTGGTCTTAAATTTCGGAGCAGAATAATCGGAATGCCAATTTTTAAACAAATTTCATGAGAAGGAAGTCCGGGCATATTTAAAGAATTTAAAAATTCTATCGGGTAGTTAGTGGCGTCTTGTTCATCGACCATTCTATTTATTGAACTATAAACTTTGCTTTCCCCTTGTATATTCGACAGTATTTTATTATTAATCTCAAATGCCTGGTCATTGCGAGGAGTTAAGATGGATCTTTCGCATAGCCAAGAATTGTCCCTATTTAATATATTTGTTACGTCATCGTGACACTGTTCACTGTTCACTGTTCACTGTTCACTGTTCACTGTTCACTGTTCATTTTTCATTTTTCATTTTTCATTTTTCATTTTTCATTTTTCATTTTTCATTTTTCATTTTTCATTTTTCATTTTTCATTTTTCATTTTTCATTTTTCATTTTTCATTTTTCATTTTTCATTTTTCATTTTTCATTTTTCATTTTTCATTTTTCATTTTTCATTTTTCATTTTTCATTTTTCATTTTTCATTTTTCATTTTTCATTTTTCATTTTTCATTTTTCATTTTTCATTTTTCATTTTTCATTTTTCAATTTTCAATTTTCAATTTTCAATTTTCAATTTTCATTTTTCATTTTTCATTTTTCATTTTTCATTTACCATTTTTCATTTTTCATTTTTCATTTTTCATTTATCTTTTTTCATTTTTCATTTTCATTTTTCATTTTTCATTTTTCATTTTTCATTTTTCATTTTTCATTTTTCATTTTTCATTTTTCATTTTTCATTTTTCATTTTTCATTTTTCATTTTTCATTTTTCATTTTTCATTTTTCATTTTTCATTTTTCATTTTTCATTTTTCATTTTTCATTTTTCATTTTTCATTTTTCATTTTTCATTTTTCATTTTTCATTTTTCATTTTTCATTTTTCATTTTTCATTTTTCATTTTCATGTTCATTTTCGTACAGATAGATGACTGAGTTATAAACGTAAGAGTAGACAAATATAATCAGAAAGCTTTGAACTGCTAAGCTATCGGGAGTAAAAAAGATGGACATATGCTGTCGTAGGATATTTTTTAGATAATTTTAAGGAAAATATTTCCCTCATACATGATTTCTGTGTAGCTTTAACCATTAAGGTTGCACACGCGACAGAAGCTTAAAAAAGTAACTTCTCCCGTTTTCCCAACATTTCCCTTTACTGCTCTGCTCCTATTGATTGTAGCGGGATGAAAAGTATACTATAACCAGCCCAGGAGTATAATCTTACCAAGTTTCGTTAAAATCCACTGAGTAGTTTTTGTTTCTATAACGGTTATACAGACAGACAGACAGACAAAAATTTTACTGATTGCATTTTTGGCATCAGTATCGATCCCTAATCACGCCCTGATAGTTATTTTGGAAAAATATTTCATGTACAGAATTGACCTCTCTACAACTTTATTATAAGTATAGATTCATTGCCTTGTAAAGGTAGTGGCATACTTGGCCATGATTTCTTTAGTAAATATAATGCGATCTTGAATTTTAATGCTTGTTCGTTAACATTATGGAATCAAGGTGTTAAGATAAATATACCTATAAACCTGGGAAATAACTCGTTAAATATACCGGCACGGTCAGAATCCATTCATTTTATTCGCACTAATATGACGGGGGTATGTGTAATTAGTGCATCTGAATTACGAAACAGAACTTTTATCGCTAGTACCTTGGTTAAACCGACAGACGGACAAATACCTATACGTGTCTTAAATACTACTGAACAAGATGTACAATTTAATATGAATGATTTTAAACCTGTTATTTTTCTAGCTAGTGATTTTGATATTTGTTCTTTTGAAAAACCAATTAAAAATTCAGAAAGAGTTAAGAAATTATTGTCAATTTTAAAATTAGATCACATAAATAAAGAAGAGAAGAATAGCATTTTATCCACATGTGCTAAATACAACGACATTTTCTATATTCAAGGAGATCAACTAACTACAACTAAATTATACAAGCATTCTATTACCTTAAAACCTAATACAGTCCCAGTGTACTCCAAACCTTATCGACTTCCACATTCACAGAAGGGAGAAATTAAAAAACAAATAGATAATTTGCTAAAACAAGGTATTGTAGATAAGCCATGTAATAGCGAGTGGAGTAGTCCTGTACTTTTGGTACCTAAACGTTCTGATGGACAAAAAAATGGCGTTTGGTTATAGATTACCGGAAACTGAACAATTGTATTGTATATGACAAGTTTCCTCTTCCAAATATTAACGAAATTTTAGACTCGTTGTCGGGGTGCATTTATTTTTCTCACTTAGACTTGAATCAAAGATTTCACAATGTAGAATTAGAAGAATCCAGTAGAAAATGCACGGCATTCTCGTCCGGTCAATATCAAGTGACTAGAATGCCTATGGGGCTTAAAACTAGCCCTTGTTCCTTTTCTCGTATGATGACCATGGCAATGGCTGGGCTTACATATGATAAATGTCTTTGTTATCTTGATGATCTTATAATTATGGAGAGAAATTTAGAAGATCATAATAAAAATTTAATTGAAGTGTTCGAAAGGATTCGAAAAGTTAACCTAAAATTAAATCCGTCTAAATGCGATTTTCTCAAAAAACAATTACTTTATTTAGGGCACGTTGTATCTAGTGAAGGTGTTTTGCCAGACCCAGAGAAAATAAGTATTATTAAAAATTATCCAGTTCCACAAAATGTTGACGATACCAGAAGATTTGTAGCATTAGCTAATTTTTACCGGAAATTCGTAACTAAATTTGCAGAAATTGCATATCCTTTAAATTCATTGTGTCGTAAAAATATTAAATTTAATTGGGATTAAAATTGTCATAAATCATTCGAAATCTTAAAAAAATGTATAATGTCGCCCCCGATTTTACAATATCCCGATTTATCAGATAAAAATCAATTTATAGTTCAAACAGATGCCTCAGGTTATGCAATTGGAGCTATTTTATCAAATTCAGACGGTCGTCCTTTTGCTTTTGCCAGTAGATCTCTTAACAAAGCCGAAAAAAATTATCCAACCATAGAAAAGGAATTATTAGCAGTTGTATGGGCTATTAAGCATTTAAGGCCTTATTTGTACGGCAAAAGATTTAAAATTATTACAGATCACAAACCTTTAATTTATCTATTTAACATGAAAGACCCATCTAGTAGATTGCTTAAATTTAGACTCTTGCTTGAGGAGTATGACTACGTAATTGAATATATGAAAGGTAAAGAGAATGCAGCTGCAGATGCATTATCTCGTGTGATTGTAACTTCGCAAGAATTGAAAGAGATGAATGAATGTGTATATGTGATGACGCGTGCTCAAAGACGAAGAATGAATGATATAAATACCTCGGATGTGACATCTTTAACTGATAGTGATAATAGCGAGAACACTTGGTCTGATCAACCACGTGTAGTCGACACTCATAATAAACCCAAAAACGCAGTAGAATTACGCTTTATAGATAAACATAATTTGAATATACTGCGGAACAAAAATGAAATAAAATATGAAAATAATATTTTCTCGTATGATAGCGCTCACTTTAATTTATTTATAAATACAGCTTCCCAATCACAAATTTCGCGAGCCGAATTTGCGAGAGAGCTAAGTAAGATTTGTAAAAAAATGTTGATCGACGAAATATATTTATTGAAAAATAAAAATAACATAGTATTTGTAGAGAAATTATTGAACGAAATAAAAAATAATGCAAAATGGGAGGGCCCTCGTTCATGTATTTTAAAAGATGTTGAGCGTATAGAAAATATTGAATATTCAACTGTCAACTTCCTAAGTAAGCAGACGTGTAACTTATTGCTCTGTGATAAATATTGGAATAATGGTGTAAAACGCTTAAATTCTATTTGAATTGCATTGAAAAATAAAAAACAATAGTGAGTAGTGTGCGTACGAACAGAAGTTTTCGAGAAATAACAGTGAATAGACTCAGTATTCTTTCGATTAATAACCAGCGCTAAGTGTAAAACCAATCAGTGAACGTAAGAACACCCTCATTTGTGTTAATTAAATAACTATTTGTTTACTGATAGCGGAACAGCAAAACTGCAATTAACATATGAACTTTTTCGAACGTTTGGCGTAGTGGTGTAAAGTTATACTGCGGAGCGTCAGTACTCCGGTTCGCTACGCACCAAAAAACTTTTTTTTTACTCTTTTGTTTTCTTTTTTAACCGACTTCCCAAAGGAAAGAGGTTATCTATTCGTCACGAATATTTTTTTATTTTTTTTTTTTTTATTTTAATTATTATTTTTAAAATATATTTTCAACGTTACACGTACAGAAAAATAATTGTGAACGAATTAGCGATTTTTACTGACGAAGTAATAGTGTCAAAATGCCTCGGGTACAACGAACCCCTCCATCGAGAGCTGAGACGGAAAATACGAGTCAAAACCAACCAGAATCAGACATAAAAAAAGCTCCATCTGTTATCGGGTCGGATAGTTCCATGGTTCGTTCAAAACGTCCTCGTACAGCGATCTCACCAGGAAATAACGATGACTGTCCTCCAGACTCAACGCCTATAGTAATAGATCAGAATACGTTAGTGACAATACGAAAGAAAACCCGAGCTGCTGTAGCTGCTGAATTCACTGCTACCGTAAAATCTTGTCTTAGAGCTGAACTAGATGACATCAGAAAGGATTTGGCTCTTCTTCGCGACTTAAACAACAGTGTACAGTTTATAAGCGAACAGTTTGACCATATAAAGAAGGAATTAGATAGCACCAGGGAAAAAATTGTGAAATTATCATCTGAAAACGAAGCTCTGAAAAGCGATATTCGGGATATTTCATTTCGCATTAACGCCTTGGAACAATTTACGAGGCAAGACAATCTTAAATTTGGTGGAATTCCTGAAAATAAATCCGAAAATATTGTAAAAACAGTAATGCAACTAAGTAAAGCTGTATCTTTTAATTTGAAAGAAAACGATGTTCTTTCCGCAGTCACAATAAGAAAACTCGACGCAACAAGTAGCAGACCACGCTCTATTGTAGTCAAGCTGCGTAGTACTAGGACTCGCAATGAATTTTTGGCTTCCGTAATAAAATTTAATAAGGCTAACACAAAAGACAAACTTAACTCACATCATTTAGGATAAGGTGGCACAAAACAACCGGTATTTGTTTTTGAGCATCTTTCTCCACTCAATAAACGTATACATGCTGCCAATAAAAAGGCCGCGATAGAAAAAAATTACAAATACGTATGGGTTCGCGATGGCCGCATACTAATTCGGAAGGATGATAAGTCACCGGCAAAACAAATAATTAGCCTTGAGGCTGTAGCTCGCCTGTAGCTTTATCAAGCATGAACAAGACCGTGTGATATTCTTTAAAATTCAATATTTACTATCAGAATTTCAGAGGTATGCGATCGAAACTACGTGAAATTCATTTGGCGTCTCTCGTCTCTCAATACGAAGTAATTGTTGCCACAGAGATATGGCTTAACGATAACATTAATGATGCAGAAATTTTTAACACTTCGTACAATGTATACCGACGCGACAGATCATCTACAACCCTCGGAGGAAAAGAAGGAGGTGGGGTCTTGATCGCCGTGTCTAAAAAGATTCAATCATTTGACTATATAAGTGGGAAACAAATTGTGAGTATTTATGGATAAGTCTTAAAATACATACAGATAATGAAGCACGAACCCTCAACATATGTGTAGTTTATTTACCACCACCGGTATCACAAATATTGCTGGATTCATTCCTGGGGAGGGTATCGGAAATATTTAATACGTCAGACACCGAGACCATAATCATCGGCGACTTTAATCTCGGCTTCATAGAATGGAAACCAGAATCTACCACTCAGAATACGTCGAACACCATTCCAAGAAACTATAATAATAACTTAGGTTATTCACTAATAGATTTTATGTCACATAATGGCTTAGAACAAATTAATTCCATTATAAATTGTAACAATAAAACTCTGGATTTAGTGTTATGTAACTTTGGCGGTGGGATGGTAAAAAAGTCAATATGTCCACTGTCTAAGATCGATGTACACCACCCGCCTCTAGAAATAGAGTTTAACTCTAATATTAAGCCCATATTAAAAGGTAAAATTTTTGCGACTAGAAATTATAAAAAAGCCAACTATGAATCAATAAACTGGAGGCTTAGACAAATCAATTGGTTGGTAATGTTTACAAACTGCAACGATGTTGATAAAATGGTGGAAATTTTTTATTCTACAATATATGCAATTATTGACATGGATGTTCCGTTAATTTAAAAAATCAATAACAAATATCCTATTTGGTTTTCTAAATCGCTAATCAATTTATTGAATGAAAAGGAAAAGGTTAGGAAGAAATTTAAAAAATATAAAAATCCTAGAGATGAGATCGAATACAGAGTTTTAGACATGCGTTCACGCTTACTGATTTCTGAATGCCGTACAGAATATAATAATAGGGTAGAAACCGGTCTTCAACATAATCCGAAGAAGTCTTGGTCTTTTGTTAAAACTAAGAGTGGCAGCACTTTCGAAAGCAGCGAAATTCCCTTAGAATTAAGTCTAGGTAATAACATTGCCCGTTCTGGCAATGAAATATGCAATTTATTCGCTTCTCATTTCTCCAGCACGTATTGTTCCGCTGTTAAATCTAAGTTCAACCAAGGTGAAATAATTGACTTTCCGCAAAATATTCTATCCCATATTAATTTTACAGTAAAAGTGGTGCGAAAAGCGTTACAAAAAATTAACACATCTAAAGGTCCTGGGCCTGATGGCTTACCTCCCATTTTCTTCCAAAGGTGTGCAGCTAACCTAGCCCTGCCATTAAAATTAATCTTCAACAGATCCTTGGAGACGTCGATATTTCCGACGAAATGGAAAGTGGCTAATGTGTGTCCAGTATTTAAAAAAGGCAATGCTAGGGATGTTTCTAATTATCGTCCTATTTCACTTCTCTCCATTGCATCTAAAATATTTGAATCTCTTGTATGTCCTATACTAACAGCTCATGTCGACACTCAAATTGCCAACGAACAACATGGTTTTCGTGCTGGTAGGTCCACTGTTACTCCCCCCCGAAGGGCTGCCACCTTGTCGTGGTGGGGGGGCTTGTGTATCCTAATGATCCCTGAGGCTATACGGCAGAGTTACTCATACCGACAGGCAAAGGGTGAAGGATCAGACTAAGAGCGGCCCAGGGGAATCTCACCCCTTAATAAAGAGAAAATATGGAAAAGGCAAGTTGTAAATGTGATCCCCAGGTGGGTACCCGCAAGGGAGAATCCCACCCCTCTGCTACGGTAGAGGGCAGCCCCTCGTACTCTGGGGGGGGCAACAACTGCCTCGTAGGTCGGCAGCACGTCGACCTTCGTCAACACGTCTCATGCAAACCCATACCGGAGACTGAATTGCTTAATGAAAAGATACCCGCTGCTCAGGCGGCGACGAAGAGGGTACGGCATGTTAGAGGCAGGGCAGCAGCTCCACCTACACCAGCCGTCTCTTCTGACGCAGACGAGCTGTCAGATTGCTCCTTGATGTCAGGTGCGTCGGAAAAGTCAACAGCTACGTCGACTGGCGCCCGTAAAAGAGCACTACCGGCAAGCGGCAGTGAAGGCGAGTGGCCTAAAAGAAAGTCCGCTAAATCGCAAAAAAGCGACGATTTCCTGGTTCCCCTAGTTCCAGTAGCCCAAACTAGGTCAAAGGCCTCCCTTCCAACTGCGGAAGAACTAGGCCGGGAGATGATAGGGCAACCTACGGATAACCTAGGTTCTCGTATAAACGAGAACTTAGAGATCATTGAAAAGGTTACAGATAAGCCCCGTAACCTTAAAGGAGACATGTTGCGCGCTATCCGCATTGCTGTGCGCAACATTCAGGCAGCGTCAACCGAGGTAGTGCAGCGAGCCTCCGCTACACATCTTGAGAAGGAGAATGCCACGTTACGCTCCCAGCTCGCTAACCTGAATAGGAGGGTGGAGGCGCTCACGGCGGAGCTAAATGAGCTGCGCCGTAAGACCGCCCCGAACAAGCTCGAGGTACCCCGCGCGGCTCAGCGCGAGCCGAGGAGGGCCGGAAATGGCGAGGACGCCCTCATGGACCGAATAGGGTCCATGATCGATAGGAAGTTAGCGTCCTTCCGGGACGAGCTGTTCCTGGGGAAAGCCATCCGGCCCCCCCTCGGACGGAAGGCCCCGACAGTGCCCACACGCTCCCCTGTGGCCGCAACGCCGACTGTCCCTTCGACTTCGGCTAACAAGACATGGGCGACGGTCGTAGGGCGGAAAGCAAGGATGAGGAAACGCCCCGTCCCCGTTGAGCCTGCGGCAAAGGGTGCCTCCCAAAGGCACACGGCGGCTAGTGCAGGAGATGCGCACAAGCCGGCGCAGTCCAAAAAGAGTAGGTCGGCGAAGCGAAAGCTTCCCAATGTGCCGAAATCGGCGGCCGTGACAGTGACGGTGCCCGAGGGGTCCGAAGTCATGTACGCTGACGTGATGAAGGTGGCAAAGGGGAAGATCAAGCTTGCCGACCTCGGCATTTCCGAGGTACGCCCAAAGAAGGCCATTAACGGTGGCCTTCTCCTCGAGGTTGCCGGAGAGGACTGCGCCGAGAAGGCCGACGCTCTGGCTGCCCGCATGCTGGCGGCCGTCTCTGACATGGGCGTAAGGATTGCGAGGCCCACGAAGCAGGGGGAAGCCAGAGTGATGGACCTGGACGACTCCGTCACAAAGGAGGATGTCGCCAGTGCCATCGCCGCCGCCTGCGGGTGTCTCGCTACTGACGTCAGAGTCGGTGAGGTGCGGAGGAGGCCAGCGGCACTGGGTACGGCTTGGGTTCGCTGTCCACTGTCGGCCATCCGCAAGTTGGCTGCCGCAAAAAGGCTTCTAGTGGGTTGGGTATCCGCTAGAGTAGAGATCCTGCCCGCCCGCTCGCTGCAGTGCTACCGCTGCCTCGAATTGGGGCACGCGCGGCACGTCTGCACCGGCACCAAGGATAGGAGCAACCTATGCTACGCATGTGGCGAGCCTGGACATAGGGCGAGCCAGTGCATAGCGCAGGTGCTGAGATGCGCCGTGTGCGCAGACCTTGGGCGTCCGGCCGACCATCGCCTTGGCGGACGAAAGTGCAAGCCCCCAAGGAGGCGGCAGCGAGGCAGCGGAGCGGGTGGGGCGGTGGCTACGGCAGCCGACCCGCAGAGGACCGACGGGCCAGCGCAGTCTAGCGCGTCGTCCCGTCGTCCAGCAGCGGAAGCGATGGACTCTTAATGGACAGATCTCCGTCACTTAAGATCCTCCAGGGAAATTTGTACCACTGTCGCGCGGCGCAGGACTTACTCCTGCAATGCGTCGCCGATTGCTCGGTTTCCCTGGCAGTGGTGGCGGAGCCATATAGAGTTCCGGAGCATCCGCGCTGGACTGGGGACGAGGCGAACACCGTTGGTGTGTACTGGGCGGGTGGCGAGGGTGATCCTCCGTGCACCAGACTCCACTCTGAGCCGGGTATTGTCGCAGTGGAGTGGGGTCCTCTCGCGGTGCTAGGAGTGTACGTCTCCCCCAACGTCAGCCTGATGGCGTACGAGGCGTTCCTCGACAGGGTGGCGGACTGCATTCGCTCCTGTCTTCCCCGGCCGGTGATAGTTTTGGGCGATTTCAATGCCCACTCATGGGCCTGGGGAGGCAGGCGCGACAGCGTCAGAGGCCGCGCCACTCTCGAGTGGGCAGCCGGGCTGGACCTGCGTCTACTGAATCGTGGCGGGGTCAGTACATGCGTGCGCTGGCAGGGCGAGTCGGTCATAGATCTTTCGTGGGCGACTCTCGCTGCCGAGCGCTTGGTCGTAGGTTGGAAGGTGGCCGAAGACCTTGTCACGCTGTCTGACCATCGCCACATTCTGCTGGACGTAGCGTTGCGGCTTCCGGCTGCGAACGCCTGCCGCGCGAACGACCATCCACGGCGATGGGCACTGAGGCGTCTCGACGGAGACCTGCTCGTCGCTGCCGCCCACGTTGTGGACTGGTCCAGTGCTGCGGAGGGGGATGATGGACTCGACCCCGAAGAGGAGGCGATCCGGCTGAGGAATGACATGACGGCTATCTGCGATACAGCGATGCCGCGTGTCAGACCCAGCTGGAGGCGTCCGGTGTACTGGTGGTCGGAGCACATCGCACGGCTGCGTACAGCATGCATGCGTGCACGCCAGGGCTCGGCGACGCCGCTCGGCCGACGCCGCGGAAAGGGAGGAATTATACGCGGAGTACCGGGCTGCAACAATGTTGCTCCAAGGCGCAATTGCCGAGAGCAAGGCCCGGAACTGGAGTGCACTGGTGGCGGAGCTTGACCGGGACCCATGGGGGCGCCCGTACAAGATGGTTCTCGGCAAACTCCGGCCATGGGTGCCACCGCTTACGGAGACCCTGGACCCAACATTCGTAGACACAGTGGTGAACAGCCTGTTCCCAGGAACCACTGACGAGTTGGGTCCTTCCGCGGTGTCGCCGGATCCCTCCTCCTGGACGGAGGATCTAGTGGTGACAGAGGGCGAACTCAACGTTGCAGCGAAGCGCATGGCGAGGCGTACCACGGCGCCGGGGCCGGACGGAATCCCAGGAAGTGCATGGGTCTTAGCGCTGACGGTGCTGGGGGAGAGGTTGTGCAGGCTCTTCACCGCCTGTTTCCGCCACGGACGATTTCCGTCAATGTGGAGACAGGCGAGGTTGGTGCTCCTGCACAAGGCGGGTAAACCCAAAGACTCCCCGTCGGCGTACAGACCCATCTGCCTGTTGGACGAGGCGGGCAAGCTGTTCGAGAGGATCATCGCCTCTCGAATCAGCAGGCACCTAGAGTGCCCCGGCCCGGACCTGTCCGAAAACCAGTTTGGCTTCCGGCAGCGGAGATCAACCGTGGATGCCATCCTCCGTGTCCGGACGCTCTCAGAGCAGGCCATCTCCCAGGGCAGAGTAGTCTTGGCAGTCAGCATTGACATTGTCAACGCTTTTAACTCTCTGTCCTGGAGTGCGATCATGGAGGGCTTGTCTGTCCAGCAGGTGCCTTCCTATTTACAGGAGGTGCTGAAGGCGTACCTGTCGGACAGACACATCCGCTTCCCTGGTCGCTATGGGAGCGTTCGCGGGAGGAACGTCGTGCGCGGAGTGCCGCAGGGTTCGGTGCTTGGTCCACTACTGTGGAATATCGCTTACGACGCGGTGCTGAGAACGGTGCTCCCGGAGGGAGTGAGCATCGTCTCCTATGCCGACGACACCCTCGTCCTTACGGAAGGGGAGTGCTTCGAGAGGACGGTTCGGCTAGCAGAACTCGGAGTGGCACGCGTCGTGGCGGAGATCCGCAGGTTGGGCCTCGAGATAGCGTCCCAGAAGACCGAGGCGATGTGGTTCTACGGCCGAAGGCCGAGAGTCGAGCCAGCTGAGACCTCAGTGCGCGTTTGTGGAGCGGACGTCCGGATAGGCAGGTACATGAAGTACCTCGGCCTAACACTGGACGCCCGCTGGTGCTTCGAAGAGCACTTCGACCGTCTCGTCCCCCGGATTCTAAAGGTGCCGGTGCAATGCACCGTCTGTTGCCGAATCTAGGGGGACCAAGGGAAGAAGTCCACCGCCTCTATGCGGGGGTGGTGCGCTCGATTGCGCTCTACGGGGCGCCGGTGTGGTCGGACAAGCTATCTGGCAGCCGGCGCCGCGCGCGGAAGTTAAACTCCGCGCAACGTATGATCGCAATTCGGGTTGCCCGCGGTTATCGTACCATTTCGTACGAGGCGGCGTTTGTCCTGAGGCGGCTTCCGCCTCTGGACATCCTGGCGGATATGGATGCACGGGTCTTCTTTAAGATCCGCGTCCTCCGTCAGGGGACTGAACCCTTCGACGCAGAGACGATGGAAGCTTTTCGGAGGAGAGCCAAATGGCGCGCTCTGAGGTGCTGGCGTGAGCGACTCGAAGAGCCACACAGCATACTCCAACGGGTGGTCGACGGTATCTTGCCGAACTTTCGCGCATGGATGCGAAGCAACAGTCGAGTGACCTACCGCCTGACTCAGATACTCACCGGACATGGCTGTTTCGGTCAGTATCTGAACAGGATAGGGAGACAGGAGACGGCCCTCTGTCACCATTGCGGGCACGACGAGGATTCCGCACAGCACACGCTCGAGTACTGCCCAGCTTGGGAGTCTCAGCGGCGGATCCTCGTCCAAAAGGTTGGAGCGGACCTTTCTCCGGCGGCCGTCGTTGCGGCGATGGTTCAGCGGCGAGAGGCCTGGAACGGCATGATCACCTTTTGCGAGGACGTCATGTCGGCAAAGGAAGACGCCGAAAGGGCCAGGGAGCGCGCTGAACCCGCTCGGAGAAGAAACGGCCGCGGCCGCCGGCAATGGCGGCGCGTCCCTGTAGTTCCGGGATCAGAATAGGGCTACGGTATCCTCTGCCTGTCGTAAGAGGCGACTAAAAGGGGCTTCCGGGGTTGCGGGCGGCTAGAGTGGGAGCTTGAACCGTCCAGCCAGGCGATCCCGGGAAGGACGGCGGTATGTGTGGTCGCATATCGTCGTATAGACTAGACGGAGCGGTGGGCCCAGCCGCCCATCTGGGATGAGCCCGATGGGGCAACACGCTTAGAGGATTCCGGTGGTGTTTGTTGGAGATCCCTGAGTCCTCTTTTTAGCGCCGAGGATGGCCACCGGGGGGGTTTTAGTGCGGTAAAAATCCCACATAACCCTTCGTCGCTCCCACGGCGTCGGGTACCTTTTGAAGGTTTCCCCCTCGAAAACAAAAAAAAAAAAAAAAGGTCCACTGTTACTAATCTAGTATCTTATGCAAAACATTTAATAGATGCAGTGGACTCCCGTTCGCAGGTAGATGCTATATATACCGATTTTTCTAGTGCTTTTGACAAAGTGGACCACGGAAAACTTGCCAACAAATTATTAATGTCTGGTATCCACGGCAGGTTACATAAGTGGTTCATTTCATATTTAACAAGGGATATGAGGGATACAAGGGATATGAGTCACCTGCCTATGTACAGTTATCAGGAGTACCACAAGGTTCACATTTAGGGCCTATCTTATTTGTTATATTCGTGAATGATGTAGTTAATTGCATCAAACATAGCAACTGTTCTCTATTTGCAGACGATCTCAAAATCTATAGAGAAATTTCATCTGTCAAAGACTGTGAACTGTTACAGGATGACCTAAATGCTATACACAATTGGTGTGAGGTAAACGGCATGATGCTTAATGCAAACAAGTGTCTGCACATTAAGTTTACTAGAAACAAGCGAATCGTTCCATCAATGTATAATCTAAGTGGTAAATTACTTGAAGAAGTGGACGTTATACGGGATTTTGGTGTATATTTTGATAGCAAGCTCTCATTCAAATTTCACATAGACAGTATTGTTCACGCAAAAATAGTGTGTTATGACCCTAATGTTATATTCAGTTATAAAAATTATATTCACTAATAATATAATTAATTTCAGTCATTATATTGTAAATAATTTATAGTTATAATTATTTATCATTCAGATTTAAATGCCATAGACTCAAATTGTATAATATTAAATATATGGCAACTCAGAATTTGTAATATAGAGGGCAGCAGTGTAAATAACTTCTTTTTCCGCCCTGCTCCGACCGGCGAACGGACCGCCGTTTCAGACCTCTGTACAAATTAAATCAAAATAAATCTTCAAACCGCAATTCAGTGTGTATTAATCAGTTGCCACCGTTTCTCTAAACATTTTTGGTGGCCCATGAGGGGATAGAACCAGCACGATTCTCAGAAACAAGACTAATAAGAATATTCAGAAAGCGGCGCATACGCGAGGCGTCCATCTTGTAAGAAAAAATATATTGAAGTTCGATAAAACTAACGAGATTAGTTCAGATCACTTCTTCAGAAGAGCTCATTAACACGCCTAGAAGATTCTACGTGCAAGATTCAGTGTCAAGTACAAGTTTCGTCAGAAAAGTTATACGCACCGGCTCGAGCGACGCACCTGCAGTACATCTATATTCAGAAAGGATTCGAAGCTACGAGGACTTCGAGACCAGACATTCAGACTACACACACACATTCAACACGACTTCAGTCTTCAGTACAAGAGGTATCCGGCTATCAACGCGGCAACGACGACGAGCACGAGCCATCGCGTCTTCAGTTACAAGGTCGTAATTCTTATTACCTACCTAAATATATTTAGTTATAATATTAATTCGGATTCATGTACCTCATATCAGATTTAGTAACTCAATTGTTAATTGAATAATTATAGAGTGATATTGTATCAAGTCAGAAAATAATTTGTAAATAATATTACGCGTAAAGAAACGCAAGTCAGGTCCGCGTTCGAATGACCTTTGATCGAAACGTCATTAGTCATTACGTCAAACGCTATTCAGTAAGTGAGCTAACGTCACTCAGTTTTTTGGTATTTACCGTGTAAACAACCGGCGTACGAGTTGTAAAATATTGTTATTTATTTATTTATTTATTTATTTATTTGTCACACCAACAGCTTACAAACAACATATTACACAAACAACATTTACAAATATAATAAATGATATGCATGTAAGCCAATTATAGGCGTGCACATCATTAACATAAAATTTAGGACGCATTGTTGCACATTTTTAGAATATTATGAGTATATTATATGTGATATATGAACAAAATATAAGCAAGAATTAATTTACATTTGAAAACCAAGAATCCAATTTCTTTTTTAAGCTAATATTAGTATCATGAAAGATGTCGATATCCTTGACCGATACACAAGCTTGGTTGTAATCCGCGCAGATTCTAGGTAGGGGGGAATGTCTAAGGACGTTGGTTTTACTAATGGGGATATTGAAGACTTTGGTAATAGGTTGCCGAGGGTAGCGACATGGAACATTAAGATTTATGCTCTTAAGAATAGAGGGGCAGTTCAGATATCCTGAAATGAGTTTCTTTAGAAACATAATATTTAATAACATACGGCGATTCTTGAGCGATGTCATTTTAAAGTGTTTTAGTCGTTGATCATAAGAGGAGCGGTGGGGTATACTAGAGGAATGATACGCCAAGTATCTAGTAAATGATCGTTGAATGCTCTCAATACGCTGAGAGTATGTAACGTATTGCGGACTCCAAACCACTGAAGCAAACTCTAGTTGGCTGCGCACTAGTGAGTTAAATAGGATGATTTTGCTTCGTGAAGACTTAAAACCTTTAGTATTTCTTTTTATAAAACCAAACATTTTAGCCGCTTTTTTCACTATTGCATCTATATGAGAGTTAAATTTTAATTTTCTATCCATTATAACACCCAAATCGCGAACTTCGTTAACTTTTTGCAGTGCTATATCATTCAAATTGTAAGAAGATGACACAGTTTTAAGTTTCCTTGAGAATGTGATGTGGTACGTTTTGTTTGTGTTTATAATCATTCCATTTAGTTTGCACCAATTATGAACTCTATTGAGATCATCTTGAACGAGTTTAACGTCAGTAGTGCATCCAACTGTTTTATATATTTTTAGATCATCAGCAAAGAGACAAAAATTGCAGTTGTGAATCTCTGATGTTATGTCGTTTATGAAGGCAGTAAAAAGGACGGGACCTAAGTGGGATCCTTGTGGCACGCCTGAACCTGCCTTATAATTGAGTGATCTGTAACCGTTTACGACCACAAACTGGAGTCTCTTTGCTAAATATGACCGGAACCATTCCAGTAAGGATCCACTAATTCCATATTGTTTTAGTTTATTTATTAGGCGTGGGTGACTTACTTTGTCGAAGGCACTTGAAAAATCCATGTAAATAGCATCAACTTCTTCACCTCTATCAACTTTTTCGCATAGATAGGACGTAAATGATACTAAATTAGTCTCAACCGAGAGACCTTTTCTAAATCCGTGTTGATGTTCGGAAAGGAAGGTGTTCAGATGACATGTAATTATTGGGCAAACTAGTGACTCAAGGAGTTTGGAAATGCACGAGAGTATAGAAATTGGCCGGTAATTGCTAACATCGTTGACGGCTCCTTTTTTGTGTACAGGTATAATTTTAGCAGTTTTCCAAACATCTGGGAACACTCCATCTGATAGGGATCGGTTAAAAATAATAGATAATGGTAAGGCTATGGCAGTGCTGCAGCGTTTGATAAAAACAGGGGGAATATTATCTGGACCGGCTCCTTTAGAGATGTCAAGTTTCTTAATTTTCTGTATTATGTCACGTTCCGTTATTTTAACACAGCTTATTGTTGATCCGTTACATTTAATGTGTACATCACTATTTGAGGCTGATTTAGTGAATGCTGTCGAAAACTTATTAGCGAACATTTCAACGATTTCAGGCCCGGTACTAGCGATCTGATCGCCCTGACTCATTTTGGCTGGTATAGTGGTTTCGCCATTTCTCCTGTCTTTAACAAATTTCCAGAAGCTTTTAGGATTTTTACAAATATTACTTTCGATATTGATCTTGTAATTAACAAGGCACTGCTCACTCAACTTATGAACACGCTCGCGTAGTAGTTGATATTCTAATTGATCCCGCGGGTTTTTATATTTGAGGTATTTTTGTCTCTTTTTATCCTTTTCAGATATTGCCTTTATTAAGGAAGTGTTGAACCACAAGGGATATTTTGTGTTTTTTGGTTTCGATTTAGGAGTGTGGGAGTCTATGATTTTATTGATTATCTGATAAAATATGCTGGTCATATCATTTACAGTTTGGCAGCCTTCGAGTTTTACATTCCAGTTAATTTCTAGTAGACTTTGTAAAATGCTATTATAATCTGCTTTGTAGAAATTGTATCGTGGTGTTGTGATAGGTTTTAGGTGGGAAATAGGTTCAAGTAGCAACATAATCTGAATAGGAGGATGCTTAGAGTCAATTTTAGTTAGCACATTACTACATTTGGCTACTTCCAAGCTAGTGAAATCGGTAAGGACGAGATCTAATATTTTATTATCTACGTTCGTTACATAATTCATTTGTGACAAGTTATTGATTGACATGAAGTCAATAAGCGTCAACCCTAGCTTAGAATTATAGTTTAATGGGCGGCATGAGCCACCTTCACGCTCACGAGTCCAACCAATATAGCTCATATTAAAGTCGCCTAGTATTATTAATTGATCACATTGGTCGATGATATTGGAAGCGTTATCTAAGAAGCATGACAAGAGCTCAAAGTTTAAGGGAGGAGGCAGGTATACGGCGCAGATAGAGATTTTCTTAATAGTGTTTCCAATTTTAACCTCGATCGATATCCACAAATCTTCTGCGTCAGTTTCCCAACCAAGATGTCTAGAGGAAGTAATAATTTTGGATACTGCTACCATAACACCTCCTCCGTCCTTTTTTGAGCTTTGTGAACATGATCGATCCCTTCTGTATGTAATGTAGCGTTTATCTATAAATTCGCTGTTCACGATATTACTGTTTAACCATGTTTCGGTGAATACAATTATGGTATAATTATTTGTTGCGATATTTTTCAGAACATCTTCCGTTTTGGTTCGTATCCCTCGCACGTTTTGATAGTAAATTGTAATAGGCATTAAAAAAGTAAAAGTACCGAAACGTTGGACATAAAATAATTAAAGCAATTTAAGACTATCCTCGTTTTTTATGTAGATAACAGGACTCTGTTCATTTCTTCTAGCAAATATCCTCCCATCTCTAACCCAGATAAACTTGATGCCAGTCTCCTTAGCTTTCTTTCGTGCTGCCGCATGTAGGTGCTTGTTAGTAGGGGTTAGGTGTTCCGAAACAAATACTGGCAAACGATGACTACCAATTCCTAAGTGATCCGAGTTGAGCTTTTCGTCGCGATTGTTTTTATTAAACTTAGTCACCGCGGCAAGTAACTCATCGCGACGTCGCTGACAGCTTAATTTAACAATCACAGATCGCGGACGGTCGCTCTCCTTGTTAAACTTCGCGACACGTGTTACGTGTAGTATATCACTGTCACTTAGGGGATTTTTTACTACTGTACCCAGCTGTTGTATAGTATTTACCAAGTTTTCGGATTTGTGTTCCGGAATCCCATTTATCTCCACATTACAAGCGCGCGCATTTTGCTCTACTTGTCCTAGTCTGTCTGTTAGATTTCTTACTTGTGATTCCAGATGATCTTGCTTTGAGACAAGACTATTAATAATTTCGTTTTTCTCAGTAATTGTTTTCATAAGTAAATCATATTGATTACTCAAAAATGTCAGAGACTCGTGAAAACCAGATATTTGATGGACAATGTTAACCAAGCGATCAGTAACCAGTTGCGTTATGGTTTCCGTCATCTCCTCTTTTATTATCGAGCGCAGACGGTCTTCTGTGACATATGAAGCATCACCATCAGATTTTGATCGTTGCTTTTTAGTTCGTTTAGTCACGTTCCTCTCGTCTCCCAGGCACTGGTCGACATCGTCGTCGGAAACTGCAGGGCGATTTATGGTACGTACTGGGGTATTCGTGTTATCAGATTTAGGTTCCTTGCTGCGACATTCCTGGCATGTCCAGGTAGTTTTACGATCCTGATCGAGAAGGTAAAATCGTTTAGATGATATATTGGCACAAAGCAAATCATAACTTAGTTTGCATGTAGCACAAATCATGAATTCCTTTTTGGGTAGTTTGTTTCTACATCCCGAGCAAGTCTTAAACGTAGTAGCCATGTTATAAAATGCTTGTCTCTTCCTCCATTAATACTTCCCTTATTATTATAATTCTTTTTTTCTTTTTATTAAAAAAAATAAGAAATAAAATAAAAACAAAAAAAAAAGAAAAAAAAAATATAGAAAAAAAACAAGCGATAGTTGCGGCAGGTTTGAACCCACACTGCGCCGCGCTAAGAGCTGCGCTATAGTGCACGCCTCTACACCACGTAGCTTCCAACTATTAGTAGCGAATTTTAGCAATAGTTTTTAACTTTGTGTTTGCACTTTGCCAGTTCAATTTCTTGTAGGTAAGAAGTGATTTAAAGTCCAAAGTCCAATCCTTTGTTAATCGAGTTGAGTTCTAATGGCACAACGGAATATTTTGGAAATAATTTTGAGTTTTTTCACATTCACTCAACACTTTTGTTCACAATTTTTTCACAGTTTTATGGCTCACAATCTACTGATTCTTGCAGTGTAACACAAAAGCCAATAACAGCTGTTTTAACGTAGCTATGGAATTAAAATTGCTTAGAACGGCAACAACACGTCTGCTTCAAATGAATGTACGTACGTGAAACGTACGCACGTACACACATACGTACGTAAACGTACGTATTTAACTATTCAGTTGTGTTTTATGTTGGTTAACATATTGTAACATAATATTAATTCAGTTTAGTGTACAAAATGAGTGCCAAGGAGTTATCACAGGCTGTGGCCAAATTTACTGCTAGATATAATATTATAACTCAGTGTCAAAAGAATATCTCATCAGAAAGTAGCAGTACAGCTATTGCAGCTGCACATAGGCAATTCAGTGTTTACTTTCCTCAGTTATTAGAGCAATACGAGGTTATTATTGCTCACAAGAACGATTTCACTGAGGAGCGCGAAAAGGATTTTGCTACTATTCAGACGCAGTTCAATGAGGTGAGTTTATTATCAATCCAATTAGAGGAACTCAGTCTTAATTCAGATGTTAAGTGGTCACAATCAGAATCAGAACAAGTCAAGGTGCAACTGCCTTCTATAAAGCTACCACGGTTTAGTGGGAACAGCTTGGAGTGGCCGAGCTTCAGAGATCTATTTCAGTCCTTAGTAGATACTCGCTCAAGTTTATCAGATTCAGAAAAGCATTATTATTTAAGAACCTCTTTATGTCATGAGGCCTTATCAGTCATCAGTCATTTACCCATGGACGCTTCCAACTATAAGGGCGCATGGAAGCTGCTTAAGGCGCGGTATGGTAACTCACGTGCATTAACCGATCTCTACTTAGAAAGAATATATAGCTTGCCTCACATAAATAATCACTCAGACATAAGACGAGACTTCTATGACCCACTTAGGGAAAGTGTTCAAACCTTAGGAAAGTTGTCCCTACCTATTGTTCAGTGGTCATATTTGCTATTATTTATTGTACTTAAAAAATTACCTATCAGGTTGCGCGAGACATTTGAGGAGCGCTATGGTAAGGCGCAGTCAGGCCTACCAACATTCAGTCAGCTGTTGGAGCTGCTCGATGAGCACTGCAGGCTTCGAGAGACGCTCAGCCGCAGTCCAACTCCATCAGAAAGGTCAGACCCAGGCAAGCTACGCAAGGCACATAAGCCTCGTCAACGTGTGATAGCAACAGCTACACCTTTATCAGAACCAGCACGTCGTTTTAATCAGGTAACATCATGCTTATATTGTCATTCAGACTACACCTTGTACAGGTGCAAGGAGTTCTTACAGTTGCATCCATACAAACGTAAGGTATGGGCAGCGAAGGAGAATGTATGCGACATATGCTTGAGATATCACCCAGGCAAACCTTGTCAGTCAAGGGGCTGGTGCAAGCATTGCAACTCAGACAAACACAATACATTATTGTGTTATAAGGATTCCCAGAAACGCCAACACCCAGCAGCAGGACGAGATAATATCAGACCACATACCTCGAGCCAGGTAACTCAAGTCAGATTTAGTCCACCTAGGTACACTCAGGAATTGTCTTCACGACGCCATTCCACACCACATCAGACACCTATTCAGTCACCAAGAGCATCCCCATCTAGGATTGATAGATTTCAGAGGACACGCTCGCCACAATCAGATGACCAACGTTCAGAGCCTACGCGTACAAGCTACGAGGCACGCCTGAGCCGTTCTCAGAGCCAGGATATGCGATACGGTCAACGCAATTCACTTCCACGCTCACAATGAGGTGAGGGGACTGTCGATGCAATCATTTCAGAAGGTGTGTGCCCTACAGCACTTGTAAATATTAGAAATAGTTATGGTGATTATATTCAGATTAGAGCTTTATTAGACACTGGGGCTAGTGTCTCAGTTATTAAGGATTCATTGGTCACTAAGTTAAATCTGTATCGACAGTCGAGTTCATGTAAACGTTATGGTGACGGGAATCAATCAGTTAAACAGCCCAATCAGATGGTCAAGATAGTTATTCGACCAATCAGTGCTCCATTGCCAATTATTAGTACCACTGCGATCATCATGTATTCGCTAACGTCAGACATGCCTTCATATGAGACAATGAAGGAGGAACACTTATCAGATCAGAATCATAAGGGCATCCAGTTATCAGATAACTCGGGCAATAATCCACATGAGGTGGAATTAATAATGGGTACAGATATCCTAAATTATATATATGATGGTACTAAAGTATCTTTATCCTCAGGACTAGCGGCATATGGTACATGCTTTGGGCATGTTATCATGGGACCTAGACCCACTCATCAGAAAAAAGAGCAAGTCACATCAGTCAAAGGGAGCAACCCTACCTCAGTTCTGTACTACGGTGTCCAGGTCAGACGCCTAGAAGGGCTGTACAAAGATTTTGGAAATCAGAGGAGCCACCTATGGAGAAGGTAGAGCATCCGGATCATAAAGTATGTGAAGACCTTTATCAGAAAACTACTGTCAGAACCCCAGAAGGCAAATATATGGTACGTTTACCACTATTATCAGAGAGGCCAATACTAGGAGAATCAAAGGATATTGCTCTTCAACGCTTCAAGGCACTTGAAAGAAAAATGGCACGCAATCCACTACTATCAGAAAAATACATTCAGTTCATGGAGGAATATGAACAAATGGGTCATATGTCCAAATCAGACTTTAATTTTGATTCAGAACACTATATTATAGCACACCACGGCATATTCAAAAGAGATTCAGACAAATTGAGAGTAGTATTTGATGGAAGTTCAAAAACATCAAATGGAGTCTCACTCAATCAATGTCTCACACACAGGAGCTCCACTTCAGAATGATATTACTAAAATTGGAAGGGCAGCGGACCCGGCGGGTTTTTAGCGGCGAACATGATTCCGCGTTTGCGTTCGGTGCTGATTGCCCCCGGGCCAGTGCCTCCGACTGCAACCCCGCGACGCAAGAATCGTCCCGCGCCCAACACCGCCCCTTTCATTGGAAAGGGTCCCGGTGTTGGGCCACAGCTGCGCTAATATTCGTCTTGGGCAAAGGAGCACTTCAAAACTACCCTCAAGATCGTCAACATTGAAGAGGAAAAGGGAGGCTTAGAGCGAGAAAGAAGATTCTCGATCTACCCACAATGGAGAAGTTTTTCGACCCTACCCTCACCGAACCTTCAGAAGAGAGGGACGGAAGATCGGTGAGGGAAAGGGATAGCGGCGCTCTACCCTCTTCAAGATTAACATCCTCAGCCAACCCTCCGGACGACAAGTTGTTCGGAGGAATATTTACACAGGTGAAATCGAAGCGGTGGCCGGCCCCGCCGCCATACAGCTTGCCGAAAACCAGCAGAGGCGCGGGCAAACAGGACGGCCCAGGAAATACTTCAGCGGGCCCATGGAAGGACCTGCCAGTAGTACTGCGCGGCCACCTAAGACCCAGCGCCAGCCATCATCTTCGCCGGAGAGTGCACAGCTGCCGGTGAAGGTGGTGCGCATTGAAGCCGAACAAGAAGGAGGATCGCCTGAAGACGGGGGTCCACTGTCTCCTGAAGACTCTGAAAACTCGGATGCGGAGTATGAGGACAGCTGCGAAGGTGCCGGAGCTTCCGCTGTTGCTGCTGAAGAGTCAGATGCCGAACCCGACGAAAAAAGGCGATATCCCATAATGGTGAGTCGTACTCGTTCATTTAGATCCCCCCCGCGCTCACCGTCGTCATCATCAAGGGCTGCGGCGACGGACGCCGAGCTCGACTCGACGTCATACGCCGGAATGGCTTCGGCGTCGACGCCGGCGCCCGCCGCCGTGTCCGCGTCCACCTCAGTCCGGCCGTCGACTCCGATGGCCGAATCATCGCGCCTGGGGTCGTATCCGGAACCCCAGGCACAGTCGTCCTATGCGGCGGCGCTGGCGGCGCCTGCTCCGCCGCGTCAAGTAAGTCCGCCACCTTCCACCTCAGCAGGCAACACCAACCGCCAGCCCTCGAGTGCTGCAGCGGCCGGCAAGGCGTACCCACCCATCGTGGTCGAGCGGATGCCGAGTTGGCCCACTCACTTCGCGGCGCTGCGGGAGAAACTGGGCCACGCACCCCATGCGAGGCCCTTCGGGCAGGGCATAAGGTTCATGCCACCGACGGCCGAAGAGTACCGGGTAATCCAACGGTACTTGACGGACTTGTCCGCCACAGAACCAGGACTCTCATGGTTCTGTTATACCCCGCAGGACGACCGCCCCACTAAGGTGGCGGTCAAGGGCCTGCCGGGTATGACGGATCCGGACGGAGTCACCGAAGCCCTGAAAAGGCTTGGATTCCCGGCACGATTCGCCCGCCATATACCATCTAGGCGAGGTAAGCCCGGCTGCGTGTTCTACGTGCAGCTGGACCGGATGGCCGAACCGGAGTTGCGCCGCCTCTATGGGGTGACGGAACTCCTGTTCATGCCGGGGGTCGTTGTGGAGGCGTGGAGGGGTCGTTTCGGCCCCCCCCCCCCCCCCAGTGTCATCGCTGCCAAGCAGTAGGGCACTCCTCCAGCAACTGCCACCGGCCGGCCAGATGCGTCCGGTGCGCGGGGGGGCACGTAGTTCGGGACTGCCCAGAACCCAGGAACGCCACCCCCAGATGCGCCAATTGCCGGGGTGCACACACGGCCAACACCCGGTCGCGCGTATACCTCCGGAGGATGGCTCGCGTCAGGGGAATGGTGGTTCCTCCGCCCCGCCCATCGACCACAGCGCCCGCGCAGCAGCCGCCAACGACGCGAAGGGAACCGGTACCCGTGCGAGTCGTGGAGGAGTTTGCGCCGACCGAGGGCGCTTCGCTGATGGCCCCGGCAAATCCCCCTGCAGCGCGCGGTGAAGACGTGCGCAAGAGCAGGAGGAAGGCCAAAAGGCACAAGGCGAGGCGCAAAGAGCAGCAGGTGGAAACGCCGGCTGCTCAAGCTCCTCAGCCAAAGCCGAAGCCAGCAAATCAGCCGCGCCCCTCGGGAAGCGGCATGAGAACAGCCACCACCACCAAGGCTGCTCAGGCAGTCCACCAGCCGCCTCCTCCTCCAGCACCGGAAGCTGCACAGGTGGCCCCTTCTCACAAAGGGAAGGGGAAAGGTAAGCGGTCGCAGAGGGAGGTAGAGGTCCAGGTAGCCCCAGCCCCACAACCTCCATCACCCCGCCCCCGCTCCGTCTTTACTCCCACTCCAGCTCCTCGCCCCCTGCAGGCCCTGGGGATCAACACGCCGGCCGATGACCTGGTGGCGGCTATCACCACCATCAGCGAGGCTATTGCGCGGTACCCAGCGCTTGTAGGTACCGTCAAGTCCATCCTGGCTGACACTCTCGGGTTCCACTATGGCTGCTCAACTTAGACTTCTGTACTGGAACCCGGGAGGAGTCCGCCAACATATCCCGGCGCTGCGGAGGCTCGTCCGGGAGCAGGACATACAGGTCGTGCTGCTGGGCGAGACGAAGCTGCGACCGGGACTAGCCTTTACGCTCCCGAACTACGCCGTGTACCGGCGCGACGAAATATCGCAGGCAGGGCTCCCTTACAGGGGCACAGCCATAGCGATTCGCCGCGACCTGGTACATGACGTGCTTCCTCTGCCCCCGTTCGTGGACACGCGCTCCATCGGGGCCGTAGTTAGCGCCGGGGGACGGGAACTGCGACTGTTTGCCGCATACCGACCACCTGGTCCCCAATTTAACCCGCAGGACATCCATACCATCCTGGATGAGAGCGCTGCGACCTTACTGGCTGGTGATCTCAATGACAAACATCCGGCTTGGGGCTCCAGAATCACCACCACAGTGGGACGCAAGCTGTACGCAGACGCCGAAGAGATGGGCTACGAGGTGATTGGGCCAGAATCGCCTACGCACATTCCTACGGCTGAGTCCTCTCGCCCCGATGTCCTGGATATAGTGCTTCACAGGCATCTCCGTTGCCCTATACACGTGGAGATGTTGTATGATCTGGACACGCAGCACCTCCCCATCCTGGTCACGCTTGGCCTGGGGGCTAATGCGGTGGCCTTTGAGACCGCGACTCGAAGGGTGGACTGGGAGACTTTTAAGGTAACCATGAGTGGGGTAAAACTCACCCACGCGCTCAGCACGCCGGAGGGAGTGAAAGCCGCGGCCTGCGCTTTCTCGGCCTCAGTCCGGGGGGCGCTGGACGCGGCGACCACCCTTATACCGAAGAACAACAAACGCGCCAGACTCCCGGCCCACCTGGAGAGAAAATTAAGCAAAAAACGATTGCTACGCCGACTTTGGGCGCGCACCCGCTGCCCTCGGGTGAAGCGTGACCTTAACAACTTGGCGGAGGAGTTGTCTGCTGAGATGGCGGAGTACCGCGGCGCCTCCTGGGAGGCGAGAGTCGACCAGGCAGGTGAGCACGAAACGTCACTCTTCCATCTCACCAGGCAGCTCACTCGAGCCAGGGTTACCGTCTGCCCCCTCCTTGATGGTGAGGGCAGACGATGTTACTCACCTCAAGAAAGGGCGGAGATTCATGCGGGGCACTTAGAAGAGCAATTCTCTCCACACCCCGCAGCCGCTGCCGTCGCCGAACACCACGAGATCGTAGAGGCGTGGGTAGAGGACTTCCTTGGACGCCCGACACCGCCACCCCAGGGATTGGAGTTCATCTCGCCCTCGGAGACGCGGAAGGTCGCCTTGCGCTTACCGAAGCGCAAGGCGCCAGGCCCCGATGGAGTCCCAAATATGGCATTGGCGATGCTCCCGAGGAGGGCCTTAGTCGTAATGACAAGGCTCTTCAATGGCATACTACGCACCGGCTACTTCCCGACCACCTGGAAGATGGGTAAGGTGATAGTTCTCCCGAAGCCGGGGAAAGACAGACGTCTCCCGGCCAGCTACCGTCCCATCACGTTGCTGCCCACCATAGCAAAGCTCTTCGAGAGGCTGGCGTTGAAGCGACTGCGGCCGTCACTTGTTTTAAGGGACGAGCAGTTCGGCTTCCGCGCCGGCCACTCGACTACGCTGCAGCTGACACGAGTGCTCCACCATCTTGCAAGCGAGACCAACTACGGTAGACACACGGTCGGCGTCTTCCTCGATATCGAGAAGGCGTTCGACCGCGTATGGCACCCTGGGCTCGTTTTCAAGCTGTTGGAGTCACCCCTGTCGGCGCTATTGGTGAGGTTAGTGGCGTCATTTTTAGATGGGCGGCAGTTCTATGTATCGGTCGAGAACGTCGCCTCAACCCCCCGCCCAATACGTGCTGGTGTGCCACAGGGTAGCTGCCTTTCGCCACTACTCTACGCCTTCTACACGAACGACATTCCCACCCTCGAAGGTCACCTCGAGGAATGGGAAAGGGACGTGGAGCTCGCGCTGTTCGCGGACGACAGCGCATACTTCGCGTCCTCTCGTGACCCCGCAATAGCTACACGCAGGATGCAACGACTGTTGGATCTCTTACCGGAGTGGCTGGATAAGTGGCGTATGGCCGTCAATGTCGGTAAGACGGTCGCGACACTTTTCAGCCGCAGACGCAACATGCCGCCGCCGCTACGTCTTCGTGATCGGGAGGTAGCTTGGCAGCCCACAGTTAGGTACTTGGGATGTAACATCGATCGCACGCTGCACATGGTGCCTCAGGTGGACCACGTGATCCGACAGGCCCGTGCTGCACGTGCGATGCTCCGACCGGTGCTTGCATCTCATCTGCCGCTCCGAACCAAACTAAAGGTGTACAAGCTGTACGTCCGATCCCGATTGACCTACGCGGCGCCGGCGTGGTACGCGTTGGTGTCATAGTCCAACAGAAAACGCCTCCGCGCGCAGCAGAGCCTGTCCCTCCGAGCGATCTTCGGGGCGGGTCGCTTCGTTCGGAACGACGTGTTGGAGCGCGACCTTAAGGTGCAAACCTTGGACAGGTTTGTGGCTCAGTTGGCGCGTCGTATGTACGAACGCGCTGACAGTGGGCCACATGCCCATCTACGAGGTTTCGCGCCCCTTCACGCTCGACCCCCCGAGGGGCGTCCGCTCCCTCGTGAACTCGAGGGCCAGGTGTCCTCCGACCATCTGGAGGATTAAATCTGCGTAGCAGCATAGCGCGGTCACAGAGGGCCGAAGGCTGCAACACTGCCTGACGGCAGCACACATCACCGGTGGACAGTGCTTCCACTGAGGGAATTGCCCGGGTAAGGAGGGGATCCTCGAGGCCCGCAGACCTTACGCCAAGCGGCGACGCCACGCCGCGGCATAGGACGACTTTTCAAAGTCAAAGTCAAGCGAACATGACGGCGGACTTCGAGGACACCACGTGGCACGTGGTCTGGACTGGACTGCAACCTCTAGGTTCAGGCTAGCGCACAAGCAATAGACCTGAAACCCATATCCCCGCAAATTAGGATGACACTCCTAACAAGTAGAATAACTAATAAGGGCTCTAATATGAACGAATTGGACACTCACGTGGCATTGAAGACTTCGACGGGTATTTACTGCTGCCGGGCGTCAGGGAAATCACAATCCCTATAACATTTTGTGGTCACACAATCCCAGGAACCACCTTTTACTTCACTGGGTCACCACATGGCCATGACCCGTACACAGGGCTACCGAACTTCCACGACCTTCGACTTGACTGCTCGACCGCCAAAACGAAAAGAACTCCAATAACGACCACAGGGACTAAAGACACTCTGACACAGATAAAACAATAACCTCAGCTAATTGATCTTAGACCTTGGAGTACTAAATTTATATTTTATTATTTATTAACTTTACTATGAAATTATTTCTATTTAATATTAAATTATTTTATTAATATTATCTTTTGTTAATTAATAGTTAATATTGTACTATTAAAATATTTATTGTCTCTGTTTACAACATTAGCGCCACTGTGACAAAGGAACTAATTGGTTATCGATCTACGGTAATTAAGTTACCGTGACCCAACAGATGGCGCTGAGACATATTATTAACACACAACTTATGGGGTCAAATTTGCTACGTTACAACATCACCGGGCTGCTCATCACGTACTACCATGAGAAGTTGGGTCATGGTAACCACGCAACGGTGATCAACGAGTTGAGGCGACGCTACTGGATCCTGGGACTATGGTCTGCGGTCAAGTCGACGGTTCATCGGTGTCAATGGTGCAGGGAGCGCCGTGGCACACAAGAGCTCCAGCAGCTGGGGAGGTTCCCACTGGAAACCTCACGAGGGGGAGAACCGCCGTTCAAGCCAAGAAGCAGTCACCAACCTCAACAAAGAAGACGTTATCACCGCGACAGAGAAGATGAGCATCAGGTGGGAACTCATACCACCTGGAGCTCCCAGCAGGGAGGGCACGTGGGATCGCCTCGTCTGGTCCCTAACAAGGACCCTGGCGGCAATCCTCCAGAGAAGGCATCCGGAAGAAGTCCTGCACGCTCACCTACTGGAAGCAAAGCACCTGGTGAACTCAAGACCTCTCATCGAAGCCGACGAAGATACGGAAGAAGGGGCCCTTACTCCCAATCATTTCCTCATTGGGAGATCCTGCGGCACAAGATTGGGGACATTCACCGACGAAGATCTCACCGGCCAGCGGACATGGAAGACGGCACAGCGACTAGCCGACCACTTCTGAAGCAGATGGGTGAAAGAGTACCTTCCTACTCTGATCCCGAGAAGAGTCGACGCAAGAGCTGCCAAGAGACCTGCAGTGTGGGGATACGGTCCTCATAGTGGACGCCACGCTGCCGCGAGGAGTCTGGCCAAGGGGTGAGGTGGTCCGAACCTATACTGGACCCGACGGGCGCACCAGAGTACTGGAGGTGCGCACGGCAGGGGGCGTCCTGAAACGTCCCAGCTCCAAGGTGGTGCTACTGGTTCCGGCGCAGCGCGACGAGGAGCGAGCAGTCGTCGAGCCGAGCAGCGGGTCGGCGGTCAGCGAGCCAGACCGCGTGGGCGGTCATCGCATCGGGCCAGCAGCACGGAGTCGCCGGGTCAGGAGTTGGTGCTACTGGTATGTAGAATATTAGGGCTAGGCAAGGGGGATTAGGGCTAGGCTTTGGCTGGTCCACTAAGGCTTAGACAAATAACGTCATTCTTGTTTCTTTTAAAAACATCTCCTCCCCCGCACCTACCCCCGCACCCTCTACATCGACGCGGCAAGAGAACGGCGCAACTCCCCGACGCGAAGTACACACACGAGCGGGCTTCCGGCGCCGGACGAGCGAAAGTCCGTCCGTAACAACATCACGCCCGCCCCCCTCCGTCGCGGTAAGAGCCGTCGGTGAGGACTCGCTTTAGCCGACGGACGCGCCTGCGCACTCACAACAACCGTGGGGCGCACGGTACGCACGCCCCGCGACAAAAATATTATTAAATTTCAGACGCCATGCAGTTGTATTTACAACGGATATCAAGATGATGTTCAGAATGACATGGATCCATCCTGAAGACAGGAAATATCAGTTAATTTATTGGAGAAGAAATCCATCAGAACCAATTCAGTTATTTGAATTAAATACCAATACCTACGGATTGAGGTCAAGTCCATTTATATCCATCAGAACACTGCTAAAGTTAGCAGATGATTGGGAAGTCACACACCCCAATTCTAGAGCTTCACAAGTCATAAGAAGTAATATATTTGTTGATGACATACTCACGGGAAGTGATTCTGTTCAGTCAGCCCAGCAAATAAAATCAGAACTCATAGAGCTTATACGAAGTGCAGGCTATGAACTCAGAAAATGGTCATCCAACTCAGAACAGTTGTTGCAAGATCTACCAGGTGATCATTGTGAACAGCCGCGTCAGTTTGATAATGATGATAAGAGTTTCATCAAGGTATTGGGAATTCAATGGGACCCGTGCTCAGATATATTTTCATATAAGATAAATATACCTTCAGGCCAAGCAATTACTAAACGTAACATACTTAGTAGCATTGCGAGATTATACGATCCATGTGGATATTGTGCCCCAATTATTTTCAGATTTAAGGTATTACTCCAGAAATTATTCTTGGACGGTCTGAACTGGGATGAACCGGCACCAAGCCACATCATACAAGAGTGGGATGAGTTGATAGTGACCTCAGATATTTGTCACAACTTCAGATACCAAGATGTGTAACTTTACCTCAAGCCACATCATATTCACTCCACGGGTTTGGAGATGCATCAGAAAAAGGATATGCTACTTGCATATACCTAAGATCAGAAGATTCATCAGGTAATGTTTTAATCAGACTACTTATGGCCAAGTCAAGAGTGGCTCCCAAGAAGACATGTCACACAATTCCTAAGCTGGAACTCAGTGCAGCGCAATTAACATGCCAACTGTTGAATCATGTAGCCGAATCATATGAAGACTCTGTTAATATTGAGAGCATTAATGCATGGTCAGATAGCTCCATCGTACTAACATGGATAAATTCAAAGCCACATCTACTTCAGACATTTGAATGCAACAGAGTGCAAAATATTCAGAATTCCAAAAGAATTATCAAATGGAGGCATATTCAGTCCTGCAGACATAGCATCGCGAGGATTACCAGCAAAGCAGCTCATCAAATCAGATTTGTGGTGGAACCCACTGTGGCTCAAGTATTCAGAATCAAAATGGCTCAAGTCATCCATCAATATGCCAAAAGACATTCCAGGATATAAGAAGCAAGTCCATGCCCTCACTCCAATTCAACCATGGGATTTTTTTTTTTTTTTTTTTATTTGGCTGAAGTAGCAAACGAGCATGCAGTCCACCTGATGGTAAGTGGTTACTGCCGCCCATGGACATCTGTGATCAACTTCATACAGAACATGGGTTCCATCTGAAGTCAATCACAGATGCGTTGCTACTCCCGAGGACTATGATGGTCGCCTCATGTGAAAGTGTGCCGGCAACCACACCCTTCTATTGAAACGCAAGAAATGCTTTACGATAGAAATAGGTGTGGCGGTGGTACTTCCCCGGTCGAACTACACTGGTTCTACCACCTTGAAATTTAACGTTATTGAATAAAGTCAGTTCGTTTAATAAGCTAATCAATGTTACAGCTTATGTTTTCAGATATATCAGAAATCTCAAACTGTCTAAGAGAGACAGGAAGGATGATCAAATTTTGTCTTTAGAAGAGACACGTAATGCAACAAAATATTGGATTAAAAGAATTCAATCTATTCATTTCAGTTCAGAATTATTACGATTACAGAAGGGAAAATCTGTATGTACCTCACTTCAGAAATTAAGTATATTCCTTGATGTAGAAGGACTTATAAGAGTTGGAGGCAGACTCAAGCATTCAGAACTTAAATATGGAACAAGACATCCATGTTTATTGCCGAAAGACACGAGATTCGTCGGCTTACTAATTGAGCATTATCATAAGAGTTATTGCCATGCAGCTACAAATGCATTGATCGCTATTCTACGAAGAGAATATTGGATCACTTCAGTCAGGAGACAGGTATCTCGCATCATCAGAAAATGTATTGTATGTTTCAGATTTAATCCTTCACTTCAGCCTCCATTCATATCAGACCTGCCAGCTGATCGTGTCACAGCTGCCAGGCCATTCAACAGGACCGCGACAGACTTCGCCGGACCCTTCCTTGTAAAGTCAAGTCTACTCAGAAATGCCAAGTCAGTCAAGTCATACTTATGCGTATTTGTATGTTTAGCTTCCAAGGCGGTACATTTAGAGGTTGTATCGAACCTGACAGTCGAGGGCTTCATAGCAGCATTTGCTCGTTTCGTCAGCAGACGAGGCCTTCCTGCACTCATCAGATCAGATAGAGGTACAAATTTCGTTGGAGCCAACAATTATCTAAAAGAGGTAAATCAGTTTTTATTAGTTCATCAATTTATTCTCAAGGAAGAATTCAGACGTCAGAACATACATTGGCAGTTTAATCCGCCTGCATCTCCACACATGGGGGGTTTGTTTGAAGCCGCCGTCAAGAGCGCGAAAAATCTACTCAGACGAGAGGTAGGTGACACTATCCTAACTTTCGAAGAGCTTACTACGATATTTGCAAAGGTAGAAGCTATTTTGAATTCTCGGCCACTAGTTGCCATGTCAGAAGACCCAAGTGACTTAGAAGTACTCACTCCGGGTCATTTTCTAATAGGACAGCCATTGGTTGCACTGCCAGAGTCACATTGGAAGGACACTAAGATGTCACGTCTATCCAGATTTCAGGTTATTCAGAAAATGTACCAAAATATTTGGACTCCTTGGCACTCAGAATATTTAACTTCATTACAAGTTAGGAACAAATGGTATAACCATTCAGACAATGTAAAACTAGATGATTTAGTTTTAATTATAGATGAGAATGCACCACCTCTACAATGGAGGCGTGGTAGGGTCATAGAATTGTATCCTGGAAAAGATTCAATTGTCAGATCAGTTAAACTAAGAACTCAATTTGGTGAGTTAATCAGACCTGTAGTCAAACTATGTAAATTGCCTACTTCAGATTGTAAAGATGTAGCAATAACTAATGAAGAGTGTTAGTTTTATATTCAGTATGTAGTATTATTTGAGCCTGTGTATTACATTAAGTTCCTCATTTATATAATGCAACTTGTATCAGTATTTCAGTGTATAATTAAGATTATTTAAGTGAACATTATGTCAGTATTATAGGTTCAAGGTGTACTTATTCTGTCAACGCAGCCTATATTGTATTCATTTTTGCGTTCAGAAATCTTGTATTTAAGTGTATTAATGAAAATACCTTCAGTCTTATTGTAATTAGCCCATCAGCATCGCCCCGGTGGCAGGAATGTTCACGCAAAAATAGTGTGTTATGACCCTAATGTTATATTCAGTTATAAAAATTATATTCACGAATAATATAATTAATTTCAGTCATTATATTGTAAAAAATTTATAGTTATAATTATTTGTCATTCAGATTTAAATGCCATAGACTCAAATTGCATAATATTAAATATATGGCAACTCAGAATTTGTAATATAGAGGGCAGCAGTGTAAATAACTTCCTCTTCCGCCCTGCTCCGACCGGCGAACGGACCGCCGTTTCAGACCTCTGTACAAATTAAATCAAAATAAATCTTCAAACCGCAATTCAGTGTGTATTAATCAGTTGCCACCGTTTCTCTAAACAATATCTATTATTTTAGCTATATATAAGTAATTGACAATCATATACCGCCTTGCATGTTTTCTGCTTAGCCCAATGGTTGACTGGTAGAGAATGCTTCTAGCATTAAGTCCGCTTTTTGTACCATATTTTAGGTATAAATAAAATAAATAAATAAAAAAGCCTTTTATTTCATTGCAGATTGCTTAGAAAAAAACTACATTTAAATATAATTAGAAATGTCATTTTATTATTATTTTTTAAATTTAATTATTATTAGTATATTTTGTTTGTTATTATTTTTAATTAGTCCTATTACTATTATTATTATAATTATATGTATATATTAATATTATTTAGGTGTCTGCAAGAACACCTCTGCAGGTGAAAGCCTCCTCCAAGGATTGCCACTACTCCCTACATTGTGCTATTCAATCCAGTTCCAGCCAGCGATTTTCATAATATCGTCTTCCCAGGTAGCTACCGGTCTGCCCTTTTTTCTTTTGCCTTGTGGCCCTGCCCATGTGGTCACCTTTTTAATCCACCTTTGGTCTTGAATGCGAGCCACATGTCCGGCCCACATCCATTTCAGTATCTGAGCGTGAGTCAGAGCATCTCTTGCTTTTGTGAAGTTTCTTAGTGTGTCTTATTTTTTGTATTTTTTTGATATTCGTCATGCTGCGTTCTATTCCTCGTTGGCATGTGATTATTTTATTTCTTGTTTTTCTATTGAACTTCCACGTTTGGCAGGCATATGTTAGGCAAGGAATGATGGATGTGTTTAGTAATTTAGTTTTAATTTTAATTGGCATGGTGCTTTTAAATATCTCCTTTAGTGTCCAGTATTTGTTCCAAGTCAGTTGAACCCTGCGCTCTACTTCTTGGTCGTTACTTTCCCGATCAAAACTAATTTGCTTACCCAGGTATATGTAGTGTATTTGAGAGGCTCGCTGTCGACATATATGGTTCTCTTTGAGCTGTTAGTCATCAACATTGCTTTATTTAGGTTTATATTTAGGCCAACAATCTTACTAGCATCGTTGAGAGACTCTATCATATACTGAATTTCTGCTCCGGTTTCTGATAAGAGGATTAGATCGTCGGCAAATCTTAGGTGACTTAGGTATGTTTTCTTAATTTTAATACCCCGGCCTCGCCAATCGAGCTGATTGATAATCGACTCCAGTGTTGCTATAAGGAGAGAGGAGAAAGGGGGTCACCTTGCCTTACTCCTCTTTTGACTGGAAACCAAGGTCCAGTTGATTCCAATTTCACTCTACTCTTGCTGTTGTTGTATATGTTCTTGATTACACGGATGTACTCGTTTTCTACCCCTTGTGCAGTTAGAGCTTGCCATTTGCTCGTGTGTGACATGCAGTCAAATGCTTTTTGGTAGTCAATGTATGCTATGTAGAGTGGTCTGTTCTTCTCTCGGTATTTTTCAATGAGAAGCTCGATTGTGTGGATGTGATCAATTGTTGAGTAGTGCGCTAAAAATATAATTTGTGCGTCTTCAGGTTCTCGAGATATTGCGTTTCGTGCTGCGGTAACGTTTTGCAAAATCGCGTATCTAAAAGACTATTGTATGTACGCCTGTAGAATAAACATGTACAAATAGCTCTTAATTTGTGCGTATTTGTGACAAAATTAGATTTAAAAAAATACTTATAGTTTTCGAGTAATCACGGTTTTTTCAAAAATCCAAACAGTGTCATAGCTCCTAAATAAGAAAACATATAAGGTCACTGAAAACTGCATTCGGTCCGTCTTGGCGTGGTTAATTAGCACAAAAAAAATCAAAAGTGCACATACGTGCGTTTTTGGATAATATGAATTAAATTCAAAAAACGACGTCCTACCTTTGACGTCACCGTTCAAGAAACTGGCTCAACCTAAGCTGCTTGGGTATTAACCAAAAATTAGTGCGTTTAGTCAAATAATATGTAAGAGAAAATTCCAGTGTGAAATATTTCGCATTAAGTAAATATAAACAAAAAACAAAACAGTAACACAAACGCTGGTTATACGACCAAATTCGAATGACTACAAAAAAGCGGGGGTTTCATATATACTAATGACCTTTCTTTCTTGAACGTATTATTGCAGGTACTGTCACGCTCAAACGTTTATTGGTGATTAATTATACGACCTTTAGGGAAATGTGTGAAAATTCTTATTTATATTTTCTTTAATTTTGATTCTTAAATAAGATCACAGAAAAATCTTAAGTAAAATATTCGAACGCAAAAAGTTCCTTAAGGTTATTAAAGTTATACTTCTTTTGGCGCGCTAGGTAAAAATGATGAGAGTAAATAGAGTCTTACGATGCGCGCCCACACCGACAAGTAAATCCGACACCCTGAAGTTAACTATAGTGAACATTTTATTTTTTTCTACTGTTAATGTCGTTTTTTCTCCAAGCGTAGAATTATGCGAAAGATAAAACTTTTAAAAAGATTTTTATTATAACGTTAAGCCAAAGAAGTATAACTTCGAACGCGTGTACATAAACACACACACACACTTTATATTTTTGTATCTTGTATAATTTAAAATCACAGATCAGTTTCCAATTAAAAAATTAAGACTATTATCATATTATTAATGTAAATGTCCTAATGTATGTTGAATTGTAGTGCTGAATGTATTTTAATTAAATTTGGAATGAAGATAACTAATAATATTCCAAGTAGCAATTAAGCTCCTTTTTTATTATGTACTTCATCGTGTACAAATCTATCGCACAAATAAAAAGTTTATTTTCTATTTTCTACTTCAGTGTACTCGAGTATACTAAGTTTTAATCGGTTAGTGAGTAAAGTTAAGAAGGTCATTAGCATGTATAAAATCCCCGCTTTTTTATAGTCATTCGAATTTGGTCGTATAACCAGCGTTTGTGTCTGTTTTGTTTTTTTGTTTATATTTACTTAATGCGAAGTATTTCTCACTGGATATTTATCTTAAATATTATTTGACTAAACGCACTAATTTTTGGTTAATGCCCAAACATCTTAGGTTGAGCCAGTTTCTTGAACGGTGACGTCAAAGGTAGGACGCCGTTTTTTGACTTTAATTCATATTATCCAAAAACGCACGTATGTGCACTTTTGATTTTTTTTGTGCTAATTAACCACGCCAAGACGGACCGAATGCAGTTTTCAGTGACCTTATATGTTTTCTTATTTAGGAGCTATGACACTGTTTGGATTTTTGAATAAACCGTGATTACTTGAAAACTATAAGTATTTTTTTAAATCTGATTCTGTCATAAATACGCACAAATTAAGAGCTATTTGTACATGTTTATTCTACAGGCGCACATACAATAGTCTTTTAGATACGCGATTTTGCAAAACGTTTGACGACCCGCGTGGCGCAGCGGTTAGCGTTCCGGTCTGACATGCAGTGGGTCCCGGGTTCGATTCCCGGCCAGACAGGTATCTGAATGATGAGTTTAGATTCTTGTTCTGGGTCTGGGTGTTTGTGTATTCGTCTTTGTGTGTGTCCATGGCACCCACGACACAGGAGAAAATCCTACTGTGGGGCTATGAGTGTAGAAAGCGTTTTAAGTTTTTTTTTTTTTTTTTTTTAAGTTACCGCAGCAGGGAACGCAATATCTCGAGAACCTGAAGACGCACAAATTATATTTTTAGCGCACAAATTTGCACAAATATAAGCTCTCTGCTCATATGCAATTTTTAACTCTCCGATCTTTCGTTTAGAATTTTCCTGCTGGAACAACGTTACCCCAGCAGGAATCGTTTTTTCCGTTTATTTCAAAAACTACAACACGCACAATTTTTTTATTTGGCGCACATTTACAGCAGATTGGGCACTAATTATACGTCCCACTCATATCACTCTACGTTCTACTTTCCTGCTGGAGCGACGTTCACTGTTGAGTATCCTTTTCTGAAGCCTGCCTGCTCTACTGGTTATCGATTTTCTAGTGTAGGGTTTATTCTATTATTTAATATTGAGGAGAATAGCTTGTAAATGGTAGGTAGCAAGCTTATTGGTCTGGGTCGTTTTGGTCATTTTGGTCGTTTTGGTCGTTTGGGTCGTTTGGGTCACCTTTTTTATAAATAAGGATAATATCTGATTCAGACCATTGGATGGGTGTCTCTCCATCTTCTAAAATAAGGTTTTATAGTCCAGTCAGGTGAGCGGTGAGTTTTTGGGAACCGATTTTTAATATCTCGTTTGTGATACCATCTGATCCTGGGCATTTGTCACATTTTAGAGTTTTTATTGCTTTTGTTACTTCGCTCATTTCAATCGGAGGTATCTTTAAGCTGTTATCTTTGTTGGTTGAGTATTGGTCTCTAATATCTGTATTAACTGTCTCTTTTGAGTCGTATAAGTCTTTATAGAAGTGTGTTGCCACAGTAATGACGTCTTGACGATTGTTAAATGTTTTTTCTTTTTGTTTTAGTCCATCAATCCAGGTTTTATTTGTCCTCAATTCCTTGTAGGCTTTCTTCGAGCCTCCGGTTTGATTTATGTGTTTTTCGATAATGCTGTACCTGTGATTTGCATAATCTTTCCTTATGTACTTACTTATAAGCATATAGGGCAGAGAGTTCATTTTTCATTACTCTAGATTTGTTTTTAATCATTTGCAGTTCTTTCCGTCTCTTCAATAGTTGAACAGTACGCTCTGACAGAATTCTATGCGATTTATGTTCTTTGTTTACATTTTGAACAGCTTGCAGGCCTCTGGTTATAGCTTTAATTATGTTGTCATAGTAGATCTGTACTGAGTTATTTGGCTGTTGGTTTGGTATCTTAATTACGTACTCCTCGAATTTAGACACATGATCTTCGTTAGCGTCATCTTTCTATGGTTATTGTATTTTTTTCGGCTTTTCTTTAGTGGTATATGTGATATCGTTGCTCTGATTGGTCTATGGTCCGAATGGTAGGCAATATTCAAAACTTCTATATTTTGAAATATTTGGGTATGGTTTGATAAAATGAAATCGATTTCGTTCTTGTATTTCTTATCGGGAGATATCCATGTCCATTTGTTTTTTGGTTTTTTCTTGTAGAATGTATTTAAAATTGATAGCTTATTTTCCGTAGCAAAGTCTATCAATCTTTGTCCCCTTGCATTTCTTACACCATATCCGTTGGATTTCATGATTAGATATTCTTCTCTTTTTGGTTGCCCAATTTTTGCATTCCAGTCTCCCATAAGTATAAAGTTTTTATATGATATTTCAATGGCTTTGTTGATGGTATTATAAAAGTTATCAATCTCGTCTTCATTAGCTTTTTCTGTGGGGGCATAGACTTGTATAATTGATAGCCGGGTATCTTCAAATGACATATTTAGGATTGCTACTCTTTCTGATAAACCAATGTAGCTCTCTATGTTACTTTTGAAGCGTTTCTTTACTATAAATCCTACACCATACAAACCCGGTGTCTGTCCCGAGTAGCAAAAAATATAATCGTCATATTCTTCTATTTTATTTCCCAGACGCCTAGTTTCGGCCAGGCCGATAATATCGTATTTAATATCTTTTAGAGATTCATTTAATTCTATTAGCCGTTCGTATTGTAATATTATGTCCACCAATTCGCACTTGGCCAGCGCGGTGGACTATGGCCTAAACTCTCTCATTCTGGGAGAAGACCCGTGCTCAGCAGTGGGACAATAATGGGTTGATGCGATTGTAATATTATTGGTTGTATTAAGTATTGTAGATATGTTTGAAAATTCTGTCAATGATCGATCCTTTGGAGGGTTTTGGTCATAATCTTCCTCAGTGACCAGCCGTCTTGGAAGAGTCGAGTTGTTTTTTGTTATTACTTTTTTTATGTTATTCGTGCGAGAGGGGTGCTGTAGTTGTTAAATGTTATCTCTGTTGTTATCTTTCCTTCCGGTTATATTGTTTTGATTTTTTTTAGTTAGGAAATTCAGGATGCCTGGTTTTAAAATTTCTTCTGAAAGATTTGAATTTTTCTTCCTTGTTTTCTGGATGTCTGTGTTTCGGGTTTTGTTTTTTTTGATCGCCTGTACACTCTTTCCACTACATCCAGGCATTGTAGGGTTAGACTCGGGGGACAGAGACAGCATTCTTTTATTTTTATCTGTGGTATTCATTTTACCTCGTATTATTAGTTTATCATATTTTATTATTACAAAATTTCCTTTCTCCTTCTCTATTCGAAGAACTGCAGGACAGTTCTTTCCTTTTTTCAAGTATATTTCGAGGGTAATCTTCTGTAACATAAAATGTGGTATTTTTTAATGAATTTCTTCTTTTTAATATGTTGATTTTTGTACCGAGTGTGGAAAAGGTAACTATTATGGGTCTGGGTTCGTCCCCTTTCTTTCCTATTCTTTTTACTTCTTTTATATCCCTATAATCAAGGTCCAGAGACAAATATTCTTTTATAAAGGCGATCATGCTTTTTTGTAGATTGAAATAAGATGTTTCTGTTTCTTCTAATCCGAAAAATATGATATTGTTTTTTCTAATCTGTTTTTCTATAAAATAGTCTTCTTTCTTGATTTTATATTTTTTCGTTAAGATTGTCGTATTTGTCATCTAATAGTTTAAACTTTTCTTCTACAATGCACATTATATTTTGTGTTACTTTTTCGGTATTTTCTTCCCCATTTTCCACGATCGATTTTTTAATCTCGTCTATTTCTATTTGTATCCTGTTTAATATCTTCATAACTTCTTCCATATTTGTGTTTGGTTGGATGATCGAATATTACAATGTTATGATATTAGTAGCGCCCTCTCTCAGCAGTTCTTTGTACTTTTTGCAAAATTTGATATTTAGCTATTGATTACTACTTCCTGCGGCGAGTAGTTTACAGCTCCTCATCGCTAGATGGCGCTGTTATCAATAGAATAGTGGATGATCATGACACGCCGTTTTCTTAATAATGACTTTAGTTTTTAGGTTATTAACAGTTCATAATTTGTGATCACCACAGCGCAAACACACTTCACTGTTATGATTGTATATTTTTTTGTTCGTTTGTGTATTATTCACTGGTCTTCGAGTTTTTAGGCACTGTAGTTTTTAAAAATTAGTCTTTAACCGCCACTATTATTTTTCAGTTTTTTTAAGCACTTTCACGCAGTTAACACCCTCTCATTTATGTTATTTAGTTCTTGTAAGTTCTTGTACACCTTTTAAAACACAATTCAGAACTCTAAACACAAAATTCGAATTTATAAAAGCAAAATAACGCGGAGCTGATGTTTACGTTGGCGTTAGCAGCGCCTTCTCTTTAGGTATTTTAGGTATAATAAAGTTTAAATAAATAAATAAACTTCGTTTCGCCAAATAAAGATTCGACTTTAGATTTTAAAATTAATAAAAAAAAGATATAAACCTAACCAAACCTATTTAAAACGCTCCAGTTAAATCTAAATCGCAACATAAAAAGTAATCCCAAGACTAACATCTGTGGTTTAGGAAAATTGTAACACTTAATGAAAGCAGAGGAGTTGAAAATGAAGTTTTTCATCGTTATTAGCATTGCTCTTATATATCCATAAGCAGTAGGTAAGCACTACTTAGTCAACTCCTATCGGCTAGGTCTGAAGTACCCTGCATCATCAATGTTAAGGAAATGAAAGTCAAATTTTCCATCGTATTTATTTAATACATTGCATGTTGTTAATAAAATAGACTACAGGTCCATGTTAAAAAAGTTATGGGTCATTTGAACCACCAGGTGACCTATCTAGAACGATATAAGAGCATAAAATAATAAGATTCAGCACTATGCCGTCACTTGTAAGCTGTCCAACTGAGTGCAGATGAGAATTCGAAAGTACAGGTAGAGTGAGTACATTTTGGTCACATATTTTTGTATGGCATTCTTACCACCGGTAGATCCATTAAAAATAATAAGAAAACGCACAGTGCCGTACAAAAATGGTGCGCCACAAAGTCGGATTTTTTTTTATTTTCCGACAATTACCGGGGTAAATTTGGTCATTTGATTTTGTACGGCATCTGTGTCATACTATTTCAATACTGCTTTTAATCCATTATTCCGCAACGCCGTACAACAATCATGCGACAAGGGGAAAAAATCGAGAGTTGCAATCCCCTCTCTTTCCGTAGTCCAGGGGGTGACACAACACGAAATAATTTTATTTTGAAAGTAACATATTTTATGCATAGATAATATTTTGTCATGTGTATATTTTCGTTGGTTCAAAGGGAGAAAAAAACTGAAAAAGTAAAAATCAAAAAAAAAATTTAAACAAAAAATACAACTGACTTCCATGCCACATAAAAGTAAAAAATAATTTAAATGCATGTTGGTTTAGAGCAAACACAGTAGTTAGTACATAGTCCCGAAGTCGGCGCTCACCATATTTCGCTGGATTACGACGAAACTACATGTATCTTATATGAGCGCCGACTTCGGAACTTTGTACTAAGTACTGTGTTTGCTCTAAACCAACATGCATTTAAATTATTTTTTACTTTTATGTGGCATGGAAGTCGGTTGTATTTTTTGTTTAAAAATTTTTTTTTCACGCTTTTTAGTGACAATAAAATCAGTTATACGAGACCGTGTAATACATAGTATCCATAAGACTGCATAGTGCATGCATAAATGGAAAAGTTAATTTAAACTCAACCTTATATGTCAAGTCAAACAAAAGCCTAAGCGATATCTTACATTACTGTTACAATGCGTATGAACTGAACGCAACCGCTCGCAGGGCGCTACCGCGCCTTGCTTGCTTAGTTTCTATATTTTCTTTTAAGTTCCAACCTAACTTAACCCATCCTATGTAAAAAGGTTGGCAGTACTCCTGCATCGTCCAGGTGTTTGTGATCATAATTATGTCCTCTACGGAACTCATTGTTTGTATTGCGAACAATAATTACCAAACTCACATAGCTTAGGCAGGCTGTATACCTATGGTTTAAACTTGAAGGACTCCAGCATTATCATTGTTGAGGAGTTAAAGGTCAAATTTATCATGTCATATCTTAGCTTAGTAGTATCATTATATATACGTAAGCACCATATGGCCGATGCCTATGGCTTAAACTTGGAAGATCCCAGCATTATCACGGTTGAGGAGTTAAAGTTAAAATTTTTCATGTCATATCTTTTCTATGTAATCTCATTGCATACACGTAAGCAACAGATGCTCAACTTCTATGGCTTGGGCTTGCAGTACCCTGCATCATCAGGGTTGAGGAGTTGAAGGTCATTTTGCTTATCATATGTCTTTGCTTTGTAAACATATTAATTGTAAACATAAGATTATATCTTAGGGTTTTGGAAAATAAACAAATGTGTTGCTTTTAAAAATAAGAAACGACATTTCAAGTTTATTATTCCACCAAATCTATCTTTCTTCACAAAACATATTCTGACGTTTTAAAATTTTGACAGACATGTCAAATTAAAAAAAGAACTAAATAATTAAAGAAAACCTATTTTCTTTATATCTCCCCTCCCGGGGAAAAAATTCATGTATGAATTTCTCTTCAGAACTCATTAAATTCTTCTTCCATCTCTTCACTTGTTCCCTCCTCTTCATATTTTTTATTTGTACTGGAATTAGTTTTGAAATATGAAATAGGTTTGACTCAGTTTTCCTATGTCCTATATCTACTTCATAAATTGTATTAGACCTTTTACCTACTAATTTATATGGCCCAATTCTCAGTTCATCCAGTTTTCTTCTATTTAGTTTATTCCCATTTTCTACATATACCATATCTCCAACTTTAAATTCTCTATTTTGTCTTTTTTTATCATAGCGCATTTTGTTATAGTTATGAGATTTCACAGTATTATTAAGTGCTCTTTCTTTATCTCTAATCCAGTCACTTGGCGTACATTCTTGGCGTAGCTCATTGGGTAAGATTGTAACATCTGTACCATATAACAAATAGCATGATGCATAGCCGGTTACCGAGTGATTAGTCTGATTATATTTTTCTACACATTCATGTGCTATTGTAGTCCATGCTTTTTTCCCTTTACAATCATTTATTCTGCACCTAATCTTATTTACTAGTGTTTGGTTTAACCTTTCATTTAGGCCATTTGAAAAAGGTGCGTTCACTGCTGTTACATAACCCTAACGCTGATGCACAGCCCTAGTGCATCGCGTCCCAGCCAGCAACCCGAGGAGCTGACGCAGCACCTACAATGTTCCCACATATCGTGGGAATACACGGCATTCCGAGCTCTAACATCGACTCGGTCTCACCCCTTTAGTTTTAAGTTAAAATGTAGTTAATATTTTACTATAATTAAATGTTATGAAGGATTTTGCGTTTCTCTGCGACCTCCGGCCGCCACCAAACATAACTGGCGCAGTCGGTAGGATGCTCGACAGTCGCGTCGCGTCAAGATCTCCGACCAAAAATCGGTCCGAGGCCCGCGAGGCTGCCGGTTTTCAAGCCGAAATCGAGCATCCGAACACAACATGGGAGGTAGCCAGGGTGATCCACACATCGATCGGCAGAGAAACCAAAATGCAGTGAGTATCTTGAATCTTCAAGTATTTGCTATTCCTAGTTCCTAAGTGTTAAATTTGTACCCTTAAAACCTAAGAACCTTAAATCCTTTTAATTTTTAGAATTCATATATTTGGTTTTACATAAGTCTAAATTCTATAAGCTCTTGATTATTAACTTAAGAGACTTATACGATAAGGACAAAATACTAAATTTAGATGTTAAAGATTATTACAACATTATTCTAGTAGGCGAATACTACTAAGATAATGCAAAATAGAATTAAACTTAAATATTAGACATATACTATAAAATTATTTGAGTAGGCTTAAGTTACTGAAATAATAAAACTATATTAGTTGTTAAATTTCCTATAGTCATTCCCAACTACCTATACGATATCTAAATATAAACTATCTATAGTTGCTATTAACAGTCACGAATCCTGACACCATCCTTTCCTCTCCTAGCAAAATACTGAAAAGATTTCAAGTACATAGAGGCAGAACGCCCGAAGAACAATAAATGGTATCTTTGCAAGGATAACCACAGCACGCAGAGCCATTCGACTGAAGGCAGCATCCGCCATCTCATCAGTACCCAAGAAAGGAAAGAGATTCGCAAACAATTGCTCTCGAACAGCCACCGGTAGACGCTACATCATCTACTTCCACTATGATCCTGTGGTCAAGACCTGCACGATACCCATCAGCATCCAGCTCCATTTCTGACCAAGGTCTTCAATAGTCGCTGCTCTACGGAGGGAGGTGTTACATAACCCTAACGCTGATGCACAGCCCTAGTGCATCGCGTCCCAGCCAGCAACCCGAGGAGCTGACGCAGCACCTACAATGTTCCCACATATCGTGGGAATACACGGCATTCCGAGCTCTAACATCGACTCGGTCTCACCCCTTTAGTTTTAAGTTAAAATGTAGTTAATATTTTACTATAATTAAATGTTATGAAGGATTTTGCGTTTCTCTGCGACCTCCGGCCGCCACCAAACATAACTCTGCTGTAAATATCAATGTTATTTGCTTGTCACTAAGAAATTTCTTAAATTCTTTCGAATTTATTCCCGGGTACTGGTCGGTGAGAAGCATTCTAATCTCCTCCGTTTCGGTGACTTTATTTATTAGCTTTATAAAATCATGTGCGCTCTGGGTCTTTGATGTTATAATAAATGCATACCTAGTGAAGTGGTCTACCAAAAGATGTAGATATTTCTTTGTAGATCTCGAACAACCAAAACCGCCAATTGTGTCTATTGATACTATTTCAAAAGGTCTTGTGTCACATTTAGGTCCGGCACCTAAATGTGACATCAGTCCGTATTTGTGCTGTCCTCTTGTTTTGTTTTTTTATGCAAATTTCACAGTTTCTACAAACATTTTTTATATTTTTTGTTAAATTCTTTGTTACATTCAGTGAGCTTATAGTTTTTAGCATTTACCCAACTCCAATGTGGCACAGGTCCTCATGTATTCGTTTTATAAGTCTTATACTGAATTCTTCTTTTATTATTATTTTCTCTTTGTTTCTTATTTTTTTGTAATATACATTATGTTTTTCAATTATCTTGTTTTTATTTGTCTGTATTTCTTCATTTTTATTCTGATCTATTATAATATCTTCCAAAGTTATTAAGTTCACTATTTTTAATTGTTCTTCTATATTTTCTTCTGGTTCCAATACAGGATTTCGACTTAGACAGTCTGCTTCTAAATTTTCTTTTCCCGGAGAATATTTAATTTTAAAGTCGTACTGTGAAAGGTAATAAGTCAGATCACCCAGCTTTTCATCTGTTCTTGCTTTTAAATTCATGTTTTCTAATGGTTTGTGGTCTGAATAAACAGTAAACGATTTACCTATTAACCAATACTGCCAATATCTCAGTGCTTCTTTGATGGCCAAACATTCTAAATATATAGCTTTTTTCTTCTTTTGTGCTACATTTATTTTTTTTTGAAAAGTAAGCTACTGGTTTTTCTTCACCATCTTTTTGTACCTGTTTTAATACTGCTCCGACGCCCTCTATTGATCCATCAGTATAAATGTTTATTGGTAGATTTTGATCGAATATTTCTAGTATTGGTTGAGAACATAAGAGGTTTTTAATTTTTTCAAATGATTTTTGACATTCTTCAGTCCAAATAAATTTCTGATTTTTTCTAAGTAAATTATGTAGTGGGTCTAACATTATTGCGCTTCTTGGTATATATTTGTGGTAAAAAAATATTTTTCCTAAAAATTGTCTAACATTCTTCCGAGTTTTTGGTACTGGGAAATTCCTTATCGAAATTAAGTTATCCTTCATTGGTTTTATCGAATTATATTGAATAATATGTCCTAAGTACTCGACTGAATCTGATGCAAATGTACATTTTGTAAATTTTAATCGAAATCCTTCTGTTAGAATTGCTTCTAGCAGCTGTTTTAGGTGATTTAGGTGTTCTTTAAATGATTTTGAAAATATCAGGATATCATCTATGTAATTCACAGTAAAATCGGTAAGTTTATATTTTCTAAGTATGTTACTCAATATTCTCTGAAATATTGCTGGCGATGTCTTTAAACCGAATGGTAGACAAGTCCATTGAAAGTGTCCTTCTTGTGTCACAAACCCCGTTTTCTTTCTTCTACTCTTAGAGGTATAGACCAAAAAGCTGAGTTTATGTCTAGGCTTGTAAAATAATTGCAATTTCTTGTTTTTACCATAAGGTCTTCAATTAACGGGAATGGTTGAGCCTGTGGCACGATTATCTTATTTAAATCCCTGAAGTCTATACATAGTCTTGATCTTTTATTTTCTTCTTTCTTAAATGCCAAAGTTACCGGTGCTGCAAATGGACTGTAAGACTCTTCTATAAGTTTATTATCTAATAATTTTGCTATCTGCTCTACAATCTCTTCTTTGTCTTCTATAGTACATCTGTATGGCCTTTTACTGCAGTATTTATCCACTAATAAATCTATTCTTGCTTCATATCCTTTAACTCTTCCTACATCATACTTATCTTTGGCAAATACAGATTTATAGGTTTGAATTAATTTATTAATTTCTTCCTTTTTGTCTTCATCTAAGTGATTAACTTTTATTTCAAATTCCTTTACATGCTCATTGAAATTTATTTCGTATTTTCTATCATATTTGTTACTGTAACTTTTCTCTTTACTTATCTCTTCTTCTTTTTTTATAGTCTCTTCATGTAAGTATTGCTTTTGTGTTATTTTTAACTCCTCATTTTGTATAAGCTTGTATTTCTTTATTATTTATTTATTTATTTATTGTTTATGTACCTTATCAATAATGTACAAAGGTGGACTTAATGCTATAAGCATTCTCTGCCAGTCAACCTCAAGATGTAAGAAAAACATCGAAGGCGGTATAACAAAAAAGAATAATAAGACAGAAAATATTTAAACATATAGTTATATACGGGTAAAAGTTCACATATATATACTACATACATAAATACACATAAAAATATATAAATATAATACATATATACAATATAATAATAAATACGTCCATACACACAGAGAAATAATTGTCTTCAATAACATTAACTACTTTTATCTACTAAATAACCGCGAAGTTTCCTTTTGAAGCTTGCTTTGCTCATCGGTTTCTTAAGATCATCAGGGAGTGCATTCCAAAATCGAGCGGCCTGAACAGCAAATGAATAAGACAGGAAACCAGAGTGGTGGAGAGGAATAGAGAGAGTCAGCGTCTCCGAAGATCGCAAATGCCGTTCGTGATTATCGCGCAGGTACTGAAATTTACATTTTAGGTAGGTAGGAGATATATCATCGTAAAATATAGAATAAAGAACAGAGAGTATCCTTATTTGTCTTCGTTGACGAATAGGAGGCCATTTTAACTGAGTCGGAAAAGAGGAGAAATGGTCGAACTTGCGAAGACAGAATATAAAGCGGATACAGCTATTAATAAGCCGATCTAATTTGTTCACATGTTTCTCATTAAGATCAGTAAAACACACATCACCATAATCAATAATGGGGAAGATCAGAGCGTGCACCAGGATTAACTTAGCCTTGATGGGAAGGAAGTTTCTAAGCCGATTAAGAGCAATAAGCTTAACAGTGACATTCCGGCAAGTCTCTCTAATATGAGTTGACCAGCTCAAATTATTATCTAAGTGGATGCCCAAGTTCTTAACCGACGAAGTGTACTCTATTACTGAATTGTTAAACATGACCGGTGAAATAAGATCTAAATCAAGTTTTGCCAGCTGTCGGTCACTGCCAATAATTATAGCTTGGCATTTATTAGGATTCACGTTTATACCGTATTTCATAGACCAATCAGCAATAAGTTTTAAGTTATTATTAATTATCATGACAGCATTATGGAATTAACATTACCTTGTGAATATATCTGCAGATCATCGGCATAGAAATGAAAAGAGCAACTAAGCAACGCAGAAAGAGAATTTATGAAAAGACAAAAAAGTAAAGGAGAAAGTATTCCACCCTGGGGCACGCCAGACAAGAGGTTGTTGTAACTAGAAATCGTCTGACCAATACGCACAGCTTGTTGACGACCGCCAAGATAGGAAGAAAACCAGTCTAAGGAAATAGAGGAGAAATTAAGGTGACGAAGTATTGCAAGGAGGATGTCATGATCGACCATGTTAAACGCATTCGAGAAATCAATTAGAACAAAGACAGTGACGAGTTTGTTCTCCATACCTCCACGAATATCTTCCGTCACCTTAAGAAGGGCAGTGGTGGTGCTGTGACCTGGACGAAAGCCAGACTGAAATTGGGATAGATAATTATTGTTATATACGAAGCCAGATACTTGTTTATAAGCAATAGCTTCAAGAACCTTTGAGAGAAATGGTAATATAGAAATTGGCCGATAATTGCTGAGTTGACAGGGGTTTGTAACTTTAGGAATTGGGGTAATAAAAGCTTTACGCCAGAGACTAGGAAATGCCCCTGTCAACAATGAAAAATTGATAATGTGAGTAATAACAGGAGTAACGTAATCGAGAACAAGAAAGAGCATGGTACGACTCACATCGTCACAGCCCACTGCCTTTGATTTAATAGACGAGAGAGTTTTGACAATATCGTCCTCGGATATGCCAGAGAACGAAAAGATATCAGAGTGAGATTTGGGCCAGGAAGTAATTTCTGAAATAGTTTGCGATTTCATTAGAGGGCAGAGAGAAGATACAGTAGAAAAATGAGAATTAAAATCTTCAGGGGAGAATGGCATAGTGACTTGCTCATTCTTTTGATTACCAATGCCATGAGAATGAAGAAACTTCCATATATCTGCAGCCGAAGAGTTGGAAATGTTTTCATAAAAATAGGCACGCTTAGCTGCTCTCACCAACTGATTACAACGATTGCGAAGTGACTTGTAGATGCACCAGTTTTCATCACACCGGTCACGCTTAAAAATCCTAAAAGCTCTGTCACGGCGTGTCATAGCTATGCGCACGTTATCCAAGGCGCCGGTTGTCGCCTTAACTTTACCGCTTTACGTGGTGCATGTGCGTCGAACAATGCGAGAATAAGAGAATTAAAGTGGGAGACTTTTTCATCAATTGATGACGCAACATAAACCGACGTAAAGTCGATCTTCATGGCATCGCTTTTTAATGCAATTGGGTCAATTTTAGTTAAATTTCGTATAATAATTTTATTCAGCTTAGCCTTAGGTATTTTAAGTAGGTACGCAAGGTAAATTAAATCATGGTGCGAAAAACCGGGAGCTGACAACTGACCACATTTTGTAACAAGATTAGGTGAGGATGTGATCATAAGATCAAGCCAGGTGTCGGGAAAAGAAGGATTATGGTGAGTTGGGTTACAAGGAAGTATTGACAGACTTACAGAAGAGAAGATGTTAATAAGCTTTGAAGTTTGGGGAGACGGCTTTAGTAAGTCAGTGTTAAAGTCACCCATAATTATATGATGTGTGTAAACCGAACAGAGTGAATCCAAAACGGTTTCTAAGGTATCGAAATAATTAACAGAAGGTGGACAATAAACAACACCAAGAACAACTTTGGAATGCTTCACCTGAATCTCCAGAAAAAGAAATTCAGCAGTTGCAGAGTATTGGCCTGGGGAGGAGGCTATAATAGAAAAAGGAATGTCATGCCGGATGTAAATGGCCACTCCTCCCCCTCCTTTGCCTAATCTATCATTTCTTACAAGAATGTAGCCAGGCAAACTATAATCGTGCGACATTAGAGAGGGCTTAAGCCAACTTTCGGAGATTAAAATCGCTTGTACAGATGAGCTTCCAAAAGTATCTAAAAGTTCTACATGATGCGCTGGTATACTTTGAGCATTTAGGTGACAAACGTTAAAAGTACAGGACGAATCTTCAAAGGATCTATTTAATAAGGTACCTAAGGTTTCAAGTTCATAAAAAGATTCATTACTGGATACGGAAGACCTATTGAAACTATGAGCTGAATGAAAAGAATCATCATCGGACATTACAATATGTATGAATAAATAAAAATATTATATTACTATATATTAAATATATATATATATATATATATATTAACAATAGCACTATAAGATATTCAAGGGTTCTTATGAATCTAATATTTGTAAATTCAACCATCCCACCGGTTAATCATTGGCAGAAAACGTTACAAATAATAAAAAGAAGCAAACACAACACGTAAAAAAGATGAATATTACAGAGTTAAGCAAAATAGACTAATAAGCAAAGAAAAAAAAAAGTTAATTGATCTTATGACTGATATTGGCTGTATGTTGTATAAGCTATAAACATTAGTGCACAAATAGTATGTGGCAACACAGTTTGCTAGATGAATGACAGTGTCACAAATGTCAATTTAATAAATTAAAAATGATAAATATTAGTAGGTAGCTATGTAATCAGATATATTGTGAGAGGATAGTAAACAAACTATAAAAACAATAATAAAGAGGAAGAATTGTAAGAGAACATAACAAATGAATGATATTACTTTTTGATCCTGGCGGCCCTCTTACTTTTCGAGTGCGGGTCAGGGCAGCACCGAGGTCTTCGCAGGCTGTGACAAACCACTCACATGGTCACCGTCGGCTGGCGATTTATCCAAAATGTCGGGAAGATCAGCTAAGTCCTCTTCGCTACTGATGCGACGCCGGGAACCATCCTTCAGTTTGATAATGATATTGCCACCCAGTGTCCAACAGTTACGCATGCCCAGCTTATTGCGTGCTAAGATAAAAAGGAATTGTCGCTGCTTGGTGAGGAACTCAGACACAGCTATGGACGTGCCTTTTAAGTTAACTTTCTTGCTCCATATATTGGATTTAACGGAGAGATTGTTGAAGCGGACTAATACAGCTCTGCGTCTTCCTTCTACAAACTTGCCAAAACGATGACAGGCTGTTATTTCGCTACTAGTAAATTCAGGCAGCCCCAGCTTGTCCTTAAAAAGTGAAGTCATATATTCATCAAGGTTATTTTTGATGTCTTCCGAGATGCCCGTAAAGAGGAGATATTTCCTTCGATGCCTCATTTCAACCACATCCAATGTTCTTAGACACTCTGCGATTTGCTGACGAAGCAAGCCAAGAATGGACCACACTTGACTTTTAAAAACATTGAACTCATCCTGCAAGTTGGTCACAGTGACGCTTGACTGAGGGGTGTTAGCTTTGAGTTGGTTTTCAAACTCTGACATCTTCTTCATCAGCAAGGATTCAAGGGCTTGCTGTGTTTCAGCCACAGTTTGGTAGCTGGCCATGGTCGCAGAAGAGAAATGTGGTGTGAAGTGACTCAGTGATAGATAGTTATTAGGTTAGCCGGTGGGATGTGCACAAAAAAGTTATTTAAGGCATAAAACACTTATTGTCTTCAATACTTGATAAAACTGTAAGTAGTAATTGATATTTAAGCACTTATATAATCCTTTCTGTACCAGTATTTTAAATTTTAAATTACAATATTTTGAGAAACACAATGTCAACTTTTTTGCACCTACCGCCCAAAAAAAAAAGATTATGTCTAATCCTATTAAAAAATCATATCTGAAATTTGGGTCATCAATGATATAAACATCCACATTTTCTTCTTTTTCGAAGATTTTTATTTTTATATTTGTCAAACCGTTTGTCTCTTTAACACCATTAATAGTAACTAAATTTTCTTCATTTAAACTATTTTTCCTAGTTTTTAATTTTAGTAATTTAGAATTAATGAGAGAAACATTCGAACCTGAATCATATACTCCATATATTTCTAATTTATCATTTAATAGTAGTTTGACTTTTATAAATGGTGTCACTATTAGTTTTTTTGTTCTGTTTCATTTAATTCTGCTTCAATTACTGAATTGTTTACATGTCTTATAAGTCTTCTATTGTGTTTATCATCATCTTTAACCTTAAACCAGCATGCAGTCTCAGGATGGTAACGAGTACCTTTATTTAACTTCTCGCATATTTTGCATGGAGTATGTTCTTCATTTATGTTGTTTATCTTTTGATTTTCATATTTTCTGTAGGCTTCAGTTCTATTTCTATTTATCAAATATTCATACTTTCTCACTTCATTGAATAAATCTACTGTATCCTTTATTTCTTCTCTATTTATCTTCTCCAGTACAATCCTTGGCAAACCTGCGGCAATAACATCCACAAGTGTACCTGTATCTATTGATCTCCTCATATCTAATATAAGTTTCTCTTTTTTTATGGCATAGTCCACCAACGAGCCATGCTTGTATTTAAATAACAGAGCAAAAGTTACATGGTTCCAACCTTGATTTGCAAAAGACTCACAAAACTTATTTTTCCATGTTGTCCAATCTGAGTTTAGAGTGAATTTTATAGTCATAGAACTGTACCAATCAACACAACTTTTATCCATGAATAGTCTGAGTATTTCAATTTTTTTCTCATCTTCCATAATATCAAAGCGTGAACATTCCCTTTCAAAAATATCAATCCATTGGTTCGGATTTGAGTTGTCACTTGTAAATTTTTCAATTAAAAACTTTTCTGCAATGTATTTTAAATTCTGTTTTTTAGAGTCTTGAGTGTTTTTAATCAATTTTCCTAATATTTTTTCCAATGTCTTTATCTCACTATCTCTTCCTAATCCTCCAGATGTTTGTTTTTGTTCAATTTCTTCCAGGTATTGCTCTCCGAATTGTAAATTACCATCTTCATCTATGTAGACTTTACTGAGTTCATCTGTCATTGTTATCCAGACTTTTCGTGTCTGATGTCTTCTTTTTAAACTATTTTTTACTTTTTTATACGCAGCTGTCTTTATCAATTCTTTATGAAGATCAACAGACTGTAGTTCCTCTGGTATAGCAAACACTTTTTCATCTTTGGTTGTTATTGAGATTACACAATAAATGTTTGATTTTCCATCACTCGTCGGCAATATTGCAAATTCAAAACGAAGCTGTTCCATAGTTTTCCTCAATTACGTATTTTAATAAACAAAAATGTCGTTTTATAAGATTATATCTTAGGGTTTTGGAAAATAAACAAATGTGTTGCTTTTGAAAATAAGAAACGACATTTCAAGTTTATTATTCCACCAAATCTATCTTTCTTCACAAAACATATTCTGACGTTTTAAAATTTTGACAGACATGTCAAATTAAAAAAAGAACTAAATAATTAAAGAAAACCTATTTTCTTTATACATATACATAAGTATCAAATGGCCAACGCCTATGCTTTAAGTCTGAAGTATGCATGATGCAGGGGATCATCAGGGCTGAAGAGTTGAAGGTCAAAACTATAATGTTATATCTTTGCTCAGTAATCTCATTACATATACGTTAGCACCATATGGCCAACGCCTATGGTTTAAGCTTGAAGGACCCCAGCATTATCAGGGTTGAGGAGTTGAAGGTCATTTTTTTTATCATACGTCTTTACTTTGTAAATATATTACATACCCATAAGCATCAAATGGCCAATACCTATAGTTTAAGCTTGAAGAACCCCTGCATCATCATAGGCCATTTGCATATTTTGCATAGGCCTTCGGGGGCGCTTACAAATTGTCAGTTACATTTATATTTTTTTTTACACTACCACCGGATCGGAACACGACCTCAACTGAGAAGATCCGGCAAGAAACTCAGTGGGTTTGTCTTTTTTCTTTGTATATCTTTTTTTTATTTTTTTTGCCATTTTATTTTTACATGGGTAACAAAAGTTAGCTCCAGTAGTAGTGAAAAGCTTCTACGCCTCTTATATTCCTACGGACATTGCATTTCGTACTCGAAAGTATTAGAATTGGAGACGGAAGCAACCTATACTATATCGGAAACAGAGAAGGTATGGTATTCCAACCATCTCTCAATAGTGGTTTTGCTTTCGATAATTTTGATCGAAATGTACAAACATGTGATGGTAAAGACACTATGCACGATATGGTTGGAATTTCGTTTCAATATCACGCTCCACGAGTTGACATGTCTTCTGAGGAAAGTCACGATGGTAGTGGAAGTGACCAGCCTCGTAGAAAACGATTCCGCAGACACTACGAAGCTGATACTCTCGTTATACTACCACTTACAGAAACTCCAAAGTTTGAAGGAACTCTCCAATTACCAGCAAACGTTAATGCACCTACTAATTTAGAAGAAGCTAGAAGGTTAGATAGAGTATGGATGATAAGCCATGCTTTAAATATACCTACACCAATGTGGGTAGGATTTAACGCTTTAATTGCCAATGACAAAAATATTATTCAAGATATATTTTATTTAACCCCTATCAATGAAACACCTACCAAGGATTACGTGGTACATGAAACTATGATGCGGAGTATCAAAGGTGCTGAAGAATGCCAACAACAGTACGCGCAGGTACATTATGATTTGGCCATAGCTAGTAAATCGTTGAAAATACAAAATTCTGAGCTGAGAAGAAATGAAGACTCAATATTGAAACGCATTTTTGTTCACTTGGGACCTTTCCACATAGCAATGTCGCAGTTCAAAGCGATTGGTAAATACATTTAAAATTGTGGTTTACCGGAAAATTTAATTGATTCTGGTTTATTGGCAAGCGGATCTGAAAACTCATTTATTATGGGGAAGCACTTAGCAGATGTAAACGCTTACATCCTCTTATGTCTGTTGCTATTGAAAGAATGCATTTCAAATTTTTCACAGAGAAAGAAAATGTAATAGTAAGCGGTGAGTGTTTACACTTCTTGAAAGCTTTTCAAAATAGGAAAGGTGAAGATATTAGTGGAAAATTAGTTACATACCCTACAGTAGATAATGTGGATGTTACAAATATATTATCTAAATATGAAGACTTCCGTAGAAAAAGTTAAGTGGTGATCATGGAAGTACACCGAAATTCTATCTTACTTATGTTGAAATGGTTAACAACTACTTTCTTTTCGACCAAAGTGATATCGATTACATGTACAAATATACTCTGCCACTCATTACCAATCTATTTTTTGTCTTTAATCACCAAAACTATGCTAGGTACCTCACTTTATACCATTGCAACTTGGAAAATGTAGAACAATCGCATCTTGCATTGAATGTCGTAGTAAGGATAAAAAGAACTAATGCGCCTTTATCCAATCGAGAAGTAGACTTTACTGTTGAAAGTACGATCATCGCTGATGCTGCTTAACGATCCACTGGCATTGCATGTATGAAGAACTCAATATCTGCTCGGCAAAGGTGGAGCAAAAGCCATGCTCTACGAGCGGAAATTAACTCTCACGTACTCGCCGAAGTGCTAATGAAAAAAAGAGAAGAGTTTACTAATGATTTGAGGAAAAGCAAAATAGAAAAAGTCAACGACAAATACAACAGTTTGAAGACAGTATTAACAATCGTTTGAATCCATTTTCATCTTCATTAAAAGATAACTTGTTATACAATATTAGTAATGAACAGTCTGCAAGTCATGAAGTCCATAAATTTCTAAAGAATGTTGTGGAAATTGGAGAAGAGCAAAAGAAAAAAAATTAAGAACAATGTGCATCAAATCCACATCGATTTGAATAATCTATCCAGAGAAATGTTATTCATACTTTCAAAGCCAAGAAAATTGTGAAACATCAAAATGGAAAGGCGACAGAGGTTAAACTACACAGGGATTTATTTGGAAGATTGTTAGGTATATCTCTACAACAAAATGTTGACATTGAGAAGGTTCTGGAGTATCCTCTGACCCCTGTTCCACTATCATTATGTCATATGGATGGAACGATTAATAAAACAGATAAATCGAAGCTGGTAAAACCTTTGATAGATAGAGAAAATATTGTTGAGAGTATTCCTAAGGAATTGGATGTCGTGATTATTGATGGATTTTTTTATCTCTATAGTCTTCGAGACATACCTTCTACCTTTGGCGCTATAAGTTATAATTTGCTCCGTAATCTAACATCTAACAAATCACGCCTCTACGGAAATTCACGTGATCGTTGATACTTATCCAACATCAAGCATAAAAGATTACGAGCATTCTATTAGAGATAGTTTAAGAAATGATGATTTCGTTATCGAATGACCTCAAACGAAACGTCCGGCAAATTTCATAGCCGAATTAAAGAACATTAAATTCAAGCAAGCATTTGTCCAGTTCCTCGTGAATGACTGGTCGGCCCAAGACAAAGCTACATTGATTAAGTCTACACAGAAAGTGTTTCTAAATTATCAGCTGTGTCATTCTTACAGAAAAGTGGCAGAATCTGTCGTTAGCGAAGTATCTGAAAAGTATACCTGCAGTGCTCACGAAGAAGCTGATACAAAAATAGCGTATCATGTTTGCGCTGTTGGGTCAAATACGAACGGTTTTGATCAAGTGTTCCGATACAGATATTCTCGTAATATTATTATCTAATATAAAACAAATCGTAGTAAATGTAGGCAAGAATCAGTTTAATGTCGATCGCAAAATATGGATGCAACTCGGAACCGGTAACCATGTGAAAAACATTGACGTTTGTGCTGTGTACAGAAACTTGGGCGAAAATCTCTGTTCTTCGTTGGCTGCATTCCATGCTTTTACGGGATGCGACTTCAATCCCGCATTTTATAAGAAGGGTAAAAACAGACCATTCAAAGTATTGGAGAAATCAGGGAAGTTCCAAGACGCATTCATTAAAATGGGGCATAATATGCTTGTTGCAAATCCACTACTCATGGAACAAACTTTCAATGTTCTGCAAGAATATGTATGTGTTTTATACAACGTAAAAGTTTCTTTATATTCTATTTTGTTAACGCGCCGCTCGACCGAGCTGCTCGTCGAATTGGGACACACAGAAAATCAGTGGCCGTGGTTCGCTGCGGCGAGGCTGAGTGTGGACCCTTTTGTAAATTTTACTACAGCAATGGTCTGATGTAAAAGTAATGTATGCTGTTATTTATGCCACATTATGTTGTAGTATTTTTTTACAAATAAATATTTCTTTCTTTCTTTCTTTCTTTCTAAAAGCAAGAAAAACAGTCAACGAAGCCAGGTGTATCATATTTGAAAAGATTTATATGCTAAAAAGTAGTAATGAAGCTTTTAAAAAGACAGCTATATAATTGGAAGCAACGTCGTTTCCCCCTTGTTTCCGGGAGTTGGAGCAACATCTGAAGAGAAGTACCTACATAGCACAGATTTGGTGTAATGCCTACAAACAAGTACCGTCCGACCTTGTTTCCAATAAACTATGGATGGGTTCTGAATGACGGGCGGTACGATTTTGATTGTTTGTTTCACGACGAGGAATGCCCTCAAAAAGTCTGTGACATAACGGAACCGGATGAGGAATCAGGCGAAGATGATAACGTCATTGGTAAATAAATAAATAAAATTTTAATTTGTACGTAAGACTTTGATTTTGACCAAAACATATTTATGTTTCAGAAAATAATAGAGAAGATAATTCGGACGTCAATGAAGACGTTGATTCCGATAACAACTCAGCAACTGATTCCGATACTGAATAATTGAAAGAAAAACCATATTTTTTAATTATCATCATTAAATTTATCAAATTTTCCTAAAAAATAATTGTTTTATTTATTCACATCATTACACTGAAACAAATCAATTATATGTATCAATAATGTTTGAAGTATATATTAAACCAAAAAGTATATAAAATTGTTGACACTGGGATTGACAATTTCAATTCTTGGACTTATTATACACACCGTTTCAATTCAGTTAGACGTCAGAGTGATTTTATCATATTATCAATTATTCGGAGGGTAGGTGTAATTAAGTAAACACTAACTTGTTAAACTCTTAGCGTTTTAATTGAATAAAAATTAGTTTAACTTACATATTTATGCTCTTTATGTGCCACCACCATTATGGTATGTATTGATTTGTAATGTGTGTAACTCTATATGTTATTCGTTAATTGATACGGGACTAATAAACTACACGTTGAAGAGAACGGTCGTTTCATTGTACACCCGCGCCGAACCTTATATGGCGACCCTGCCAGCGCGTGCCGCGTTCGGTTACCTGAATTCGTCGAAATGATATTTCTCTGAGCGTAAACCATGGGAGGAACGAAGTCCAAGGAGCAGGAGATAATTATTGCCCAAAATGGAGCTGGGAACAGTGCCTCCACGGATCAACTTTTACAACATGCTGGCACCACGTCATACATATTGGTTGCTATACTCGTCCTAATTGTTGTGGGTGGCTCTATCTATGTTTGCCGATATTGCCGAAAATATCAAAATAAATGGCTACAACGAAGGATGGAGGTGAACGACTTGCGGAGGACTGTAAGTCTGCTGCGCCGGCAACAACACGAGGCTGTCCAGGCTGTTCCAGTATAAAATCCCATCGTATCCAGTTGATTAAGTAAATCTGAAGTATTGCAGGTAATTAAGTAAATATGTGGTGAGAAAAAAAAAAAAGAAAAACAATTAATTTTAAATTTATATAGTGGATTGTGTAATCATTTTGTTTATTTACTCGCATTATTATTATATACACTTATATGTTATATTCCAAATTCTGTCGTGTCCGTCGGTGGGCGGAGTCAGCCCTGGTTTGATGCATCTTGCGCTAGGGCGTCAAGCCTTAAGCAAGATGCTTATCAAGCTTGGGCATCTGCGCACGCGTGCAGGGATCCGAAAAGCCCTGAACTTCGATCTGCGTTCAACGCTGCCTCCCGTTCAGCAAAGAAGCATATGGCCAAGGCGAAGTCTAGGTACGTCGGCAGGATTGGCGAGCGGCTGGTTGCTTATCCCTCCGGGAGTCGAGCCTTCTGGTCGTTGGCCAAAGCTGTCGAGGGTAATTTCTGCCGGTCCTCACTACCGCCTCTGCGGAATCCAGATGATTCTCTGGCCCACACGGCAAAGGGGAAAGCCGATACTCTAGGCGCTCACTTTGCCTCAAACTCTACACTTGATGACAGAGAGGCCACACCGCCTACCATCCCGCGGTGTGAGAGCTCTATGCCTAATATACGGTTTACGCAAAAGGCCGTCAGGCGAGCTCTTTTGTCCCTTGACGTCAAGAAGTCGAGCGGGCCAGATGAAATCCCCGCAGTGGTGTTGAGAACGTGCGCTCCCGAATTGGCTCCCATCTTAACGCGCTTATTCACGCTTTCTTACGCCACAGGACAAGTACCGTCTTCGTGGAAGGAAGCCCTTGTGCATCCCTTACCAAAAAAAGGTGACAAAAGTGACCCGGCCAATTACAGGCCTATAGCGATCACCTCATTGCTCTCAAAGGTGATGGAGCGCGTTATTAATACGCAGCTCCTGAGGTACCTTGAGGACCACCAGCTGATCAGCGATCACCAGTATGGTTTTCGCAAGGGCCGTTCAGCTGGTGATCTTCTGGTGTATCTCACACATCGTTGGGCTCAAGCCATTGAGAGCAATGGGGAAGCGTTGGCAGTAGGCCTGGATATAGCAAAAGCTTTCGACCGGGTCTGGCACAGGGCTCTTCTCGCGAAGTTACCATCATACGGTCTCCCCGAGAGGTTATACACATGGATAGCCAGCTTTCTGTCTGAGCGGCACATTAGGGTCGTAGTCGACGGGTGTTGCTCAGACGCGAGGTCCATTAACGCCGGTGTACCTCAAGGCTCAGTTCTCTCTCCCACACTGTTCATTCTGCATATCAATGACATGTTGCAACAAATCGGCAACGTGCATTGCTATGCAGATGACAGCACGGGAGATGCGGCTTACACAGGGCGTGCAAATACCTCTCGGACATTCGTGGAGAAAAGCAGAATCCGACTTGTGTCTGAAATCGAGAACTCTCTGGAGGGGGTCTCGACATGGGCTCGACTTAACCTTGTTGAGTTCAACCCCACGAAGACACAAGTCTGCGCGTTTACCGCTAAAAAAACCCCATTTGTCATAGCGCCAAAGTTCAAGGGAATTCCGCTCACTATTGATAAAAGCATAGGGATCTTGGGAGTTGACATCTCGTGTGATGTGCAGTACCGGAGTCATTTGGAGGGAAAAGCCAAGTTGGCGTCCAAGAAATTGGGCGTTCTCAGCAGAGCTAGGCAGTACTTCACTGGATCATCTTGCTATGCTTTATAAGGCACAAGTGAGGCCCCACATGGAGTACTGCTCGCATCTCTGGGCAGGAGCGCCACAGTATCAACTTAACCCACTTGACTCCGTACAGAAACGCGCGGTCCGAATCGTCAACGACCCAAGAATCTCCGACAGGTTGGAACCTTTAAGCTTGCGGAGGGACATAGGTTCCCTTTGCGTGTTCTACCGGCTTTACAATGGTGAGTGTTCCGAAGAGCTTTTTGACCTGGTGCCTACGTCACCCTTCCTCCATCGCACCACTCGCCGAAGGATGAAGTTCCATCCGCATCAACTGGACCCGTGGCGGTCCTCCACGGTTCGGTTTGCACGGTCTTTCCTACCACGCACGTGCAAGCTGTGGAATGAGCTTCCTCCTGACGTATTCCCAGAGCGCTATGACATGGGGCTCTTCAAGAAAGGTGCAAAAAGAGCTCTCCTTCAAGGCCGGCGATGCATTGGCGACTCCTCTGGTGTTGCAAATGTCCATAGGCGACGGTAACCACTTTCCATCAGGTGGCCCGTCTGCCTTATCGTTAGGTACAAATATATAAAAAAAAAAAAAAAAAAAAAAATATGTGTGATCGGCAACATTTATTTTATTTTATATGATATGCTATGGAAAGAGATATAGTAAAAATATGTGAAAGTTTAAAATATATTAAGGATTATCTTGTAAAATTAGGGTCTAAGAGAAGGACTACTGTTATTAAAGAGAATAAATGGGGGGAAGCTAAAAGTTTGTACGGTAAGTTTTGTTTATTGAGAAATGTTATTGATAAGCAAATATTAAGTGAGGAAATTAAACATTCAGATATTCAAACATTTTATGACTTATTTGATAATATTAATTCATTATATTCTAAGATAATTACTCTTTGTTCGGATAGTGAGGATAGTTATTGTACGAAAAACACCATGGAAAAATTTGATTTAAAAACCGCTATATCTTTGTTACCTATCATGACTGGAGACGAGGACGTTACTAAACAATTAATTTCAAATATAGAAATGTACGAAACTATGATTAATGATGATAGCAAAAAACAGCTGATACAGTTTGTTTTTTTTTTTTTATCAATTTATTTGTGAATAAGGTAACCTAATTATGTACAGTTGGTATTCAAACATTTTTGTTCGCTTATTCTGCCACTGAGTGGCTTACAAATATAAATTAAAGTAAATCTTTCAAGTATAAATTAATGAAAAAAGTAATTTTAATGGATTATAAGTAATAGTAATATTAAATGTCACTAGATATTGTGTCCACAGATTATTAAACAGCACTTAAACTTATACACAAGTTCACAAATTTAACCGATCACTGTTATCACTTAAAAAAGAGTTTACACTATAGTAACATTTATCTAATAAATATGTTTTTAATTTATTTTTGAATATATTGATGTTCTTGTGGCATCGTATGGACTCTGGTATTCTGTTATATATAATTGGCGCTCTTCCGTAAAAGCTTTGGTTTAATTGATGTGTCCGAGTTGGAATCAGTGCTAGTTTATTTTTAAGACCTGGTCCTTGTCGAAACTGAAACTTATTAATATTTGTTTTGACAAAAACAGCGCATTCAAATATGTAAAGAGATGGCAGGGTAAGAATTTGTAGTCGTTTAAAATGAGGTCTGCATGACTCTCTTTGACTTAAGTTGCATATTGCTCTTATACATCTTTTTTGGGATTTGAACGCAAACTCTCTGTTAGTAGAATTACCCCAGAATATTAATCCGTATCTTAGTGTTGTAGCAACGAAACCATGATATGCAGTTAACATCGTTGCTTCATGAACTACATTTCGTAATTTCCGTAACATATATGAAAATTTACTTAATTTCTTACATACAGCGTCAATGTGAGATTTCCAATTTACTTTATTATCAATGTATAATCCTAAGAATTTTATTCCTTCTGTGTCTTCAATTACATTTCCGTTATAATTTATATTTAACTTGTTTTTAGTCTTAAATTTCATAGTTTTAGTCTTTTTCAAATTAATTGTTAGATTATTTTGTTCAAACCATTGTATTACTTGGACTAGTGAGCTGTTTATTTCATTTTCCAGTTCATTTTCATCATTATTGGTAAATAGAACTGTGCTATCATCGGCAAATAAAGTCATTTCCTGATTAATTGCATTTGGCAAATCATTAATATAAATCAGAAATAATAAAGGACCTAGAATACTACCTTGGGGTACCCCATGTGTTACCGTTCTGCAATCTGATTCATAATACTGTATACTTTTAGTCTTAATACATAAATTCGATATAGTTGTAGTCTGTTCTCTTTCCGTTAGGTAAGATTTCATGAGATCATATACTTGTCCCCTTAAACCGTAACTATACATTTTGTTTAATAATATTGTATGATTTACATGATCAAAGGCCTTGGTGATATCCATAAAGAGAGCAACTGTTGATCGCTTCTTATCAATGTTTGTCATTATTGATAGCAGGAAATTGTAAATTGCCATGTTAATGCATTTGTTTTTTCTGAAACCATATTGTTGATGGCACAAAATGGCATTATTTTCAAGAAAATTATAAATGTTATTATAAATATATTTTTCAAAGATTTTCGAGAACGACAATAGTAATGCCACAGGTCTATAATTATTGATGTTCGACGGGTCTTCTCTCTTTAACAAAGGTTTTATTATCGCTTTTTTAAGTTTATTTAGGAAGGTACCCTTTTCGATGCATATATTAATAATATAGCATAAGACTGGTGCTATAGGTTCCGATACTTTTTTAATAATTTTTGTGAGGATACCATCATAACCTGAGCTCTTTGTATTTCTTAAGGAGTTAATTATTGATAGAATGTCTTTATGATGTGCTGGAGGCATAAACATTGATTTAACATTAGTATACCCAATTGAAGATGCCTTATCTATATTATGTCTTGGATTTTGAATAACATCAATGAAGTGATTATTAAAAACTGTAGCTATTTCTTTACCATCAGTAATTGTTTTTCCATTTACATGTAATTTTGTTATTTCGTTTTTTGGGTATTTTATTTTGGCACTATTGATAACTTCCCACGTCGCTTTTGACGTATTGCGTGCGGAATTGATGTAAAAATTGTTTTGTGATTTTTGGGTTTGTTTAATGATAGATTTAAAACGTTTTGCATATGTTTTTAAGTTTTGGTAGTTTGCTTCACTACAACAACGTCTATACTTCCAAAGCAATTCGCGTTTCCGTTTACTGCATACTTTAATACCACGTGATATCCATTTTGGTTTAATTTTTGCAACTACTTTAATTTTTTTATTTGGGAAACATAAGTCATATATCATCTGAAATAAATCATGGAACTTGTCGAATGCCATATTGGGATCTTCTGTCTCATATATTTCTCTAAATGTTAATTGTGTGATGTATTTACTAAACTTTTCTACGTTTTCTAATGAATAATCACGTTTATTTATATACCAAAAATTTATTTTACATTTTTTCTTAGTAGGGCAGCTAATTAGTTGTGTAGTGTGGTCAGATAACGCAAAATCTCTTATTTCGCTTTTACATCCTTTCATGTTGTGTATAATGTTATCAATACAAGAATTACTAATTACACGTGTCGGTTGGTTAAATTCTGTTCTCAAATTGTGGCTTAATATTAATTTCTTAAATTCGGTAGATATATTATCGTTTTTCAACATATCAATATTAAAATCTCCACACAATACTAGTGACTTATTTCTTAAATTAAGTTTAGATAAAATGTCATCAAGCCCATTTAAAAAGATTTCGTTCGTCCTTTTATTGTTTGTTGGGGGCCTGTATACGCAAATAATGCACATCTGATGTTGTAGAAGCTCTATGGCAGCACATTCCAGTACACCTAATAATGATAGGTTGTTTATTTCTTTTAATTCTTTATGTCTTATAAGATTCTTGATTAATATGCAACAACCTCCATGTCTATTATTACGCATGCAAGAGGACGCTAAATTGTAATTCGGTATTGTTAAACAGTATTCATCACCATTAATCATATTGTGTTCAGTTATACATAATATATCAATATCTAAACCGTCATTACTTAATTCTTCAAGAGCCACAGTGAGCATTTCTGACTTGTTGACAAGTCCATTTATGTTTTAATGTAGTACATTGATATAATTAAACACGAAATAAATTGTTACTGTCGACAGGATTATCAGTTGTCCGTAATGGTGTTATCTTTGTGTCAGTATTACCATTACGCTTATCCACATTAATTGTATTATTATTGCATAATTTACATATTAAATTATTATCGATTTCTGTTTGTGAGCTAGCATTTTTATAAGTTTTACCTTGTTTGTCTCGTTTACATAGTAATAAATATTTTTTCATGTTTTGTTTATAAGAAATACAAAGAATTTCCTTTAACATAGATCTAGCTAAGTGAACAGTGAACATATTATACTTAGGTCTTACTCTGCTATAGTTTAGATCTGTATATACAACATTGTTATATTTGCTACAGTAAAATTTTAGATTATAATTAAGTTTATTTTCATGTAAATAGTAATTTTTCGGAACTTCTCCTACAATTATATTCGTGTTAGTAACTGATGATAGCCAACTGTCGAGTTTTGAGGAAAATTCGAATGGGTTTTTATCATTACTACCTGCTAGCAATATAACACAGTCGTTCATCGTTAAACACTCTATCTCTTCTTTCATTGATGAAACAACTTCTCCTAACGTTGCATTCGGTTTTATAAAGCTTGTAACTTTGTATTCTGGGCCTAACAGTTGCTGTAAATGTGGTCTTAAATTGCGTCCTTGATTGTCACCTAATATAATAACACGGTATTTTACTACTTTTGTGGTTGATTTTAGAAGAGGTTTATTTGTGTTACATATTATGTTGTTATTGTTGTTGGTTACCTCAGATTTATTCTGAATTATTTCATTTGGTGTGTGATACGTTTCTGTAACTTGTGGGGAAATCGGTATTTCTGGGGTTACAGTTGGAGTGGTATACAGTTTAGTCATGTCGCTTTTTGCTAAGTGAATAGGTGATACCCTTGGAGTTCTGATTTTAATATTAAGTAATCGCCTACTAACTGGAGTTGTCGAATTATTAGTCGCTGGTGAGAATTCTTTTGTGAGTTTTTTTAAAAGGTCTATTTGTTTCGATTGTTCTTGGATAGTGTGTTTGAGTTGATTATTTTCGCAACTAAGATTATCAATTTCTAAGTCTGCGCTAATTAGTTTCTGTCGTGTAATTTCCAACTCTTTTGTTAAATCGTTGTATATGCAAGATTGAGGGCTACTCTGAGTTTCACTGTGAAGACTTATTATGGTTGAGTTGAGACATGAATTTAAATCATCATTGCTATAATTTAACGTTGAAATATTAACTTCTGAATTAGAGCGTTGAATCTTTTTGCGCCTTGTAATGTTATCCATATTTCTTAAATTGCACAAATATTAAACGAAATATATTAAATGTAGAAAAAAATGTTTGCAGTTTTTTACTTTATTTTTAACAACTACGAGTCTCGAACCCTCGCCTCGTCGTGCAGTATTGCAGTTCAGTCGCGTATTAGACAGTTCACACCACAGTACTACTTGGGCGATGCGATTAAAATTGTGATCAGTATGCGTTCAATTATTTTCTATTAAGCAGCTGATTCCCAAGTAATTGTTAACATTTGTCGTATATTCATTATGAAACTTTTTAGTTCTACCTTCACTATTTTTCAATTCACTGGTTTAAAGAATATTTTACATTCGTTTTATACGTAATATTTTAATGGGTTGTGTTAAATTTTTGAATATTTATTTGTTAATAAAAACACACACTATCAGATAATCAGTAAATAAGCTCACTATTAAATATAAGTTTACTTATCTTATCTGGTTGCACCTGTAAATCGAGTCCTTCACCTCGTAGTATTTTTTTCCAATTTAACTATTTTCAGTAATTTTTAATATGAGATAACACTGTCACACACTGTTTAGACCACTACACAATTAGTTATATTGTTTTTGTATTGCTAGGTTACATGCGCAATTTTTAAAACATTTTTAATATACGGTGCTTATGTTTACTGCGACTGCAGCGCCGCGCGTTTTTTTGTTTTAAAATCTAGATTGTCTGAGAGCGCTAAGTTGCGTTTGTGTCCAAATTATGCATCTGTTACAGATTTAGTTAAGGATATGCGAAGTGTTTTGCTACCTAAAAGGTCTGACACAGCCATACAATCTCAGCTGCAACGCATACGGCAGGATAATTTGAGTATAGAGGAATTTGGTAAGCAGGTGGAAAATTTAGTTGTTGATTTGACGGTTTCTCAAGCTAACGGAAATTCTAGCGCCTATGAAATTTTAAAGCCAATCAATGAGAGGATTGCTATAAAAAGATTTTCCGATGGATTGCGAAACAGTCGTCTTAGTACAATCATTGCAGCGAGGAACTATAGCACTTTGAAGGATGCGATTCAAGGTGCACTAGATGAGAGTTTATCGAGTGGGGGTGAACAACGTGTAATGAGTTTTCATCATAATATAGGTAGGTATAACACGCGAAAAATTTCAGGAAGTTGTAATCAGCGAGGAAATAGTTCTAATAGGCGTAAACCTATTTTTTTTTCTCAAAATGCTTCAGGCAATCGTACATATTATAATCAACGTAATAACGATCCAAACACGTCTAATTATAATATTCGTGGTCAAAATAATTATCGCGGTTCTAAAAGTTTTCGTGGCCGAACAAGTTTTCGTAGTTACACACGGCCTAACCAAATAAATACAGCGGAGCATAATATTGAACATAATACTAATGCATCAAATTCGAATACCGAAGGTTCAAAACAAAAAGATTGTGAAAGCGATTGGTTTTTTCGAGCATGAACATTTCTTTTGCCAAAATATAAATTCTATTTGCCTAAAGGTTTTTGACGAATCACGAAGTTGGCTAATTGATACTGGCGCGTCTTTGTCCGTAATTAGACAGAAGGTGTTAGATAACTGGCGCATACCGTTCCATATAGAGCGCAATAAAATAAGTGGAATTGGCGGACAAGTGTTTTGCGATGGCTTTGTCTGTTTAAAATTAAAATATGATAATTATGAATTTGAACATAAATTTTACGTTTTAAAAGAGTTTTCCTGTAGGACAGATGGTATTTTGGGACAAGATTTTTTGAGTAAATTTAACTGTATTTTAGATTTTGAGCGAAATTCTCTGACTATTAACCAAGATGTATCTGTTACCATTCCATTACAGATGGGTCATCTTGGGTACAATAATTATATGATAATTCCACCTAGGTGTGAAATTACGTACTTTGTTAAGACAAGCATACAAAATGAATGTGTAGTTTTACCTAAACAATTAAGCAATGGAGTATTCTTAGCGTCTATTTTAGCATGCCCTAATGATGGCAAAATACCATTGAAAATTTTAAACACTAGAGAGCAGGAAGTTAAATTAAGTTATTTTACTCCAGAATTAATTAATTTGAATGAGTATTATATGTGTTCCTTTGAAAATATTAAGTGTAATAATGCGGAACGCGTGAAAAAATTGTTTTCTATTTTGAATTTTAAACATTTAAATATAGAGGAAAAAACTACTACAGGAAATATATGTGCAAAGTACGCTGATGTATTTTTATTACCGGGTGATAAATTAGGTGTTACTAATTTATATCAGCAATCTATTCAATTAAAAGAAAATGTTTCTACGATATATACTAAACCTTATAGATTTCCTAGGAGTCAAAAAACTGAAATAGACAAGCAAATTAATGACATGTTAAATAACGATATTATAGAAGAGAGCAGCAGCGAATTGTCTAGTCCAATCCTGCTTGTTCCGAAAAAATGTAATAGTGACGGAAAGAAGAAGTGGAGAGTTGTGATTGACTATAGGAAGGTAAATGATAAGCTACAGGACGACAAGTTTCCGTTACCTAATATCACTGAAATACTCGATTCTTTATCAGGAGCAATTTACTTTACACATTTGGATTTAAGTCAAAGGTATTTTCAATTAGAATTATCCCCAGAAAGTAGGAAATACACAGCATTTACTACTAATAAACAATACCAGATGAAACGGCTACCAATGGGTTTGAAAACCAGTCCTAATGCTTTTAGTAGGTTAATGACAGTAGCGATGTCTGGCTTAAATTATGAAAAATGTCTCATTTACCTCGATGATCTTATTTGCTTTGGGAGATCGCTTGAATTACACAATAAAAATTTAGTCGATATTTTTGAGAGGTTAAGAAAAGTGAACTTAAAAATAAATCCCGATAAATGTCAATTTTTAACAAAACAATTACTATACTTGGGTCACGTGGTATCTGAAACAGGTGTGAAGCCCGATCCTGAAAAAATCCGAGTAATTCAATGTTACCCTACACCAAAGAATTCGGATGAAGTTAAGAGATTTGTTGCTTTTGCAAATTACTATCGTAAGTTCATTCAGAATTTTGCGGCGATTACGATACCTTTAAATAGATTGTGAAGAAAATATTCCAAATTTGAGTGGACTAGTGAGTGTCAAAAATCTTTTACAACACTTAAACAGGCTCTAGTCAATCCTCCGATTTTGCAATATCCAAATTTTGACGAAGAAAATGAATTTATTTTGCACACAGATGCTTCTGGTTTGGCTATAGGTTCTGTGTTGTGCACCAAAAATGATTTACCTATTGCATATACTAGTAGAGCGCTAAATAAATCCGAAATAAATTATCCAACAATAGAAAAGGAGCTCTTAGCTATCGTGTGGTCTGTAAAATATTTTCGACCCTACTTATTTGGCAAAAAATTTACAATTAAAATGGATCATAAACCGTTAGTTTATTTGTTTAGCATAAAAAATCCGTCAAGTAGATTGTTAAAATTTCGTTTGACCTTAGACGAATACGATTATGTAATACAATATGTTAAAGGCGCGAGTAATGTGGCTGCAGATGCATTATCTCGTGTCATAATAACATCTGACGAATTAAAGAATATGAGCCGGGACAAAATTAATGTTATGACCCGACGCATGGCGAGAAACTTAAGCGATAATACCGCGATGGATTTGACAAATAACAAGGAGGACAGCGACATTCGGCTTGATCAACCGAGAGTCGTTGAAATTCTTGAAAAACCAAAAGATTGTGTAGAACTAATTATATCTCATTATAAAGTAGATAAAAATGTGCACTATATAAAGTATAATGATTTTATTTACGTACCATCGATAATGTCTATTTTTGTGAACCCTAATTATTCTCGATCATGTTTAGCGCGAGACGCTTTTGTGAGAGATTTGGATTCTTTTTGTGAAAAAATGTCAATTGCAGAGTTATATCTAATAAAAAACGATGGTAATAAGAATTTTATAAAGAGGTTAACCCAATATTATAAAAATAATGACAAAAATAATACCGGTCCTAGGATTTACATTTTAAAAGATAAGATACGCGTGAGTAATGAAGATGATAAAAAAGTTATTCTTAATGACTTCCATTTGCTGCCCACGAGTGGACACGCAGGCATACGTCGCATGTTAAGTAATATTAAAAAATATTATTTTTGGCCAAATATGGTACAAGATGTGACGAATTTGGTTAAAATTATTTATAGATATTTTTATAGATATAGATATTTTTAGATATAGTTGGGCCCTTAGATAAGGATTATGATAATTATTCTTATATACTTACACTCCAATGTGAGTTAAGTAAATATGTAGAAGTATACCCATTAGTTAGTAAAGACAGTGTAAGTGTAGCGCGAGCTTTAGTCGATAATTTTATCTTAAGGTATGGCATTCCCCGTGAGATTGCGAGTGATCGAGGTACCGAGTTCATATCCAGCACAATGACTGAGGTGTGTAAATTGTTAAATATAAAACAAACTTTATCTACCTTCTATCATCATGAATCAATAGGCTCATTAGAAAACTCACACAAGTCTTTAAGGGCATTTTTAAGAATACAAACTGATAATAATCCCAGAAATTGGAGTTACTGGCTTCCATATCGGTCTTTTTCGTATAATACATCTGTGCATTCAGCTACTAAATATACACCCTTTGAACTTGTTTTTGGAAAACGTTGTAATATACCTTCTAACTTGCAAAATTGTACTATTATTGATCCTATTTATAATGTTGAAAACTACGCTTTAGAATTAAAGTTTAGATTACAAAAAGCGCAAATTGAAGCAAGAAAAAATTTAATTGATTCTAAAACAAAACGAAAATGTAAATTTGATGAGTATTTAAAACCTATAATGTATAAGAAAGATGACATGCTTTTGGTAAAAAATGAAGTTGGTAATAAACTTAGCGATATTTATTCTGGTCCATATAAAGTAATTGAAGATTTGGAACCAAATGTTAAAATTTTATGTAATAATAAAGAAATTGTAATTTATAAAAATAGAACAAAATTGTATCATATTTAAAAAAAAAACAAATTTAATTTCTTTTTTTTTCTGTTTTTGTAAGGGTGTATGGTATGTATTGATTTGTGATGTGTGTAACTGTGTCTATATGTTATTCGTTAATTGATACGGGACTAATAAACTACACGTTGAAGAGAACGGTCGTTTCATTGTACACCCGTGCCGAACCTTATACCATGTGATATTCCACCTACCACCCAGCATTGATTCCATATCAAATTCATTATTAATATCCACCTTAAAACTTATAACTAAACACTGCAAAATGGACTCACTTCAAGGCTCACTAACTGCCATGTCACAATTATTTACTACCAAGATGGACGAATTCCAAAAACAGCTGCAGCAGAGTTCTAAAATACCAACTACATCAGCACTAGCTACGGATTTTTTAGCTTTCCGACGTTTCATTTTGTCTGCTTTGGACACAATGCAAAAGCAAATTGAATTCTTAGCTTGTAAGGTTGAGCGCCTGGATATGAGGAGCAGATGCAAGATGGTGCTTATCCATGGTGTTCCTGAAGAAAAAGGAGAAGCCTCAACTGCCACCGCCATTAAACTGATTACCAGTAAGCTGAAGATAAGTGATTTTTCTTCAGACAATATTAGCCGATGTCATCGCTTAGGACATCCCATGGAAAACAGACCCAAACCCTTAGTAGTGAAGTTCAGGGAGGTCTCGTTGAGGGATAAGGTCTGGTACGCTAAAACGACACTGAAGGACAGTGGCGTCACACTCTCCGATTTCCTAACGAAGAACCGCCACCATGTTTACAACTCTTCGGTGTCACACCTATTTCTAGCGTGAAGCATTTCTTGCGTTTCGATAGAAGGGTGTGGTTGCCGGCACACTTTCACATGAGGCGACCATCATAGTCCTCGGGAGTAGCAACGCATCTGTGATTGACTTCAGATGGAATCCATGTTCTGTATGAAGTTGATTACAGATGTTCATGGGCGGCAGTGACCACTTACCATCAGGTGGACTGCATGCTCGTTTGCCACTTCAGTCAAATAAAAAAAAAAAAAAAAAAAACCAAGTGCTGGACCCGTGACGGTGTCATCCATGTGCTGGCTCCAGATGGCTCGCATCACCGGGTGAAATCCTTGGCGGAGCTTGAAGCAGTCCCTCATGTGCCGGCACCTTCCTCTTCCATGCACCAAGCTTCTAATTCCAGTAAGCCCCAGGACAGCAGAGATATTACTCACACCAAGAGGGTTAAAAAGAATAAGTAATTTATACTGGTATGTTAGTTTCATGTTATGTCCAAATTCTATTGTTTTATTCTTTGCTACTTTTCACAAATAACTTTGTTGCCGTTTATCGTTTGGTGTTGTTACTGTGTAGTGTTTGTTTGTTAGAGGCACTTATATTTATATTTGTTTTCTTGTTATTCAAACTAAGGTAGTCTGTAAATTATTGTATACCCGTTTACATCGATTTTTGGCAATATTTCACACTTTTATTTCTCATATTAAAATGACAACTGACAATTGACTTTAAAGGAGATGTTTCAAAATGTATGGACCTTTGGCCAGGTATCTGTACACCATATGATAAAAATGCCAATAAAGTATAGAACACTTTTTAACTAAGCATTTTATTATAATCGACTGGGTTTATTGGTACAAGACTAGAATTTTAAGTAAAAATTGCAACACAATATAATGGCGGCGATAATATTGCATTTTGACAGTTGAAGTTATAAACAAACTGTGACAATGACAATCAGTTGTCAATGATCATCTGATCCAACGCAGTCATATTAATTAAGTGTCATAACTATAATTAATAATTATGCCGTTTTAGCCTTGCACTTGACACATTCATATTCAAAACAGATAAATGGATCTAGTAAAAGAATCAATATGTCAGTTGTCAGATAATGACAATCACAGTTTTATTCACAGACTGTCTAAATCAGTTGTTCCGCCATATTGGAAAACGAAGAAAGTAGTTGATTTTAATTGGTTTTGTACCAGAAAAGTACACGTTTTCATGAATTTTAAGTATTTTTTTAGGATTCTTGAGATTTTTCTCGATTTTTTGAGATAGTGTACATATACCTAGCCAAGATTGAAACATCTCCTTTCAAGTAAAACAGAACATTGACAGTCAACTGTCAAAATTATTGTCATAGACAGCGTCTACAATTTATGCCTGTTATATTTATAACGACAACCAAGGTTATTGTTGGATATGCCACTTTGTATTTTATCCAGACTGCCTTGATAACAAAAACAAAAACTGCCAGTTACATGGATAATCTAATGTAATTTGTTGTTCTTTTACCTACAAACTTTATTTAGTACCATATTGTGAAATTTGTAGTTGGCAGTTAAAATTAAAAATTTAATTGTGCTGTTGTTTGATATACACTATTCTTTGGATTATTAATGTATATTTGATTTCTTCTAGTATTACTGGCGGGTAGGACTAAGTGATTTTTATTTTACATTTATTTTATTATTTATTGGTTTTACTTATATTTATTTATTTAGATCTCGTTTTTCTTATTCTTATATATCATGTTAGTTGATGATAGTTATGAGAAATAACAAATTATTATTTTTTAAGAAATAATGCCTTGTATAAGTATGCCTTCTTTTTTTGTTTTCGTGGGAGCGACGCATGGTTATGTGGGATTTTTACCGCACTAAAACCCCCGCAGTGTCCGTCCTTAACGCTACAAAGAGGACTCCGGGATCTCCAAAGGAGCGCAACCGGAATTCTCTGAGCGTGTTGCTCCATCGGGCTCCTCCCAGATGGGCGGCTGGGCCCACCGCTCCGTCTACTCTTTACGACGGTATGCGTCGTCATTCCCGCTTACTACATCCCTTAGACCAAAAAAATAGCTCTTAACAATAGGTTATTACATAGAAAAAAGGGTTGTGGTGCCTCGGGAATCGAACCACAAAGATTCTACCACCTTCAGAATTACGTGCTCATGTTTTTGTACTACACATTGTCTCATTTTGTCAAACATAGATTCAATTACTTTAATAGACATCACATCAGGTTATGTAATAGGCTTATGTCCACCAATTCGCACTTGGCCAGCGCGGTGGACTATGGTCTAAACTCATTCTAAGGGAAAAAAAATATTTGTGCTGTTGTTTGATATACACTATTCTTTGGATTATTAATGTATATTTGATTTCTTCTAGTATTGCTGGCGGGTAGGAGTAAGTGATTTTTATTTTACATTTATTTTATTATTTATTGGTTTTACTTATATTTATTTATTTAGATCTCGTTTTTCTTATTCTTATATATCATGTTAGTTGATGATAGCAATGAGCATCCATTAACCTTGTCCTCCGCCTCAGAGGGATTAAGTAGTAATCTCAGTTTTGAAAGTATCCCTACTTTAAATAATACTTTAGATTCCTATTTCTCAGATGTACTGAAAATTTTTAATGTAGTCCATATAAATGCACAGAGCATTCCAGCACACTACCCCGATTTGTTGTCGTCTTTTGATAGCACACATATTCATGCCATTCTAGTTTCGGAATCGTGGCTGAAGCCATGTCTCCCTTCTACGGCTTATTCACTCCCTGGATTTCATTTAATCCGCAATGATCGCACTGGTCGGGGCGGTGGAGGAGTGGCAATTTACCTTCCTTCCCATATTCCCTTTTCGATGGTAAGTAAGTCACCGCAGGCCACTTCTGGGAATGAATCTGAACATCTATTTTTGGAAGTCCATCTTTCAAATGCCAAACTTCTTCTTGGCGCTTTTTATAGCCCTTCTCTGAGCGTTGATTATTTTATTTTACCTGCTTTGACAAACTGCTTGAAGATCATTGTCCACTTTTCGACCATACAATTATTATGGGTGATTTTAATACTTGTTTACTCAAGCAGGATGTCAGATCTCATAAATTACAATCTTCAATCAATGCTGCTAACCTTTACTTATTACCTCTCAGTGCAACCCACTTCTTTCCGAATTGTTAACCTTCTTTGCTGGATCTAATGATTGTATCATCGTTAGATCACATTGCGAAGTACGGTCATTGCGCTGCTGAGGGTTTTTCGTATCATGACCTCCTCTACTTGTCATTTTAGTGGGATGAACATTGAAAAACTCCGAAGTGATGCTGCCCATATCGATTGGGGTGTCGTAGAGAGTAAGAAAACTTAACGAGCAAGTGGCTATATTTAACTCATTGTTAATCGAATTGTACGATCCTCATGCTCCTGTTTGTCCAGCCCGGATCCGGCATCCACCAGCTCCTTGGCTTACTGACCACGTGAGGTCCTTAATAAATAAGAAAAACTCTGCCAAATGTAAATACAAGTCTGATGCCAGTGATGTTAATCTCGAGCGGTATAAAGCTGCAAGTAATCGTTGCAATATAGTGTGTGTAGAGATTTACAACGACGCCATATCTATAATTCTGTTCATAATGAAGACCCTAGCAGGCTCTGGAATTTTTTTTAAATATTAGGAATTGGTAAACCGCCGAAAGATTCTCTTCCACATAATCTAAATTTAAACGAATTAAATCGTCATTTTTCTGTAACTTCTTGCATTGATAGCAAATTGAAAGAAAAAACTCTTGTAACTTCTTGCATTGATAGCAAATTGAAAAAATCAGCTTTCTCAGATTCCCAATCCAAATTTTTCCTTATTTTCATTTAGTCAATTTTCGGGTCGTGATGTGGAGAGAGCGATACTCTCCATGTCGGCGACTCATCTAATTAGTTAGATTAAGTTCCCTTATGTACGATAAGAATAAGATTGTATTACGAATAACCTTTTACGAATTATGTTACATGTTTTTGGAAGTGTTCATTATGATAGAATCACAACAGACTCAAGCTATGATTATAACACGATATGAAAGAGATGCAAGATGTAAATAAGAGATAGAGAATAGGTTTACGTAAGATTTATGGAAGTTTATGTAAATTATATGTTCATTGTAATTTTTGATAGATTTAGTTAAGATATATTGTTATAATTAGTGTAGATCGATAGATTAAGCATTTCTCTACATTTTTATGTACAATAGATAAGGATAAGGTTTAGAACTTAGGATTTATTAACGAAAATAAGTGTAAGATAAGACAAAATTGCTATGTTTTTACGATGTTTTTCATGAATAACTTTTTTGTCTTTCTAGATATAAGATTAAGAATTGTATGGCTTTATAGACCTTTTTAAGACGAATCCATTGATATATGACACATGTATGTAAGATTTTGGGAAGAAATAAAGATTTAGCCGGACATGGGTCAGCCAAAGTGAAAATTATGTCGAAATATTAGGCAATATGGGCTTAGAGCCGTGCGGCTCTCTTTAAGGTAAAGCCGAAGGGCAGCGGACCAGGCGGGTTTTTAGCTGCGAACCTAACCAACCACCAATTACGGTAGACACACGGTCGGCGTCTTCCTCGATATCGAGAAGGCGTTCGACCGCGTATGGCACCCTGGGCTCGTTTTCAAGCTGTTGGAGTCACCCCTGTCGGCGCTATTGGTGAGGTTAGTGGCGTCATTTTTAGATGGGCGGCAGTTCTATGTGTCGGTCGAGAACGTCGCCTCAGACCCCCGCCCAATACGTGCTGGTGTACCACAGGGCAGCTGCCTCTCGCCACTACTCTACGCCTTCTACACGAACGACATTCCCACCCTCGAAGGTCACCTCGAGGAATGGGAAAGGGACGTGGAGCTCGCGCTGTTCGCGGACGACAGCGCATACTTCGCGTCTTCTCGTGATCCCGCAATAGCTACACGCAGGATGCAACGACTGTTGGATCTCTTACCGGAGTGGCTGGATAAGTGGCGTATGGCCGTCAATGTCGGTAAGACGGTCGCGACACTTTTCAGCCGCAAACGCAGCATGCCGCCGCCGCTACGTCTTCGTGATCGGGAGGTAGCTTGGCAGCCCACAGTTAGGTACTTGGGATGTAACATCGATCGCACGTTGCACATGGTGCCTCAGGTGGACCACGTGATCCGACAGGCCCGTGTTGCACGTGCGATGCTCCGACCGGTGCTTGCATCTCATCTGCCGCTCCGTACAAAACTAAAGGTGTACAAGCTGTACGTCCGATCCCGATTGACCTACGCGGCGCCGGCGTGGTACGCGTTGGTGTCGGAGTCCAACAGGAAACGCCTCCGCGCGCAGCAGAGCCAGTCCCTTCGGGCGATCGTCGGGGCGGGTCGCTTCGTTCGGAACGACGTGTTGGAGCGCGACCTTAAGGTGCAAACCTTGGACAGGTTTGTGGCTCAGTTGGCGCGTCGTATGTACGAACGCGCTGACAGTGGGCCACATGCCCATCTACGAGGTTTCGCGCCCCTTCACGCTCGACCCCCCGAGGGGCGTCCGCTCCCTCGTGAACTCGAGGGCCAGGTATCCTCCGACCATCTGGAGGATTAAATCTGCGTAGCAGCATAGCGCGGTCACAGAGGGCCGAAGGCTGCAACACTGCCTGACGGCAGCACACATCACCGGTGGACAGTGCTTCCACTGAGGGAATTGCCCGGGTAAGGAGGGGATCCTCGAGGCCCGCAGACCTTACGCCAAGCGGCGACGCCACGCCGCGGCATAGGACGACTATCAAAGTCAAGCGAACCTAACCGCGTTTGCGTTCGGTGCTGATCGCCCCCTGGTCAGTGCTCCGATTTGCGACCCCCGACCGTGATTGACGTCCCCCGCCCAACACCGCCCCTTTCATTGGAAAGGGCCCCGGTGTTGGGCCTATTTGGCTGCGCGGCTTTATCAGCTAATGAAGAGGAGCATTAACAACAGAAGAAAGAGAAAGGCTGAATATCAACATCTCTTCACCTACCCTCAACTATGGAAGAGGGAAAGGGAGGTGAAGAGAAGGAAGGAAGAAAGAAAATTGCGTCTACCCTCACCGACCCTTCACAAAAGAGGGACGGAAGATCGGTGAGGGAGACAGAAGATTTTCGAAGGCTACCCTCGGGAGGCTTAATATCGGCGCCACCCTCGGAGCGGCGCATAATTTCGAAGAACATTTTCACCGGAGCCCGTGAACCGGTTGCGGCTTCTTACGCGGCCCAACTAGAGGATGCCATGAAAAGGCGAGGTACTGGACGGCCCAGAAAACAATACGGTGTTCCCAAGGAAACCGACCTTGTTTCTGCGCGGCCAGCCAAGAAACTGCGCCAGCCATCGTCTTCGCCGGAGAGTGCGCAACTGCCGGCGAAGGCGATGCGCATAGAAGTTAAAGGAGATTCTTCGCCCGCCGGATCGGACGCCTCGGACGAAGATAGTTCCGAATATGAGGACAGCAGAGAGGACGGGACCGGAACGACCGCTGCTGCTGCTGAGCCTGCCAACGCGGTGAGTTGCACAAAAATATTTAGGTCGCCGCCGCGATCACCGACCCCATCCAACCCGTCGCCCGGGGGCCATGGCCGTGGACGCTGGGCTGGACTCGACGTCATACCGCGGTTTGGCGTCGACGCCGTCACCGGCGCCCAGGGCAATGTCCCCCACAAACCAGTCGCCGAGCCCCGTGGCAGAGCCGTCACGGCTGGGGTCGTATCAGGAACCCCAGCCATCGACATCCTACGCCGCGGTGTTGACGGCGCCTGCGCCGCCACAACCAACACCACCTGCGCAAGGTAATATACCATCCAGACAGGTCTCGAGTGCCGCAGCAGCCAGCAAGGCGTACCCTCCCTTAGTGGTCGAGCAGTTGCCGAACTGGCCCGTTCACTTCGCGGCGCTGAGGCAGAAGCTGGGCCACGCTCCTAACGCGCGGCCCTTTGGAAAGGGCATTAGGTTTTTACCTCAGGCGGCAGACGAGTACCGGATAGTCCAAAGGTACCTAACGGACTTATCCGCTACGGAACCGGGACTCTCCTGGTTCTGTTACACGCCGCAGGACGACCGCCCCACAAAGGTGGCGGTCCGAGGACTGCCGGCGTCGACGGACCCAGATGGAGTCACTAAAGCCCTCAAACGGCTTGGATTTCCGGCTCGTTTTGCACGCCACATTCCACCGAGGCGAGGTAAGCCCGGCTGCGTGTATTACGTGCAGCTGGACCGGATGGCCGAGACTGAGCTCGCGCGCCTCTATGGGGTGAACGAGCTCATGTTCATGCCGGGGGTAGTGATCGAGGCGTGGAGGGGTCGTTTCGGCCCCCCCCAGTGCCACCGTTGCCAAGCAGTGGGGCACTCCTCGGTCAACTGCCACCGGCCGGCTAGATGCGTCCGGTGCGCGGGGTCGCACGTAGTCGGGGACTGCCCCGAACCTAGGCACGCGACTCCGAAGTGCGCCAACTGCCAGGGGGCCCACTCGGCCAACAACAGGACGTGTGGGTACCTCAGGAAGATGGCGCGCGTAAGGGGAATGACCGTCCCGCCGCCCAGACCGACTGCTCAAGCGCCCGGAAGGCCGCCACTGACCACTAGGGAGCCGGTCCCTACGAGAGTCGTGGAGGAGTTTGTTCAGACCGAGGGCGCATCACTCATGGCCCCAGCCAACCCCCCTGCCGCACGCGGCAACGCACGCGGCAGGAAGGGGAAAGGCAAGAGAAAACAGCGGAAGCCGATGGAGCCAGTGGAAACACCAGCCGAGTCGGCTCCGCCGCATAAACCTTCGGCGGTGAATGAACCGCGCCCATTGGTGAGCAGCGTTAAGGCAGCCACCACCACCAAGGCTGCCTTGGCAGTCCATCCTCCACCTCCTCCAGCAGCGACTCCGGCACTGACTGCTGCGCAGGCACCCCTCTCCAAAAAGGGGAAGGGGAAAGGTAAGCGGTCGTGGAGGGAGCCTGAGGTCCAGGTGACTCCTGTGAGCCCCCAACCGACTCCTCTCCCCAGATCCAGCCTCACTCCCACACCTACTCCTCGCCCCCTACAGGCCCTGGGGATTGATACGCCGGCCGATGATCTGGTGGCGGCACTAGCAACCATCAGTGAGGCTATTGCGCGGTACCCAGCGCTTGTAGGCACCCTCAGGAGGATTATCTCCGACACTCTCGGGTTCCAGTATGGCAGCGCATCTTAGGCTTTTGTACTGGAACGCGGGAGGTGTTACCCAACACCTACCGGAGCTGAGGCGTCTCGTCCGGGAGCAGGACGTTCACGTGCTCCTCTTGGGCGAGACGAAGCTGCGACCGGGCCTGGACCTCGCGGTTCCCAACTACGCCGTGTACCGACGCGACGAAATAGCGCAGTCGGGCTACCCGTACAGGGGCACCGCAATAGCGATTCGCCGCGATGTGGTGCACGACGTACTCCCACTGCCCCCGTTCACAGTCACACGCTCCATTGGGGCTGTGGTCAGTGCGGGGGGTCGGGAACTGCGACTGTTTGCCGCTTACAGACCGCCTGAATCCCGCTTTGACCCGCAGGACATACACACCATCCTGGGCACCGGCGCTGCGACCTTACTGGCTGGCGACCTCAACGCCAAACATAAGGCTTGGGGATCCAGACTCGCCAATCCAGTGGGACGCAAGCTGTACGCGGACTCCGAGGAGGTAGGCTATGAGGTGATTGGGCCAGAATCGCCTACGCATATCCCCTCGGACGAGTCCCGGTGTCCTGATGTCCTGGACATTGTGCTCCATAGGGGTCTTCGCTGTCCTGTCCATGTGGAGGTGCTGTATGAGCTGGACACGCAGCACCTCCCCATCTTGATCACGCTTGGCCTAGGGGCCGAATCAGTGGCCTTTCCGCGCCACACCCGAAGGGTGGACTGGAGAGCATTCCAAGTCACCATGGGAGACGTTAAAATCTCCCATGCGCTAGATACGCCGGAGGGAGTGGAAGCGGCATCCTGCGCCTTCTCGGCTTCGGTCCGGGAGGCGCTGGATGCGGCGACCACTCTTCAACCGAAGAATAATAGACGCGCAAGGCTCCCAGTCCGCCTGGAGGAAAAACTTAGAAAAAAGCGCGCACTGCGACAGTTATGGGCACGCACCCGCTGCCCCCGGGTCAAGCGTGAACTGAACAACTTGGCGGAGGGGTTGGCTGTTGAGATGGCGGAGTACCGTGGCGCCACCTGGGACGCGAGAGTGGACCAGGCAGGCGAACACGAGACCTCACTCTACCATCTCACCAGGCAGCTCACCCGGGCCAAGACAACCGTCTGCCCCCTTCTAAATGGAGAGGGCAGGCGTTGTTACCAGCCCAAGGACAGAGCGGAGATCCATGCGGAGCATCTTGAAGAGCAATTCTCTCCACACCCCGCAGCCGCTGCCGCCGCTGAACATCACGAAGCCGTGGAGGCAAGAGTAGAGGACTTCGTCCGTTGCCCGACACCGCCACCCCAGGGAGTGGAGTTCATCTCGCCTTCGGAGACGCGGAAGGTCGTCTTGCGTTTACCCAAGCGCAAGGCGCCAGGCATAGACGGAGTTCCTAACCTGGCACTGGCAATGCTGCCGAGAAGGGCCATGGTTGTCATGACCAGGCTCTTCAACGGCATCCTCCGCACGGGCCACTTCCCGACCAACTGGAAGTTGGGGAAGGTAATCGTTCTCCCGAAGCCGGGGAAAGACCGCCGTCTCCCGGCCAGCTACCGACCCATCACGCTCCTGCCCACCATAGCAAAGCTTTTCGAGAGGCTGGCGTTGAAGCGACTGCGTCCGTCACTTAATTTAAGGGACGAGCAGTTCGGCTTCCGCGCCGGTCACTCGACTACGCTGCAGCTGACGCGGGTGATCCACCATCTTACAGACGAGTCCAATTACGGTCGACACACGGTCGGCGTCTTCCTCGATATCGAGAAGGCGTTCGACCGCGTATGGCACCCGGGCCTCGTCTTTAAGCTGTTGGAGTCGTCCGTGCCGGCGCTATTGGTGCGGCTAGTGGCGTCCTTTTTAGATGGGCGGCAGTTCATAGTATCGGTCGAGAACGTAACCTCAGACCCCCGCCCCACACGTGCTGGAGTGCCTCAAGGTAGCTGCCTTTCGCCGCTGCTCTATGCTCTCTACACCAACGACATTCCCACCCTTGAAGGTCACCTCGAGGAGTGGGAGCGTGACGTGGAGCTCGCGTTGTTCGCGGACGACAGCGCGTACTTTGCGTCCTCGCGTAGCCCGTTACTGGCTGCTCGTCGGATGCAACGCTTGTTGGATCTGATGCCCGAGTGGCTGGACAAGTGGCGCATGGCCGTCAACGTCGGTAAGACGGTGGCGACACTGTTCAGCCGCAAGCTCAAGATGCCGCCGCCGCTACGTTTCCGTGATCGGGAGGTAGCTTGGCAGCCTAAAGTTAGGTATCTGGGATGTTACATCGATCGCGCGCTGCGCATGGGACCTCAGGTGGACCACGCGATCCGACAGGCCCGTGCCGCGCGTGCGATGCTCCGACCGGTGTTGGCATCTCAGCTACCGACCCGCACCAAACTGAAGGTCTACAAACTATACATCCGATCGTGGTTAACCTACGCGGCACCAGCATGGTACGCATTGGTGTCAGAATCCAACAAGCAACGTCTCCGCGCACAGCAGAACCTGTCTCTTCGGATGATCGTAGGGGCGGGCCGCTATGTTCGGAACGACGTGTTGGAGCGCGACCTTAGGGTTAAACCCCTGGACAGGTTTGTGGGTCAGTTGGCGCGACGTATGTACGATCGCGCTGACAATGGCCCACACTCCCATCTGAGAGGTTTCGCGCCCCTGCACGCTCGACCGCCCGACGGGCGCCCGCTCCCTCGTGAACTCGGGGGGCAGGTCTCCTCCGACGACCAGGAGGGCTAAGTCTGCTGGAGCAGCCCAGCATAGGTCCGAGGACCAAAGGCTGCACCGTTGCCTAACGGCAGCACACAACACCGGTGGGCGGTGTACCCACTGAGGGAATTGCCCGGGTAAGGAGGGATTCCTCGAGGCCCGCAGACCCTGCGCCACGCGGCAACGTCATCGCCGAGGCGTAGGATGTTATTTCATTAGGCATCATTAGCTGCGAACATGGCCTCCAGAGAGAAGCACTCCCAAGAAGAAAAGAAGAAAAAGAAGAAAGAAGACTCTGAAGAAGAAGGAAGACTCAAGACACTGAAGACTGAAGACTGGAAACTCTGCAGGACGGAAGGACCTTCTGCAGCAGGAAGAAAGAAGATTCTCCGCGAAAGAAGAGCGAAGAATATTAGGGCTAGGCAAGGGGGATTAGGGCTAGGCTTTGGCTGGTCCATTAAGGCTTAGACAAAAAACGTCATTCTTGTTTCTTTTGAAAACGTCTCCTTCCCCCGCACCTACCCCCCGCACCCTCTACATCGACGCAGGAAGAGAACGGCGCAACTCCCCGACGCGAAGTACACACACGAGCGGGCTTCCGGCGCCGGACGAGCGAAAGTCCGTCCGTAACAACATCACGCCCGCCCCCCTCCGTCGCGGTAAGAGCCGTCGGTGAGGACACGCTTTAGCCGACGGACGCGCCTGCGCACTCACGACAACGCACGTGGGGCGCACGGCACGCACGCCCCGCGACACTCCATCTCCTCAAACGCGGTAGGTAGTGATAGCATTAGCCGTAGTATGATCATCCCTCTCCTTGACTTATTCCTTCCAACTATTACCTTCATAGTCAATAGTTCCCTCCAAAATCCTCTTTTCCTTCTTCCTGGAAAGACGCAAATATTATCCCTTTACCTAAAAAATCCAATCCATCCGAGTTTGCTGATTTCAGACCGATATCCATTTTAACTTTTCTATCTAAAGTCCTTGAGCGCCTCATCCATCACCAAACTTAACTCCTTTCTTTCTCTTTCTCTTCAATCTGGTTTCCGACCTGGTCATAGTACGGCTACTGCCCTGTTGAAAATCACAGATGACATCCGCATGGGGATGGACAATCAACAACTGACGGTGTTCACATGTTGGATTTTAGCAACGCGTTCAACACTGTTGATTTTGACGTCCTTTTAGGTGTTTTACGTTTTCTCTGCATATTTCCGACAGTGATTGATTGGTTTCGTAGTTACTTGTACGGACGCCGGCAGCGTATTCAAATTGATGATAAATATTCCAACTGGTCGAGTACAACTGCTGGCGTGCCACAAGGTGGCGTGTTGTCTCCTCTCCTTTTTACTATCTTCATAAATTCTATTAGTCTTCACCTAACTTCTCTCTACCACCTTTTTTTTTGTTACGGGGAGGAAACCTTCAAAAGGTACGCCGAATCCTTGGGAGAGACTCAGGATTATGTGGGATTTTTACCCACTAAAACCTCCTCGGTGGCCTTTCTCAGCGCTTGTAGTAGGGGACTCGGAAACTCCAACGGAACGAACCGGTGGCCTCTAGCGCAATGCCCCTCACGGGCTCATCTCTTGGGGGACGTGTACCATCCCCCTTCATCATCCGGTGCTTACGGCGAGATGCAGCCACACATACCGCCATCCTTCTCGGGGTTGCTTATTGGACGGTTCGAGCTCCCACTCTAGCCGTCCGCAACCCCAGAGGCCCCCTGTTAGTCGCCTCTTATGACAGGCAGGGGATACCGTAGCCGTATTCTACTCCCCGACTACAGGATCACAGCGCCGGAGAGACGTTATCTACGTCTGCCCCGGCGGCTCCTTCGCCGAGAGGGATCTGTGCGCTTTCGGGCTCTTTCAGCGCCCTCCTTCGCGAACATTACAGTGTCGCAGAAGGAGACCACCGCGTCCCACGCGTTCCTGGAGCGTACCATCGCTGCGACGACGGCCGCCGGGGACAAGTCGTTCCCGATCTTGTCGACCAGGACCCGCCGCTCTGACTCCCACGATGGGCAGTGCTCGAGCGTGTGCTGCGCGGAGTCCTGGTCGTGTCCGCAATGGTGACACATTGCGGACGGCTCCCGGCCTATGCGGTTCAGATACTCACCGAAGCAGCTACCACCTATACGCAGACGCTCTCTACCACCTATACGCAGACGATTTGCAAATCTACAACCATGCCAGCTTGAGCGACTTGCATAACGCCGTCAAATCTATTAATGCAGATCTGACTCGTATTTCCATTTGGTCCAAAAACTTTTGTTTAAAATTGAATGCCGCAAAGTCACAGGCAATTGTCATTGGGAGCTCCCGTTTGACCGCTAGAATAAATTGGCACCAGTTACCGCCTGTTAAACTTTGTAACGTAGCAAATTTGATCTTATAAGTTGTGTGTTAATAATATGTCTCAGAGGCATCTGTTGGGTTACGATAACTTAATTACAGTAGATCGATAACCAATTAGTTCCTTTGACACAGTGACGCTAATGCTGTAAACAGAAACAATAAATATTTTAATAGTACAATATTAACTATTAAATAACAAAAGATAATATTAATAAAATAATTTAATATTAAATAGAAATAATTGCATAGTAAAATTAATAAATAGTAAAATATAAATTTAAAACTCCAAGGTCGTATACAAGTCATCTGAGGTTATTGTTTTATCTGTGTCAGTGTATCTTTAGTCCCAGTGGTCGTTATTGGAGTTCTTTTCGTTTTGGCGGTCGAGCAGTCAAGTCGAAGGCCGTGGAAGTTCGGTAGCCCTGTGTACGGGTCATGGTCATGTGGTGACCCAGTGAAGCAAAAGGTGGTTCCTGGGATTGTGTGACCACAAAATTTTATAGGGATTGTGATTTCCCTGACGCCCGGCAGCAGTAAATACCCGTCGAAGCCTTCAATGCCACGTGAGTGTCGAATTCGTCATTTTAAAGAACTTATTTGTTAGGATACTTGTTAGGAGTGTCATTCTAATTTGGGGGGGATATGGGTTTCAGGTCTATTGCGTGTGCGCTAGCCTGAACCTAGAGGTTGCAGTCCAGACCACGTGCCACGTGGTGTCCTCGAAGTCCGTCCTCCGGTGGCTGTAGCCGTTGGCGAGGCTGGACAGTGTGCCTTCGCGTGCCGACGAAGCGTTACACCAGGACAGCCGTCGCGGGCGTCTGCCCCAGTCTCAGAGATAACAACAGACACGTAGGATAGGATTCCCAGATTATATTTACCCGTAGGTCTTCCGTAAGGTTGTGGCCACATGGTTATCCATGTTCTCCGATGCCAAGGGTCTCTTCTCCGTTACAAAAGTAAAATTTTAACCACCAGTTATAAAAGTAAAATTTACCTTTATTGTTACTTTATCATTACAAAAGTAAATTATATAACCTTGTTGTTATTTTTTTGGTATTACAATTATTATTAAACCGAATGTGACTTAGACTGTTTATTTGTTTATCTGTAAGCGCAGTCGCTATAACTTTATGCCCTTTTTTTTTTTTTTTTTTTTTTTTGTTTTCGAGGGGGAAACCTTCAAAAGGTACCCGACGCCGTGGGAGCGACGAAGGGTTATGTGGGATTTTTACCGCACTAAAACCCCCCCGGTGGCCATCCTCGGCGCTAAAAAGAGGACTCCGGGATCTCCAACAAACACCACCGGAATCCTCTAAGCGTGTTGCCCCATCGGGCTCCTCCCAGATGGGCGGCTGGGCCCACCGCTCCGTCTAGTCTATACGACGATATGCGACCACACATACCGCCGTCCTTCCCGGGATCGCCTGGCTGGACGGTTCAAGCTCCCACTTTAGCCGCCCGCAACCCCGGAAGCCCCTTTTAGTCGCCTCTTACGACAGGCAGAGGATACCGTAGCCCTATTCTGATCCTGGAACTACAGGGACATAACTTTATGCCCTAGTGCTTAAGTTTAAGGGATTATATGTGCTCACCTCGCGGATCCTCACAAGCGGCCCTGAGTCCGTTGTTGTATTTAGTCTCATGTTCTTCCGCTGGTATTAGGGAATATCAATGATCTTATTGTATAAATTAAATAAATTGTGTGATTAACTTCAGAATTATAATAAACGCTTCATTGTGTAACATTTGTTTAATTTGGATATTTCCCTAATATCCTACATACCTTATATAAATTTACTGTAAGAACACTAGCTAGCCGATAACACCATCTTTTCCTGTGGTTCTTCCCACAACTAAAGATCTTGCTTACAACTTGATAACATTATTATTTCTTATAGTAAGATTGTTAGGAATTTAGGAATTTATATGGACCAAATCTCTCCTGGACACCACAGATCACGGAAGTTAGTAGGAAGCTCTTTGCTGCAGCGGGATCTCTTCGACGGCTGAAAAATGTTTTACCCATTCCTACTAACATTACGCTTGCGCAATCTCTCCTTCTGCCAATACTTAACTATGCTCATGTGTGTTATCCAGATATTACCGAGGAGCAATTAAATAAGCTTGAGCGCCTCCATAACATGTGTATACGGTTCATATTCGGCTTACGAAAATATGACCATGTTTCAGAATTTCGTGCTAAGCTCAAGTGGCTCCCAATTCGTCTTCGCCGAAATGCTCACTTTCTGTCTCTTCTGTACTGTATACTATTGAATCCTTTATCCCCACTTTACCTCAAGGAACGTTTTCACTATCTCTACTTATCTCATGACAAATCTCTTCGCTCCACCCAAAACCTTGCTCTCTGTACTCCTTCCCACTCAACTTTATTTTACAAAAATTCCTATACCGTATTAGCTATTCGTCTGTGGAACTCTCTTCTTGTATTCATTCGTAATGCTCAGTCCCTATATTCCTTCAAAATTCTTGTCAAATCTCATTTCAAATTCTTTTCCTTAAGCTTCTTGCTATCTTTTTTCATAAATCATTTTTTTTATAATTGTTGCTATCTTCCAATATTTCAACTACTTATATTTTGCACTAATCTCTATTTAATTTTGCACCCTACCTTTTCTTTCTGCTCATATTCTTTTTAACTCCGAACCTTAAGGTTGTCTGGAAGAAATCGCTGTTTAGCGATAAGACCGCCTATTGTATCTTAAACTGTAATAACCATTATAAATTTCCTGTTTTTTTGGTACAATAAAGTATATTAATAATAATAATAATATTCTCTTCAAAAATACGTTAATGCTGTACTGTATCAAATGGCCATAAAGTACCCTTAAAATTGTAGCGTCGCATTCATCAGCCTAAAAGATATGGTCTGCACAAAAATGTACGGCATCATTTTTCCTAATTTATCTATGTTAATACTAGTAAAACAAGGAATAAAATGTAGAAAACTATTATTATTTATTAATCTATGATATTTAAACTTTTACAATAGTTTGCAAAATTTCAGTTTTTGCATTACTCTATAATTTTTTTTAGAACAGTTTCTTTTGGACGGCAATACTATATAAAAATTGTATTTTACAATATCATGTTAAAAAAAAGTTCCCGTACAGGTTCAAATGACTTTAGAGCTCTATAAATCAAGAATACGATGAAATTAAGATGATTATTGATGTTGTGATGCTTATTCTCTTCGTAATAAAGTTCAATTTAGTGTAGTATGTAACGAAAACAAACTGCGTGTGTACTGTTCGAGGTTTTAATAGCAACTAACTAATAAAATTACAAATTGTTTGTTATATGCATTGAGATCTCAACATGCCGCCCACCAAAGGACGCCAGTACTTTACAAAATGAATTTTACATTAACTACAACATTTTAAGTTATACAGTTACAAGTTTAATTTGATATTGTTGCAAAAATTAATCATCATAAACAATAGGAAATTCACATAATTTGCCTACAGATCGTTTAACAATATCACCACGACATTTAACACTGTAAACCCGGGTACAGCCGTCTGGTCCAGGATGCTTTGCAGTGATTCTACCTAGTGACCATTTTCCGGGTGGTAGTTGATCATCTTTCAGTAGGACAATGTTTCCTACATTGTATTCTGACTTGCGTTGTAACCATTTTGATCTAGTCTGAAGCCTTGTTAAATATTCGGTTTGCCATCTATGCCAAAAATCTGTGACCAATTTTTGTGTCAATTGCCAACGATCCAGCCGATTTATGTTTATGTTTTTAAGCTCAGGAGAAGGAATGTTAACTGGCGCCTCCCCTATCAAGAAATGACCAGGCGTAAGTGGTTCCAATGCATCAGGGTCACTAGTATCGACTGGTGTCAAAGGCCTAGAGTTTAAGCAAGCTTCTATATCGCAAAGTGTAGTAGTCATCTCTTCAAACGTTAAGCTGCAGGTCAGTATACGGCGTAAATTATATTTTGTTGATTTCACGGCTGCTTCCCATAAACCGCCAAAATTAGGGCTGTACGGTGGTATAAAGTGCCACTGAGTTCCTTCAGACGAAAGAAGTTCCCGTAGATGGCCTGGTATTTGTAATTTTGCTTCTGCGAATGCATCTACTAGGTCTTTATTCGCTCCGACAAAATTTCGACCTTGATCGCTCCAAATATGAGTGCATTTACCCCTCCGTGCCACGAATCTTCGAAATGCGGCAATAAATGAGGCTGATGTGAGGTCTCCAACCAGCTCCAGGTGAATAGCCTTCGTGGCCATACAAATGAATATAGCAATATATGCTTTATTCTGTTTAGCTCCACGTCCCCTCGACAATAAAATTTTCAAAGGACCAGCAAAATCGACTCCGCAGTGTTGAAATGGACGTGCAGGTGTTATACGAGCCTTTGGTAAGTCTCCCATCAACTGACCTTTAGTTACGGCCTTTTGTCTAGCGCATATCGTGCATCTGTGAATATATGCTTGAACAGTATTTTTTGCTCGTATGACCCAATATTTAGATCGCAGATATGTCAAGACGAATTGTGTACCACCGTGGAGTGTCTTCTTGTGTGCGTCGGCAATAATCAGGTGAGTTAGTTCATTTTTGTTTCCAAGAATGATAGGATGCTTACTAGATTCTGGCAGGTTTGAATTGCGTAATCTTCCGCCCACCCTGAGGATACCGTCTTTGTCAAGGTAAGGGCTTAAAGTTTTTAAATTACTACCTTTTGATATGTTTTTTTTATTTTCAGGTCTTGTATTTCTTCTTCATACTCTTTCAGTGCAATCTTTATACATTTGTTTAAAGCTTCGTTTAATTCTGTAGTACTTATTGGATTATTTTCAGTGTCTTTGGTATACATTTTGTTACGTAAAAATCTGATGCAGTAAACTATTACTCTTAAAAGTTCGTTCAAATTGCTAAATTTTTCAAATCTAACTGTATTTTCTTCCTTTACTTTTAAATTTATTTCTATGTTTTTCATTTCTAATGTATTTTTAGTAATCCCTTGCGGAATTGTATAATCTATTTTTTTTTTTTTTATTTGATTGAAGTAGCAAACGAGCATGCAGTCCACCTGATGGTAAGTGGTCACTGCCGCCCATGGACATCTGTAATCAACTTTATACAGAACATGGGTTCCATCTAAAGTCAATCACAGATGCGTTGCTACTCCTGAGGACTATGATGGTCGCCTCATGTGAAAGTGTGCCGGCAACCACAAATTTTCTTGTTTTTCAGCCATTCTGGCCCTTGCCACCAAATATCATAGGATTTTAATTCTGATACAAATGTTCCACGTGAAGCGATGTCTGCTGGATTGTTTTCAGAGATGTTACATAACCCTAACGCTGATGCACAGCCCTAGTGCATCGCGTCCCAGCCAGCAACCCGAGGAGCTGACGCAGCACCTACAATGTTCCCACATATCGTGGGAATACACGGCATTCCGAGCTCTAACATCGACTCGATCTCACCCATTTAGTTTTAAGTTAAAATGTAGTTAATATTTTACTATAATTAAATGTTATGAAGGATTTTGCGTTTCTCTGCGACCTCCGGCCGCCACCAAACATAACTGGCGCAGTCGGTAGGATGCTCGACAGCCGCGTCGCGTCAAGATCTCCGACCAAAAATCGGTCCGAGGCCCGCGAGGCTACCGGTTTTCAAGCCGAAATCGAGCATCCGAACACAACATGGGAGGTGGCCACGGTGATCCACACATCGATCGGCAGAGAAACCAAAATGCAGTGAGTATCTTGAATCTTCAAGTATTTGCTATTCCTAGTTCCTAAGTGTTAAATTTGTACCCTTAAAACCTAAGAACCTTAAATCCTTTTAATTTTTAGAATTCATATATTTGGTTTTACATAAGTCTAAATTCTATAAGCTCTTGATTATTAACTTAAGAGACTTATACGATAAGGACAAAATACTAAATTTAGATGTTAAAGATTATTACAACATTATTCAAGTAGGCGCATACTACTTAGATAATGTAATAAAATACTAGATTTAAATATTCTAATCTTATAACATTATTCTAGTAGGCGAATACTACTAAGATAATGCAAAATAGAATTAAACTTAAATATTAGACATATACTATAAAAATTATTTGAGTAGGCTTAAGTTACTGAAATAATAAAACTATATTAGTTGTTAAATTTCCTATAGTCATTCCCAACTACCTATACGATATCTAAATATAAACTATCTATAGTTGCTATTAACAGTCACGAATCCTGACACCATCCTTTCCTCTCCTAGCAAAATACTGAAAAGATTTCAAGTACATAGAGGCAGAACGCCCGAAGAACAATAAATGGTATCTTTGCAAGGATAACCACAGCACGCAGAGCCATTCGACTGAAGGCAGCATCCGCCATCTCATCAGTACCCAAGAAAGGAAAGAGATTCGCAAACAATTGCTCTCGAACAGCCACCGGTAGACGCTACATCATCTACTTCCACTATGATCCTGTGGTCAAGACCTGCACGATACCCATCAGCATCCAGCTCCATTTCTGACCAAGGTCTTCAATAGTCGCTGCTCTACGGAGGGAGGTGTTACATAACCGTAACGCTGATGCACAGCCCTAGTGCATCGCGTCCCAGCCAGCAACCCGAGGAGCTGACGCAGCACCTACAATGTTCCCACATATCGTGGGAATACACGGCATTCCGAGCTCTAACATCGACTCGGTCTCACCCATTTAGTTTTAAGTTAAAATGTAGTTAATATTTTACTATAATTAAATGTTATGAAGGATTTTGCGTTTCTCTGCGACCTCCGGCCGCCACCAAACATAACTGAGACTACATGATACCATTGTTCTTTGTTGATGTTGTCTAAAATTTCAACTACTCTATTTGCGACGAATTGCTTCCATCGCATCGGGTCTCCAGAAAGCCATGATAAAACTATGGTGGAATCGGTCCATGCGAATACATTTGATGAATTAATTCTCATTGCCAGGGCTACGTGTTTTAACAATTTTGAAAGCAGAACTGCACCACAAAGTTCCAGTCGGGGCAGTGAAACTGTCTTGACCGGGGCGACACGCGTACGTGCAGCAAGAAGTGTAGTTGTTATATCACCGTGAATGTTTATTATTCTGCAATATACAACGGCCGCATAAGCCTTCTCTGAGGCGTCACAAAACCCATGTAATTCTATTGCTTTTTTATTCTCATTAGTACTACCAATCCATCTATTAACTACTATATCTTTCACATTTTCATAGTCTTCTCTAATTTTTATCCATTCTTGTTTCAGTTTCGTAGGAATTTCATCGTCCCAATCTATTTTTTCTAACCATAACTTCTGTATTAAGATTTTTATTTTTATTATGCAAGGTGCAATCCATCCCAGAGGATCGAATAGTTTTTGAGTGTCGGATAAAATAGTACGTTTAGTAATTTTTTCAGAGTATGAAGGCTTGGTGGTAAGATCCCTTCGCTGGATCTGCCTGGCTAGCTACCACCCTCAGGTCGGAATCTAGCGTTAATAACGACTCGTCGTGTTTCGTTAGTGCACCTGAGAGCCAGTTTATCCCCCTTCCCCCCCTTCCCATCCCCTTGTGATGCCTCCGACGGCGTATCTCCCGGACCGGTGGGTCCTTTGGGCACCGTCGCTCGCGTAGGCGTGGTGTATTGGCGCGGGGGCCAGGGAGACCCGGTGAAACGGTTTTCCGCTGGCCGCCCGCTGGTTAGTTGGGGACCCGAACCCGGGCAACACTCTTAACCTCTGGCCCGGGAGGCTGTCCCGCCAACCGGCGAAAAATCCCGTTGCACGATTACCTTGCCGGAGTAAGAGACCGGGGTGGAGCCAGGTAGTCGTGCACGGGGGGGACCGGGGGCCCTTCCGTCCCCCGCGCCAGCATCCCACCTCCCCTCTGCGAGCGCTGTGTACTTGAACCTGCGCCTTACCTCGGCGGGCATCGACGGAGCACCGCAAATCCTTTCCAGTTCCCTATCTTTTCGCGATTAACACAATGGGCAAAGACAAAAAAAGAGGTAAAGTTATTACAGCGGCGACCCTCTCCACTCTCATTGTGGACATGTGTAATATCAGAGGGGTCCATTCCAATCTGAATGCCGTCCACCACCATCTTGAGGCGGCAAAGCCGGCTTTACTCTTTTTGACGGAGACGCAGATATCAACTCCAGATGACACATCGTATCTGGAGTACCCCGGCTATAAACTAGAGCACGGATTTAGACGTCGAGCCGGGGTGTGTGTGTATATTCGAGAAGATATCTGCTGTCGCCGTCTTAGCTGCCTTGAAGACAAGGACCTATCATTGTTATGGGTGCGCGTAGACATCGGAGGGCAGACCCGTGTTTATGCGTGCCTATATAGGTCCTATAGCGGAGATGTGGAAACAACTCGATTATTTGAGCACATCCAGTGGGCGACTGACAGAATGCTGCAGCAGTGTCCTTCGGCGGAGTTAGTGATTCTGGGTGACTTCAATGCCCATCATACTGATTGGCTGGGCTCCCGGATCACTGACTTTGCTGGAAGAACTGCATATGACTTCTCCTTGGCCTATGGACTCTCTCAGGTCGTGCCCGGTTTCACCAGGGTACCTGATGTAGAGACCCATACTGCTTCTTTGCTGGATCTTCTGCTGACCTCCCACCCTGAAGACTATCAAGTAATGGTCAAGGCTCCACTTGGTTCGTCTGACCATTGCTTGGTAAGTTCTACTGTGCCCTTGTCTCAACCCGTGAGGACACGTCCCAGCGGGAGGAGACAAGTCTGGCACTACAAGTCAGCAGACTGGGACGGATTCCGGGAATTCCTGGCTTCGTACCCTTGGAGGCAGCTATGTTTCGTCTCGGGTGATCCTAGCTCGTGTGCTGAATCTGTCGCCGACGTGATACGGCAGGGTATGGAATGCTTCATTCCAAACTCTGTCGTGTCCGTCGGCGGGCGGAACCAGCCCTGGTTTGATGCATCTTGCGCTAGGGCGTTAAGCCTTAAGCAAGATGCCTATCAAGCCTGGGCTTCAGCAAACGCGTGCAAGGATCCGAAGTGCCCCGAGCTCCGAACCGCATTTAACGCTGCCTCCCGTACAGCAAAGAAGCAAATGGCTAAGGCGAAGTCAAAGCACATCGGCAGAATTGGTGAGCGACTAATGGGTTACCCCTCAGGGAGTCGAGCCTTCTGGTCGCTTGCCAAGGCTGTCCAGGGTAATTTCTGTCGCTCCTCACTTCCGCCACTGCGGAAACCAGACGATTCTCTGGCTCATACGGCAAAAGGGAAAGCCGATCTCCTTGGTACCCTTTTCGCCTCAAACTCGACACTTGACGATCGGGGGACCACACCGCCTACCATCCCGCGATGTGATAGCACAATGCCTAATATACGGTTCACACAGAAAGCTGTCAGGCGTGCTCTATTGTCCCTCGATATCAAGAAGTCGAGCGGGCCAGATGAAATCCCCGCAGTGGTGTTGAGGACGTGCGCTCCCGAGTTGGCTCCCATCTTAACGCGCTTATTCTCGCTTTCCTACACGGCGGGACAAGTACCGTCTTCGTGGAAAGTGGCCCTCGTTCATCCGATCCCTAAAAAGGGTGATAGAAGTGACCCGGCCAATTACAGGCCCATTGCAATAACCTCCCTGCTCTCTAAGGTGATGGAGCGAATAATCAACTCCCAGCTCCTAAGGTACCTTGAGGAGCACCAGCTGATCAGCGATCACCAATATGGTTTTCGCCAGGGCCGTTCAGCTGGTGATCTTCTGGTGTACCTTACGCACCGATGGGCGCAAGCCATAGAGAGCAATGGGGAGGCTTTGGCCGTTAGCCTGGACATTGCAAAGGCCTTCGACCGGGTTTGGCACAGGGCTCTTCTCACGAAGCTTCCATCTTACGGTCTTCCCGAGAGGTTGTGCACATGGATCGCCAGTTTTCTGTCTGAGCGGCATATTAAAGTTGTGGTTGATGGGTGCTGCTCAGACATGAAGACCATCAGTGCTGGTGTTCCTCAAGGCTCCGTTCTTTCCCCTACGCTGTTCATTCTGCATATCAATGATATGTTACAGCAAGTCGGTAACATGCATTGCTATGCAGATGACAGCACGGGAGATGCCTTGTACACGGGCCGTGCAAACACCTCTCGGACACTCGTGCAGGAAAGCAGAATTCGACTTGTGTCTGAAATCGAGCACTCTCTGGAGCGGGTCTCAGAATGGGGTCGACTTAACCTTGTTGAGTTCAACCCCACGAAGACACAAGTCTGCGCGTTTACCGCTAAAAAAGCCCCATTTGTCATGGCGCCAAAGTTCCAAGGGACCTCTCTCACCATTGACAAAAGCGTAGGGATCCTGGGCGTTGACATCTCGTGTGATGTGCAGTTTCGGAGTCATTTGGATGTTAAAGCCAAGTTGGCATCCAAAAAGTTGGGCGTTCTGAGCAGGGCCGAGCGGTACTTCACTGCGGGGCAACTCCTTCTGCTTTATAAGGCTCAAGTGAGACCCCACATGGAGTACTGCTCGCATCTCTGGGCAGGGGCGCCCAAATACCAACTTAACCCACTTGACTCCGTGCAGAAACGTGCGATCCGAATCGTCAACGACCCAACGATCACCGATCGGTTAGAACCCTTAAGCCTGCGGAGGGACATAGGCTCCCTCTGCGTGTTCTACCGGCTTTACAATGGCGAGTGTTCCGAGGAACTTTTTGACCTGGTGCCTTCGTCACCTTTTCTTCACCGCACCACTCGCCGAAGGATGAAGTTCCATCCACACCAACTGGACTCGTGGCGGTCCTCCACGGTTCGGTTTGCACGCTCGTTTTTGCCACGGACGTGCAAGTTGTGGAATGAGCTTCCTCCTGAGGTATTCCCGGAGCGCTATGACATGGGGTTCTTCAAGAAAGGTGCGAAAAGGGCTCTCCTACAAAGCCGGCGATGCATTGGCGACTCCTCTGGTGTTGCGAATGTCCACAGGCGACGGTGACTACTTTCCATCAGGTAGCCCGTCTGCCTTATCGTTAGGTTAAATTATAAAAAAAAAAAAAAAAAAAAAAAAAAGGTAATGTTAAATTGTAGTTAAATTGATCGTTTTCTAAATTCCAAAGAATTCCTAAAGCTTTAATTGTTCCATGTATGTTTATATTTAATTTAATTCTAGTTGATCTATTTTCTGGTTCAATTGTTTTCATGAAATCTGCGCTATTTGATGACCACTTTTGTAATTCAAAGCCGCCTCGTTTAAGTATTTCTTTCAGTTGTTTGCTTATTTCTATTGCCTCTTGTACGTTATCAAATCCTGTTAGCAAATCATCGACGTAAAAATCTTCTTTGAGAATTTTCGATGCGAGTGGAAAATCATCTTTATAATCCTCTGCCAATTGCATCAAAGTTTTTACGGCCAGATATGGTGCTGGTGCGGTTCCGAAAGTAACGGTGAGTAGACGGTATTCTTTTATGTTTTCAGATGGATCGCTTCTCCACAAGATGCGTTGGAAATCAGTGTGTTTCTTCGTTACTTTAACCATTCTGTACATTTTTTTCAGGTCTGACGCGAAACAAATGGCATGCATTCTCCATCGCATGATTATACTCCGAAGATCTTCTTGTAGGGTTGGTCCAACTAGCAATTCATCATTTAATGAAATGCCGTTTTTATCTTTACAGGATGCGTCAAATACTACGCGAGTTGGAGTACTTTCGTTGTTGGCTTTTATTACTGCATGATGACTTAAATAAACTGCTCTATTTTCATATTAGCTTTCAGGGATTTCTTCAGCGTGATTTAAATCTATGTATTCTTCAATGACCTTCGTATAGTCTACTTTTAGCTTGGGCAGTTTCAGAAATCTTCTCTCTAATTGTAAAAATCTTTGTAATGCTATTTCTTTGCTGTTACCATCTGGTGTATGTGGCGTTTCTGTTTTAAAAGGTAAGTTCACAATGTATCTTCCGTCTTCGCTTCGCTCGTGTGTCTTTTCATAAATCTCTTCACACAATCTCTCCTCTTGAGTGAATTTTCTTTCTTTGTCACTATCTAATTCCCACATAATTTTTAGCATGTTATTTAAATCGATCTGATGGTGCATGATGAGTAAGGTAGATGTGTTTGGATCTTTGTCTTCTATTTCTCCGAATAAAATCCATCCTACGTTACGTGGGACGTCATACCCTCCGGGTCTCTCATATGCTAAGGCAATGTCAACATAAGGGCGGTGGGTAGGGAATTTCGGGCCTCGAGGGGTACCCTCTTTACCCGGGCAATTCTCAAGGAAGTAGAATACCTCCCGGATCTTTAACATTTATATATAATATTAAAATGTTAATAAAAACATTATAATTTTATATACAAGTGTAAAGGATATTTACCATCCCCACTGTTTAGTGGGTGGTGCGGTGTACTTCGGCGTCGCTTACGAGCCGACGGTCGTCCTCCTGGTGGTCGGAGGTCTCCAAGCCAGGGAGCTCCCGCGGGAGCGGCCGCCCCCCAGGTGGTCGATCGTGAAGAGGCGCGAACCCCTTTAGGTGTATATGTGGTCCAGCCTCCGCCCGCTCATACATTGAACGAGCTAGGCGGACCACAAACTCCTCGACCGTCTCGATCTTGAGGTCGCGCCGCAACACGTCGTTCCTGACGTAGCGACCAGCCCCCACGATTACTCGCAAGGCTAGGTTCTGCTGCACCTGGAGACGCTGGCGGTTCGACCTTGATACCAACGCGTACCACGCCGGGGCCGCGTAGGTAAGTCGTGAACGAATGTAGGTCTTGTAGACCATCAGCTTCGTTCTTAATGGTAGCCTAGAGTGTAGTACCGGTCGGAGCATCGCTCGGGCCGTTCTGGCCTGGCGGAGGGATTCCTCCACCTGCGGGATCATGTGCAACGAGCGATCGATACTACATCCTAGGTACTTAACTGTTGTCTGCCAAGCTACATCCGTGTCACGGATCCGTAGCGGTGCGGGCATGATACGCTTGCGGCTGAAAAGTATTGCGACTGTCTTACCGACATTGACAGCCATGCGCCACTTATCCAGCCACACAGGTAACAGGTCGAGTAACCGCTGCATCCTCCTGGCAGCAATGTCAGCTCGATGGGCTGACGCGAAGTACGCACTGTCGTCTGCGAACAACGCGAGCGTAACGTCACGTTCCCAGTCCTCCAGGTGACCGTGAAGGGTGGGAATGTCGTTAGTGTAGAGCGCGTAGAGCCACGGCGAGAGGCAGCTTCCCTGCGGAACTCCTGCACGTATGGGTCTAGGGTCTGAGGCTATGCCCTCAACCGAAATATAGAACTGCCGCTCACTTAAAAACGAAGCTATTAACCGTACCAGCGTCACCGGCGCGTGCAGCTCCATCATTTTGAATACGAGCCCCGCGTGCCACACACGATCGAACGCCTTCTCTATATCGAGAAAGACGCCGACCGTATGACGCCCGTAATTGAGCTCGTATGCTAGATGATGGAGTACTCGCGTCAGCTGTAGCGTCGTTGAGTGGCCAGCGCGGAAGCCGAACTGCTCCTCCCTTATATTAAGGAAGGGATGCATTCGCTTCAACGCTAGCTTCTCAAACAGCTTTGCTGTGGTCGATAGCAACGTTATGGGGCGGTAGTTGCCCGGGAGACGGCGGTCTTTCCCCGGTTTCGGGAGTACAATTACCTTCCCTAACTTCCAGATGGTCGGGAAGTGACCTGTGCGCAGGATCCCATTGAAGAGCCTAGTCACTGCGACCAAGGCCCTCCTCGGGAGCATGCTTAGCGCCGCGTTGGGGATTCCATCTTGACCTGGAGCCTTGCGTCTGGGTAGACGCATGACCGCCTTCCTTACCTCCGTGGGAGAGATAAACTCTATCCCTTCGAGTGCCGGTGTCGGGCCACTAAGGAACTCCCCTACTCTGCGCTCCACGTGCTCGTGGTGGTCGGAGACAGACGGTGCTGCTGGATGAGGCGAGAATTGCTCTTCCATGTACTCGGCAAGGATCTCCGCGCGGTCCTTCGCTGAAGTTACCCTCCTCCCCTCGCCATCTAGGAGAGGGGAGGTTGGAAACTTGGATCGGGTCAGCTGTCTGCTCAGATGGTGGAGCGACGTTTGCGACTCACCAGCCTGTTCAACCCTCGTCTCCCAGGTGGTCCCTCGCAACTCCGCCATCTCAGCAGACAACCGCTCCGCCAAAGCGTTAAACTCGCGCTTGACCCGGGGGCACCGTGTTCGCGCCCAGAGCTCGCGCAGCCTACGTTTCTTAGCGAGCATGTCGCTAAGACGGACTGGGATCGGTGTATTATAGCGGCGCGCCTCCACAGGGTGCTGTGTGGTCGAAGCCGCCAAGGCTAATTTAATAGAGGTTTGTACTACCTCGGATGCGGCTTCGACCCCCTCTACGGAGGAGAGCGCGCCGCTAAACTTTATGTTAGGAATTAAATTTGTGAACTTATCCCAGTCCGTCTTGCTGCGGAGCCTGGGGGGTTCGACACATGCCGCCCCGAGGCCAAGGACGGCTAAAATGGGGAGGTGCGGTGTGTCCAGTTCATACAGCACCTCCACATGGACTGGACACGGGAGATTCCTGTGGAGTACTATGTCTAGGACATCTGGTTGGTGTGACTCGGCCGAGGGGATATGGGTGGGTGCCTCGGGTCCCTGTACCTCATATCCCTTTGCCTCGGCGTCTTCGTACAACCTCCGTCCCACTGGGTTGACGACTCTGGATCCCCACGCCAAATGTTTGGCGTTGAGGTCGCCAGCCACTAAGGTCGGGGTATCACCATCCATGATGGTACTGATGTCCTGCGGGTCAAAGAGGGGACCTGGCGGGCGGTAAGCCGCATAGATCCGCAGGTCCCTTCCCGCCACTCTCACCACTGCCCCGATGGAGCGAGTATGTGCGAACGGCGGGTGGGACAACTCCTCATGTATAAGGTCGCTCCGTACCGCGACCGCGGTGCCTCTATAGGCCATGCCCGCAGGCGATACTTCATCGCGCCTATATACATGATAGTTAGACAGTCTAAAATCGAGGTCTTCGCGCAGCTTAGTCTCGCCCAGGAGCACTACATGAATGTCTTGCTCCCGTACGAGACCACGCAGCGCATGCAGATGGGATTTAACCCCTCCCGGGTTCCAGTACAGCACCCGAAGGGACGCCGCACTGTATCCCGAGGAGGTCGGTAATGATTCGCCGTACGGCCGCAATAAGGTCCGGGTGCTGGGCAACGACCTCGCTGATTGCCTGCGCGGCGGTGACGAGCACCTCAGCGGGCGTGTCCAGCCCGAGGGCCCGAAAGGGCCGCACGACGGGGATGGGTGTGAGGGAACTGCGGGGACGGGGGGTCGGGGGCTCCTGAGGATCCTCGATTGTCGACCGCCTCTGCGGTTCCCGGCTTGTGCCCGCCTCGGCGACAGGCTGAGCTGTGGGAGGGGCACGGGAGGGGTACTTACCGGCTTTACGCTTCGGTCGTACCGGCGCAGCCGCAGGTGCTGCCCGCGTCCGCGCCGGCACTTCCGCCGCGGTGGGGGTCACAGCCACTGCCGGATGCGTCTCTGGAGCAGATGGTAATTGCTCCTCTAGTTGCGGGGTCGACTCAGCGAGAGGTACCCGCCGAGCCGCCCTCCTACGCTGCTTTTGCCGGGCACGTCGTCTACGCTGCTTTTCACGGCGCGCATCCGCCGCGTCCCGTGCCGGAGCCATGAGAGAGGCACCGGCAGTGGCCGCGTACTCCTCCACAAACCGTACCTGTGATCCCCTTGCGGTGGGCGGCGCACGACCTCCAGAAGTGGGTACTGGGCGGGTGGGTGCAGCGCCCCGCTCTTGGCGAGGGCCGGGAATGGGAGGGTGAAGCGGGACGTTCCAACGCCGCGCCACCCGCCTGAGGAACGCACACCGCCTATCGTTGGCTTTGTGCGCCCCCTGGCAGTTAGCGCAGCGTCCTGGAGCGTCTCGCGGGAGTGGGCAGTCCCGGGCTGCATGCGACCCTGCGCACCGGACACACTTGGAGCGCCGAAAACAATTGTATGAGGCGTGGCCGAAGCCTTGACAGCGGTGGCACTGCGCCAAGCCGTCGCGGCCCCTCCACGCCTCAACAATTATTCCCGGCATATACAGCAACTCGTTCACCCGATATAGGCTAGCGAGTTGCTCCTGCTCCATGTGGTCCAACTGCACATGGAACGTGCATCCCGGGCGTCCTTTCTTAGGAGGGATGTAAGTGGCGAAGCGTACAGGGAATCCACGCGCCCTGAGCGCCCCGCACACCCTCTCCGGGTTCGTATCCCCCGGGAGTCCACGTACAGCCACCTTAGTGGGACGGTCCTCCCGTGGGGTATAGCAGAACCAAGAGAGGTCCGGCTCTGTGTCCGACAGGGCGGTCAGGTACGCCTGAACTACCCTGTACTCTTCGGGTGTCTGGGGGAGGAAACGTATCCCCCTTCCATACGGTCGTGCGCTCGGTGCACGACCCAATCGGGCGTGCAGCACTTCGAAGTGCTGCGGCCAGTTGGGCATGCGCTCCACCACAATGGGGGGGTAGCCCTTTGGCCTGTCGCCGCCTTGAGGCCCTTGGGAGGGCCCACCAACGACGGATGAGCTCGGCGCTGTTACAGCAGCCGGGGTTGGGGTGGGTGAAGCACTCTGGGGTGCTTGAGTTGACAATGCCGCAGCATATGAAAGTCCCTGCCTCACACTGTTTGGTGAGACTGGAACACTACCATCCCTGTCCCTAACGACATCTACAACAATATTACAATCGTTATCGCGAGCGTCCGGGGAGGGAGAGGTGGGGTGCTGGGCGGGATTTAGTTGGGTCGCGGTAGCCTCCGTCCGGCCGGACGGTGACTCGGTCAATGCTAGACCAACATATGACGTCGAGTCGAGGCCGGCCTCGACGGAGGGTGCCCTCGGGGGCGGAGGGGATGGGGAGGGGGATCGCGGGGGGGTCCTATGCCTTACCGGCCTTGACGACACAGCAGCATCAGTTTCCTCCCCTGGCACCTGCTCCTCCACACTGTCCTCGTACTCTGACGAGGACTCTCCTTTTGCTTTGGGCCTCGCAGCTTCAATCCATCCTAGTACAGTTTTTTGTGCACTTGGAGTGCCTGGAGGTCCCTTAATGAGGCCTGGTTGTAATATGGCTGAAAATTCTTTCACTCCAAGCAACAGATCAATTGGTGCAGATTTATTGAATTCTGTGTCCGCTAGTTGTAAATTTTGTAAATGTGGCCAGTCAGTGACACTAATAGATTTAGTAGGTAATTTAGTTGTCACTCGTTTCGTTATTACATATGCATCAGTCGATAAACTAAATTCTGAGTCATATGTCGAAAGTAGATGGAGTCGAACGACGCTATTAATTTGAGTTTGAGTAGAACCGACTCCTGTAATAGTACCTCGAACTTGTTTCTTCTTCAGCCTAAGTAATTGAGTTGCTCGTTCACTGATGAAAGATGCCCGGGAGCCTTGATCTATTAGCGCTCGTAAGTATATGGTGTTTCCTTCTTCACTTCGTATCTTCACCATTGCAGTAGCCAATAGAGCATAGGCTTGTTTTGCGTGTCTATAACGTTCTTAACAAAGTGTCGGGACTTAAAAGTTATACCGAAATGTGTTAGAATAAAGCCGCGTAATGATATACGAGGTTCCGAGTCCATTCTACGCACCGCGAGTGAGAAACTGTTACGGAAACAAATCCAGTACAACTTGCAGTAATCTATCTTCTTCTTCTTCTATACTATAATAAATCTGTAAGAGGTCGCTGTCTGTACATGGAATAAATTTAGGTGAAAACCATTTCTAGAGGTCTTTAATACGATATAGAACCCGAAATAATAGTTTTTAGAAATCTTTTCTGTTTGTCTGTTTGTCTGTTTATCTGTTTGTCTGTTTGTCTGTTTGTCTGTTTGTCTGTGTGTTTGAAAACGCTAATCTCAGAAACGGCTTATCCAATTTGAATATAATTTTCACAGATGTGTTGTGGGAAACTTCACTTAGCATTTAGTGTTTATTTTATGTAAATCGGTTTACAAATAAAAAAGTTATGTCAATTTAAAACTACGCAGTATTTATTCTGTGTTCGATAAGTGTTAATAAGATAAGTAACTGCATAGTTGAATTGGTTGAAACTAAACATGTTATGGTCTGTAAAATGTATTCCTCTGTTATGTATTTTTTATTGGTTATATGTGTACCTATGTTATTTGATACTATACAAATCTATATCTATACTTATATAAAAACGAAAGGATGCTCTCTCACTCATCTATTGAATAAACATCGTAGAGCCTAAACTGCTAAAGATACGAATATGATTTTTACTAGGGGTTCCTTTTATGACGTAGACGTCAGTTAAGAATGAATTTTCTGATCCGAAATTTAACCCAAATAGGAGATGTAAGTTTGTATGAAAGTCAGTCAATTTTGAGGCCACCTCAATAAAATTTAGTATTTCGCTTTGATTTTTACGTGAAAACATCGTTTTAAACCGACTTCTTAAAAGGAGGAGGTTATCAATTCGTCTGTATTTTTTTTTTATATTTTTTTAAAATTTTATATTTGTTACTCGATTTCTCCGCACTGGGTGAACGGATTTGGATGATTTTTTTTTTCATTTGAAAGGTAGTGCGTGTCATCGGGTCCCATTTATTTTTAGTTCACTTTTGACAGTGGCATCCATAAGAAAAGCGTATAAGTCTGATATTTGCATTAACGATGTGCGCGATAAATAGATGAATAACTCAATTTCCCGCCAACCGATTTTGATGATTTTTCTTTTATTTGAAAGAATGTACTTCAAGGGTACTCTGATGAGTTTGATACGGTTCTGATCATAGGATCTATTTCTTTGAAGCAAATTAACGAAATTAGCGATACTCGGCCAAACCTAAGCTGTAGGAGTCCAATTGGGTTAAATGTAGAATGAGATTACTAAGCAGATATTTCGTCAAAAAATTGACCTTCAACTCTTCAATCCTGATGATGCAGGGGTACTGCTAGCCTGAACCGTAGAAGTAAGTCAATTTGTTTTTATGGATATATAATAAGATTGTTAAACAAATTCATGGGACAAAAATTTGATCTTCAACTCCTCAACCCTGATGATGTAAGGGTATTTCAAGACTAAACCGTAAGAGTTGGCTATTTGGTACTTACGGTTATGTAATAAAAATACCAAGCAAAGATACACGTTGAAAATGTTGACCTTCAACTCCTCAACCCTGATGATGCAGGGTTACTTCAAGCCTAAGCCATAGGAGATGGCCATTTGGTGCTTTCGGGTATGTAATATGATTACTAAGCAAAGACACAAAAGGAAATTTTCGACCTTCAACTCCTCACCCTTGATGATGCAGGATACTGCTAGCCTAGACTATACAAGATGAGCATTTCGTGCTTTCAGGTATTTAATATAATTACTAAGCAAAGACACACGATGAAAATTTTGACCTTTAACTCCTCAACCCTGATGATGCAGGGCTACTTCAAGCCGAAGCCATAGAAGTTAGCTATTTAGTGCTTTCAGGTATGTAATATAATTACTAAGCAAAGACACATGATGAAAATTTTGACCTTTAACTCTTCAACCCTGATGATGCAGGCGTACTTCAAGCCTAACTCATAGAAGTTAGCTATTTAGTGCTTTTAGGTATGTAATATAATTACTAAGCAAAGACACAAGATGAAAATTTTGACCTTTAACTCCTCAACCCTGATGATGCAGGGGTACTTCAAGCCTAAGCCATAGAAGTTAGCTATTTAGTGCTTTCGGGTATGTAATATAATTACTAAGCAAAGACACAAAATGAAAATTTCGATCTTCAACTCCTCAAGCCTGATGATGCAGGGTACTGCAAGCCTGAGCCATAGGAGTTGGCCATTTGATGCTTTCGGGTATGTAATAAGCAAAGACACAAGATGAAAATATTGACCATCATCTCCTCCACCCTGATGATGCAGGGGTGCTTCAAGCCTAACCCATAGAAGTGAGCTATTTAGTGCTTTCGGGTATGTAATATAATTACTAAACAAAGACACAAGATGAAAATTTCGATCTTCGACTCCTCAAGCCTGATGATGCAGGGTACTGCAAGCCCAAGCTATAGAAGTTGGCTCGCAAGTGCTTACGTATAAGTAATAAGAATACTAAGCAAAGACACGGGATATTGTTTTTTACCCTCAACTCCTCCCCGATGATGCGAGATAGTGCAAGCCTAAATTATAAAAGGTAGTAACTAACATAATGCTTACGGATGTTTTTAGTATATATCATAAGTTTAATGACAGCTCATTAAACTGAAATGTGATTAATAAATTAAACTTCAATTCATCACCCTGATAATCTAAGTACACAACCTACTTAAGCCGTATGAGTATGGTACTTATTGATTACAATACATTACAACCCGTTGAGAGAACATTATGATGAAAAATTTTTAAACAAAAAATACAACCGACTTCCATGCCACATAAAAGTAAAAAATAATTTAAATACATGTTGGTTTAGAGCAAACACAGTACTTAGTACATAGTCCCGAAGTCGGCGCTCACCATATTTTGCTGGATCATGATGAAACTACATGTATCTTATATGAGCGCCGACTTCGGGACTATGTACTAAGTACTGTGTTTGCTCTAAACCAACATGTATTTAAATTATTTTTTACTTTTATGTGGCATGGAAGTCGGTTGTATTTTTTGTTTAAAAATTTTTTTTTCACGCTTTTCAGTCACGATAAACGAGTCACGATATGTGCTGACGTCATCATCTAAAAATAGACTTCTTTGACACAACCGGTCGGGGGCGCTACCGCGCCCCCTCCCTTAGATTCTGAATTGGAAAAATCTGTTCGAACCTAACCTAACCGAATAAAACAACTTTTTCTGAGTAAACATTTATTTAAAGAATAGACCCATAAGAATCAAATGGCCAATACCTATGGTTTAAGCTTGAAGTACCCCTGCATCATCAGAGTTGAGGAGTTGAAGGTCAAATTTTTCATTTTTTATCTTTGCATAGTAATCTTATCAGATATACCTAAACACCATGTGGCCAACGCCTATAGTTTAAACTTGAAGCACCCCATCATCATCAGAGTTGAAGAGTTGAAGGTCAAATTTGTTGTCGTACATCTATGCTTTGCTATCTTATTATTTACCCGTAAGCACCAAATAACCATCACCTACGACTTGGGCTTATAGCACCCTGCATCATCAGGCTTGAGGAGTTGAAGGTCAATTTTTTTATCATACGTCTTCGCTTTGTAAATATATTACATACCCATAAGCATCAAATGGCCAACGCCTATAGTAAGCCTGAAGTACCCCTGCATCATCAGAGTTGAGGAGTTGAAGGTCAAATTTTTCATCTTTTATCTTTGCTTAGTAATCTTATCAGATATACGTAGCGATCATGTAGCTAACGCCTATAGTTTAAGCTTGAAGCACCCCAACATCATCAGGATTGAGGAGTTGAAGGTCCAATTTTCCACTGTATACAACCATTTTTCTAATGTTCTACCTTACATTTTTTAAATATAATTTTGAATGCGTAAGGATGAAATAGCTAAGTTTTATGGCTTAGGCATTCAATACCCCTGCATCATCAGGATTGAGGAGTTGAAGGTCCAATTTTTCGTTGTATACCTTTGCTTAGCAATGTTATTACAAATCCGTGAGCAACAAATGTCTAACGTTTATGGTTTAAGCCTGCAGTACCCCTGCATCATCAGGGTTGAGGAGTTGAAGGTCAAATTTGTCATCGTACATGTTTGCCTTACTATCTTATTATATATCCGTAAGCAACAAATGGCCATCACCTACGGCTTGGGCTTACAGCACCCTGCATCATCAGGGTTGAGGAGTTGAAGGTCAAATTTTTTATAATATGTCTTTGCTTAGTATTGTTATTACATACACATAAGCACCAAATGGTCAACCCCTATGGTTTAGGCTTGAGGCACCCCTGCATCATCAGGATTGAGGAGTTGAAGGTCAAATTTTTCATCACATGTCTCTGCTTAGTAGTCTTATTACATATATGTAAGCACCAAATAGCTAATGTTATAGTTTAGGATAGCTGTAACCCTGCATCATCAGGATCGAAGAGTTGAAGGTCAAATTTTTCGTCAACCTATATAAGCATAGATGTATAATACATATTCCAAGTTTCATAAGAATCGATTCGGCAGAAGCCGAGTTATCTCGAATTATCTAAAAAACTTGAGGAGTGGTGGTGGTTTCCCCCCCATAACTCAAAGAGTTAAGCATCACAGCATACCCATGTCCAAGAGAAAAAGTTGCGTGACAAAATTTCCTATCAAATGAAAGAAAGAAAATGGAAATCGGTTTAGAAACACCCAAGTTATTCAAGATTTTAAGAAACCGACATTTTCCAATTTTCCGGGAAAACCGCCGGAAGGTTTTCATTTTCCTCAATATGGGACTGCCTGTGAAACTAGCCGCATACAATGTCGTATGAATCGTGTCGGTAGGTCGACGGTTTCTAGCCATTTCGCCCGAACATACATAAAAAAAAAAAAAAAAAAAAAAAAAAATATACGTGACGAATAGATAACCTCTTTCCTTTGGGAAGTCGGTTAAAAAGTGTCACTTTGAATACCTAAATCCTGAAAATGCAGGAGTATTGTCATGTTATTGTTTAGAGTTGGATTTAGCTGTAGCTTTTTAAACAGGATGGGTTAGGTTACGTTGGAACATAAAAGAAAACATAAAAAATAAGCGAGCAGGGTGCGGCAGCGCCCTGCGAGCGGGTGCGCCCTGTTCGTATGAATTGTAAAAGTGTTTTGATTATGTCTTCTGCTTTACAAAGAACAATGCGGGATTTACGCACACAAATAGCCCGATGCACCTCTTAAAAGATCTTATATTTGGCCACATGAAACAAAATATGAACTCAGAATATATGTCGCTGTTCAGTGATATTCCAATTTTCTAACGATTTACTTCAAGTAGATAATAGTGCTTTGTTATCCGGAAATTGTCTTCGTTTAAATGTGGAGGAGTTGTTTGAAAAAGTATATCTCGATATTGTTAATACAACCAATAACACTATAAATTGGTTCCAAAAGACGGCTATATACCTACCCACCAATGAACGTGTCGATAAAATAAATGATTATTTTTTTTATAAATTTAAAGCAGCGTCACAGATCTACTATTCGGTAGACACAGTCATTGAGATGGGGGAAGCAGTACATTATCCAACAGAATGTTTGAACTCCTGAACACAAATTAATATTAAAAGTAGGTTTACCTATAATCTTACTTAGAAATTTGAATCCGCCAAAATTACTTTAAATAGTATTTTCCAATTCGGAAAAGTTCAAATCAATATTTATAATCGATACGTTTTGGTTCAAATGTGGAGGAGTTGATTGAAAAAAGTATCCCGATATTGTGAATTAGACCACTAAGAATGTAAATTGGTTCAAAAAAGCGATATACAATATTTGAATTCGTCTAATTTAAAAAAAATTCATAACAATACGTTCACTGATACATACATAACAACATAATACATAACACTTTAAATTCGTTTTTTCACTCTGTGTTTGACCAGGTAATCCTTGAGCGGCCAAACCGATATTAATGTTACTACTTTATAACATAGAATTCCCACGGTGTCGAGATTTGCGCGAAAAAAACTTTGTGACACGTTGATTTGCACGCGGGCAAAGCCGCGGGTACAGCTAGTAGGTAATAACTTCGATAACTCCTTAGAAATGATCTTTAAATCCTCTTCATAAGGTGCAATATAATCGAGTTCACGTAAACAATTTTTTCAATAGGCACGCGACCCTTTCTTATCTCTTCTTTTGTCTTTGAGGATGCGTTTATTGTTCGTCGCTGGAAATGCGGCTCGATTACGACCACTATGTTGTGATGCTTATTCTCTTCGTAATAAAGTTCAATTTAGTGTAGTATGTAACGAAAACAAACTGCGTGTGTACTGTTCGAGGTTTTAATAGCAACTAACTAATAAAATTACAAATTGTTTGTTATATGCATTGAGATCTCAACAATTGATAAACATTCAAAGGAACAATCATTTTTTGACGGTATTACTTTTAATAGTACTTTTGAGTGCTAGATAATGTTTTGGAACTGACGCCGTACTTTTTCAAATCACCCCCTGGACTACGGAAAGAGAGGGGATTGCAACTCTCTTGATTTTTTCCCCTTGCCGCATGATTTTTGTACGGCGTTGCGGAATAATGGATTAAAAGCAGTATTGAAATAGTATGCAGATGCCGTACAAAATCAATTGACCGAATTTACCCCGGTAATTGTCGGAAAAAAAAATCCGGTTTTGTGACGCACCATTTTTATACGGAACTGTGCGTTTTCTTATTATTTTTAATGGATCTATCGGTGGTAAGAATGCCATACAAAAATATGTGACCAAAATGTATTCACTCTACCTGTACTTTTGAATCCTCATCTGCATCTTATTATTTTATGCTCTTATATCGTTCTAGATGGTCACCTGGTGGTTCAAATGACCCATAACTTTTTTAACATGGGCCTGTAGTCTAAAAGACATATTATTATATCCGTAAGCAAGAAATGGCTAACTCCTTTTTTTCTCTCGAGGGGGAAAAGGGTTATCTTCAAAAGGTAACCGACGCTGTGGGAGCCACGGAGGGTTATGTGGGATTTTTACGGCATTAAAACCTCCCCGGTGGCCGGTATCAGCGCTACAAAGAGGACTTCGGGATCTCCAAAGGAACGCAACCGAAGTCCTAGGAACGCGTTGCCCCATCGGGCTCCTCCCAGCTGGAGCTTGGCTGGGCCCACCGCTCCTTCCCGGGGTCGCCTGACCGAAGGGATCGAGTTCCCACAGCCGCCCGTGACTCCGGAAGCAGGCAGGGGTACCAAAGCCCTATTCTGATCCTGGAACTACAGAGACAAAATAGCAAACCCGTATGACTCACACTTGCAATACCCTGCATCATTAGGGTTGAAAAACTAAAGATCATGGTGGTTTCCATCCCATAACTCAAAGAGTTATAAAAGTACTGAGTATGTTCTAAACCAAAATTAATTGAAATTATTTTTTGCTTTTTTGTGACGTGGAAGTTGGTAGATATTTTTTGTTAAAACAGTTTTTATTTCACGCTTTTTAGTCACTATATTAGTGATATTTGTATTTAAATAAAGTCATTAAGTTAAACATGAAACACTTTTACAATTCATACTAACAGGGAGCACCCGCTCGCAGTGCACTGCCGCGCACTGCTCGCTTAGTTTTCCAATCTAACCTAAACCATCCTATATATAAAGCTATAGCTAAATCCTAATCTAAGAAATAACATGACAATACTCCTGCATTTTCAAGATTTAGGTATTCAAAGTGAAACTTTTCATAATTATGTCCTCTCAGGAACGGTTTGAAATCTATTGTAATCAATAAGTACCAAACTCATACGGCCTTAGCAGGCTGCTTACCTAGATTATCATGGTTGAAGACTTGAAATGTAATTTATTAACCACATATCAGTTTAATAAGCTGTCATTAAACTTATAATATATTCGTAATTAATTAACACCCGTGAGCACTTCAACATACAGGGCTACACTGCACATGCTACTACAAGAAAATCTAGTGGAGGTGGAGGTGTACATAAATATGTAAAAGATAAACTACTTTTTATAGCAGACACACTCAAAACATTGACATTAGAAGGAATTTATGGCAGAATGCAAATTGGAAAACCCTTGCATTTCATAGCCCTATATAAATCACCAAGTACAAATACGTCACGTTTCATTGAAGATCTGGATTTAATTTTAAAGGGAATACCAAAATCAGAGGATGTTATATTGATAGGAGATACCAATATTGACTTGTTAAATGAAAAAACAAATGTGACAAAAATAAAAAATAAAAATACTCTGTGTGCCCACGGCCTACAACTTGCAATACCTACTTCAGAGATAACGCGTGAGGCGATCGTAAGTGGTCGGCTTGAGACATCATGTATTGATCATCTATGGGTGCGAGCAGGACAGCTGGAGAAAACGACGTCGCTCCTTACGGAATGTTCCTTTCGATTGATTTAAATAATGCGAATAAGTTCAGTATGAGAAGTATAGATAAACAAAAAGTTTGTGTTAATAACACGATAGTTAAAGAAAAATTGCGTTTGTATGATTGGGCGCAGTTATTGTTAATTATGTGTCCTACTATTCTGTATCAAAGATTGTGTAAAGTATTTGACAGCATTTATGAAGAAAGCAAAATTACTATATCGGTAAATAACAAAAGATTATCTCAACCATGGGTCACAAAAGAACTGAATACTTATTTTTTAAAGAGATCAATTGTTTAGATCATGGAAATTAACGCCTAATAATATGATTAAATGGTTAGAATATACTAAATATCGAAACAAAGTTAACAAACTCATAAATGCTGCCAAAAATAAATATAAACGTACCCAAATAAATAATTGTAAAGGAGATTTTAATAAAATATGGCCTACTATAAACTCATGGTTGGGGCGAACTAAATTAAGTCTAGATAATACTATTCAGAAATACTTAGGTCAACAAGATAATACTTATAACATTTGTAACAACTTTACAACAGAAATACAGGAAATAAAACATAAATATAACAAAAAATTTTTATGTTATGTTATATTATAGAAAGTAATGTGAGCTACATATATAGGAAAGTTAATTCATTAGACATAGAAAAAAAATATTAACAGCTTATCTACTAATAAAGCACCAGGTTTAGATAAAATTAGAATGATTGATATAAATTTTGTAAAAAAGCAAATTAGTCCTGTGCTTTTTTTTTTTTTTGTTTTTTTTTTTTCGAGGGGGAAACCTTCCAAAGGTACCCGACGCCGTGGGAGCGACGCAGGGTTATGTGGGATTTTTACCGCACTAAAACCCCCCCGGTGGCCGTCTTCGGCGCTGAAAAGGAGGACTCCGGGATCTCAAAACGACTTCAACCGGAATCCTCCGAGCGCGCTGCCCCATCGGGCTCCTCCCAGATGGGCGGCTGGGCCCACCGCTCCATCTAGTCTTTACGACGGTATGCGACCACACATACCGCCGTTCTTCCCGGGATTGCCTGACCGAACGGTTCGAGCTCCCACTCTAGCCGTCTGCAACCCCGGAAGCCCCTTTTAGTCGCCTCTTACGACAGGCAGGGGATACCGTAGCCCTATTCTGACCCCGAGGCTACAGGGACAAATTAGTCCTGTGCTAGCAAATTTTATTAACATGTGTTTGTCAAATAATATGTATCCTGATGAGTTAATAAATCGGTCGGGTTCGCACCTGGATTATACGAACTACATACCAATAGCCATACTTTCTGTTATAGATAAAATATTAGAAAAAGTAATAATTAGCCAAATCAGTGACTTCCTAGAAAAACACAATGTACTTTCAGAATCGCAGAATGGATTTAGGAAAGGCCGGAGTACTGTCTCGGCGCTGACACGGTTTGCTGACGAAATAAATAATAGTCTCAATTGTTGCGAACAGGTTGTTGCTCTTTTTGTAGATTATAAAAAGGCGTTCGACACTTTAGATCATGAGGTGCTCCTACAGGTCATGGAGGAATGTGGTATTAGGGGGCCCATAAACGAGTGGTTCCGTACTTGTCTCTCAAACAGAATAATACGTACCGTTGTCGCCGGTGAGACAGGACTCGAGGCTTTTGTGAGGCTAGGGGTGCCCACTGGATCCGTGTATGGACCAGTTGGGTATATAATGCACGTGAATAGTGTTACAAATGTACTAAGATCATGTAAGGCATGTATGTATGCAGATGATATGTGTTTCCTATACTCCTCAAAAGATATTCATAACATAGAACAGAACTTACAGCTTGACTTTGAGAATCTTACTAATTGGGCAAATGATAACGATGATGATATTAACTTCGCAAAAACGAAATATATGCATATATGTTTTTGCCGTGTGGTTCCGGCGTCATAGAATGGACCACCCCATGCCTACCCGTGGGTGTCGTAGAAGGCGACTAAGGGTTTTATTCACCAAGTAGATGGGCAGCAGCGTCTACCTGGCTATTTAACACCAAACTGCGACGGTCGCACTGGTCGCTGGGTCTGACACCGTCTGGCATAATTTCCTCAGATGTCCCGCTTGGTGGTAAGATTCCCTCGCTGAATCTGCCTGGCTAGCTACCACCCTCAGGCCGGAGTCTACTGTGAATAACGACTCGTCGTGTTTCGGTAGTGTACCTGAGAGCCAGTTTATCCCCTTTTTCCCCCCCTCCCATCCTCTTGTGATATCTCCGGCTGCGTATCCCCTGGACCGGTGGGTCCCTTCGGCACCGCCGCTCGCGGGGGCGTGGTGTATAGCCGCGGGGGCCAGGGAGACCCGGTGAAACGGTTTTCTGCTGGCCGCCCGCTGGTTAGTTGGGGACCTGAACCCGGGCAACACTTTTAACCTCTGGCTCGGCAGGCTGTCCCGCCAACCAGCGAAAAATCTCGTTGCGCGAGTACCGCAAATCCTTTCCAGTTCCCTTTCTTTTTGCTACAAAACCAATGGGCAAAACTAAAAAGGTAAAGGTTAAAACAGCGGCTACCCTCTCCACACTCACTGTGGATATGTGCAACATCAGGGGGATTCATTCCAATCTGAATGCCGTACATCATCATCTCGAGACGGCAAAGCCGGCTTTACTCTTTTTGACGGAGACGCAGATATCAACTCCAGATGATACATCGTATCTGGAGTACCCCGGCTACAAATTAGAGCACGCATTTAGGCGTCGAGCCGGAGTGTGTGTGTACGTTCGGGAAGATATCTGCTGTCGCCGTCTTAGCTGCCTTGAAGACAAGGACCTATCTTTTTTGTGGTGGACGTCGCGTACGCGTACGCGTGGATATCGGGGGGCAAACCCGTGTTTATGCGTGCCTGTATAGGTCCTATAGCGGAGATGTGGAGACGACTCGACTATTTGAGCACGTCCAGTGGGCGTCCGACAGAATGCTGCAGCAGTGTCCTTCGGCGGAGTTAGTGATTCTGGGTGACTTCAATGCCCACCATGTTGATTGGCTGGGCTCCAGGATCACTGACTTTGCCGGAAGAGCTGCGTATGACTTCTCTTTGGCTTATGGACTCTCCCAGCTCGTGCTCGGTTTTACCAGGGTACCTGATGTGGAGACTCATACTGCTTCTTTGCTGGACCTTCTGCTGACCTCCCATCCTGAGAGGTACCAAGTAATGGTCAAGGCTCCTCTTGGTTCGTCTGACCTGTAAAGTTGTAAGGAGAGGATCGAAATCAAACCATCTCGAGTGCTCAATCGATACTGATTTATTAATATTTGGCAGACGCAATTTATAGGTTCGTTACATTAGGGTTAAATATTAGATACATACTACACCTCCCATCGAGGGAAAAAAATTAAAAAAATACAAGTAGTATATTTTTTTTATAAAATAGAATGTATAATAGCATATAAAACTATAAATTTATAATGCTTAAAACATGTTTAGATAAAAAAATATTATTATTACTTATAACTATAATTTAGCATAATAATCAGTTACATCATGTTTTATATGTTTTACTAAATTATAATAGCAAAGATTTTATGAAATCTTTAGTGATATATTTCAATCATTTATAATTATCAAAACAATGATACCATCAAATGGTTTCAATTTAATCTTAATTGTATCACGAACTAACAACAATGTGAGTCATAATCATCTCAACGTTGTATAAACATACATTGAGTTTTATATTTCAATATTATTCATAACTAGCTGTTGCCCGCGACTTCGTCCGCGTTTCCGTTGTTTTTCGTAAAAAAAAGTAGCCTATGTCCTTCCTCACGGTTCAGTGGTTTTGATGTAACAAACAGATTAACTTTCGTATTTTAGTAGGGAAATATAATATGTCATATCTACAATACTGTTGAAAAATATCGCAATACGGAACCGCACAATATTATTGTTAATAGCTTTGCCCGCGACTCCGCCAGCGAGTAACTCCTTGTGTGTTATTGAGTTAATGTATTGGTAATATTGTTTAGATCACGTTCACATGAGGCTTAAGAACCTTTTTTATTTTTGTTTTCGAGGGGGAAACCTTCAAAAGGTACCCGACGCCGTGGGAGCGACGCAGAGTTATGTGGAATTTTTACCGCACTAAAACCCCCCCCGGTGGCCGTCTTCGGTGCTATAAAGAGGACTCGGGCTCCTCCCAGATGGGCGGATGGGCCCACCACCCAATCTAGTCTTTACGGCGGTATGCGACCACACATATCGCCACCTTCCCGGTATCGCCTGGCTGGACGGTTCAAGCTCCCACTCCAGCCGCCCGCAACCCCGGAAGCCCCTTTTAGTCGCCTCTTACGACAGGCAGGGATACCGTAGCCCTATTCCGATCCTGCCGAAGGCTTAAGTACTTATATAACGAAAATACTTCAATGCAAAGCTTCCGGGTAAACTATGTTGAATGTTGATCCATCCGGCACGTGAACGTAAAGATTTTTGGAACTACTGACCCGGGAAAGAGCGACGTACAACTGACCATGCGAGAAACAACTGACACCGAGATCTACTCCAGCAACACGAAAAGTCTGCCCTTGAGCCTTATTAATTGTCATTGCATAACACACCGATACTGGGAATTGCGTTCTTTTAAATTGGAATGGAAAATTATTAGGTACTAAGGGAATTCTGGGAATAAAGACGGTTTCTCCTGCACCGCAACCTGTTAAAATTTGAGCCTCGATAATATTTTGTTGCAACCGGGTTACTTTTAGCCGAGTTCCATTGCAAAGTTGTGGTGGTCTTAAATTTCGGAGCAGAATAATCGGAATGCCAATTTTTAAACAAATTTCATGAGAAGGAAGTCCGGGCATATTTAAAGAATTTAAAAATTCTATCGGGTAGTTAGTGGCGTCTTGTTCATCGACCATTCTATTTATTGAACTATAAACTTTGCTTTCCCCTTGTATATTCGACAGTATTTTATTATTAATCTCAAATGCCTGGTCATTGCGAGGAGTTAAGATGGATCTTTCGCATAGCCAAGAATTGTCCCTATTTAATATATTTGTTACGTCACCGTGACACTGTTCACTGTTCACTGTTCACTGTTCACTGTTCACTGTTCATTTTTCATTTTTCATTTTTCATTTTTCATTTTTCATTTTTCATTTTTCATTTTTCATTTTTCATTTTTCATTTTTCATTTTTCATTTTTCATTTTTCATTTTTCATTTTTCATTTTTCATTTTTCATTTTTCATTTTTCATTTTTCATTTTTCATTTTTCATTTTTCATTTTTCAATTTTCATTTTTCATTTTTCATTTTTCATTTTTCATTTTTTTTTCATTTTCTTTTTCATTTTTCATTTTTCATTTTTCATTTTTCATTTTTCATTTTTCATTTTTCATTTTTAAAAATTTCATTTTTCATTATTCATTTTTCATTTTTCATTTTTCATTTTTCATTTTTCAATTTTCAATTTTCAATTTTCAATTTTCAATTTTCAATTTTCAATTTATTAATTTTCAATTTTCAATTTTCAATTTTCAATTTTCAATTTTCATTTTTCATTTTTCATTTTTCATTTTTCATTTTTCATTTTTCATTTTTCATTTTCATTTTCATTTTTCATTTTCCATTTTTCATTTTTCATTTTCATGTTCATTTTCGTACAGATAGATGACTGAGTTATAAACGTAAGAGTAGACAAATATAATCAGAAAGCTTTGAACTGCTAAGCTATCGGGAGTTACACGTGTTATTGTGAGTCAACCATAAAAGATGGACATATGCTGTCGTAGGATATTTTTTAGATAATTTTAAGGAAAATATTTCCCTCATACATGATTTCTGTGTAGCTTTAACCATTAAGGTTGCACACGCGACAGAAGCTTAAAAAAGTAACTTCTCCCGTTTTCCCAACATTTCCCTTTACTGCTCTGCTCCTATTGATTGTAGCGGGATGAAAAGTATACTATAACCAGCCCAGGAGTATAAAGAATAATCGTACCAAGTTTCGTTAAAATCCACTGAGTAGTTTTTGTTTCTATAACGGTTATACAGACAGACAGACAAACAGACAGACAGACAGACAGACAGACAGACAAAAATTTTACTGATTGCATTTTTGGCATCAGTATCGATCCCTAATCACGCCCTGATAGTTATTTTGGAAAAATATTTCATGTACAGAATTGACCTCTCTACAACTTTATTATAAGTATAGATATGGCTTCGTTCGGTTCTTATGAATGATGTCTAATTTTCCGTTAATTTCAACCTCAACATTCGGTGATAAATCTGTAATTACATTGTAAGGGCCAGAATAAAGATTTGTCAATTTAGTACCAGTCTCATTTTTAATAAGTATTTTGTCATTTGGTTTATATTTAAAAGTATTTGTATAAGTATCATATTTATCTTTCCTATTAAGCTTTTTTTTTTTTGTTTTCGAGGGGGAAACCTTCCAAAGGTACCCGACGCCTTGGGAGCGACGCAGGGTTATGTGGGATTTTTACCGCACTAAAACCCCCCCGGTGGCCGTCCTCGGCGCTGAAAAGGAGGACTCCGGGATCTCGAAACGACTTCAACCGGAATCCTCCGAGCGCGCTGCCCCATCGGGCTCCTCCCAGATGGGCGGCTGGGCCCACCGCTCCATCTAGTCTTTACGACGGTATGCGACCACACATACCGCCGTCCTTCCCGGGATTGCCTGACCGAACGGTTCGAGCTCCCACTCTAGCCGTCTTCAACCCCGGAAGCCCCTTTTAGTCGCCTCTTACGACAGGCAGGGGATACCGTAGGCCTATTCTGACCCCGAGGCTACAGGGACGTTCCTATTAAGCTTACTAACAATAAGATTGTCACGCGCCTCTGTCTGCGACACTTGTAACCTGTATTTAAGTTCAAGAGGGCAATGGTCATGATTATATAACGGCTCTATAGTTTTTGTGAGGTTGCTTGGTAAACTGCATTTTTTTCCAAAAAACTAGTTCAAACGGCGTAAATTAGGTTGATGTATGCACAGTTGTATTATATGCAAAGCACCAAAATGGCAACCAATAACTCCATGTTTCTGGTTTTTGCTCTATATCAATCCTTAAAAATGAATTTAGATTTTTGTGACAATTTTCAAGTGAACCAATACTTTGGTGATGATACGCTGAAGAGTTTAATTTAGAAATACTTAAGAGTTTACCTCTTTAAAAATATCCGCCATGAATTCTGTCCCTCTGTCCGTTGCTACTACGCTTGGTATTCCGTACTTGAGAATAAAATCTGTAACAAAGGCTCGGGCTACTTCGTTTGAAGATTTGGTTCTAAGGGTCATTGCACATACATATTTTGACAACTCGCATTGTAACGTGAGAATGTACATGTAATTATCGTTATCTCTATCAAGTGGACCTACCAAATCTAAGAAAACTTTTTCAAATGCAGTGTTTGCAGTAGAGGTGATTGACATCGGCTCTTTAATAGTAATAGTGTATTTTTGCTTTTGGCGTTTAGAATATTTAGTTACAAAGTTCTTTACATCTTTTTCAATCTCTGGCCAAAAGTAATATTTTTTAATATTATTAATCATTCTTCTGATGCCCGCGTGGCCACTTGTGGGCAACAGATGAAAATCGTTCAGTATTACTTTTTTATCGTCAATATTTATTTTTTATTTATTTGTTTAAAGGCAACCTAACGACACTTCACACATAATACACTTCATATATATAAATAAACAATTTTCAATATTATTGAGAGTGAAGACATCACTTAAAAGGAAGCACAACTTACATATATAGTAAACTTATCAGATATTATTGGAATAACTTAGCATAATATACAAAATAGACATTTCATTCAAATATAGTTTTTATCAATTCTTAATCAGTTTAATTAATTTTACTAGTGAATAAATCAATTTTATTAAACAAAGAATACAATTAAGTCAATTTATTTATTTCATACAAATATGTCATATCAAAACACTAACTAAACATTACAGATTATCTTAACCTAATGCGTTCAATTAGTTTTCCTCGAATACAAGTTTTGGATATACTTACCGACTGTTTCACGAAATACAGCAGGTGGTGAGTGATATAGGTCTATACTGGTGTCCGAAGTCAGAACACCATTAATTAAAGTGAGTGCGTGAATCAAAGGAGAATCACTAACGCACACCAATCTACACCCAGGAACCGCGAATAACTTATTGCGACGTCTAGGATTGTTTTTATTTGGTACATTTAGCGATATTAACTCGAGCACTGAAGGGTTGAATATGTTACCCCTTATTAGGCGATAGAAATAGTCAATTAATACCATCTCACGTCTGACTGCGAGGGCATCGTAACCTAACATTCCAAGCAAAAATAAAGTTGGATACACATATGGAAAACCTACAAAGTACCCGTACTTCTTAAAGTATAGACTTCTCAAAAATTTATTTTGGAGTTTTTCCAACATGCTAATGTATTTATTTTCACGTGGACTCCAGATAACCGCGTTACTTTCTAGTGTGTTTCTTACAAAGCTATTATATAATATTTTCATTGCATTGACGTTACCCAGATCTTTTGATTGCCTCAAAACAAATCCTAGTGATTTATAAGCTTTTGTAGTTACCGTAGCAATATGGTCAGCAAAGCTCAGGTTACTTCGCATTAGTACACCTAAGTCTTTGCCTGCCATTTTCCTGTCTAAAACTACCTCACCCAATCGATACGTATATTCTATCGGGTCCAGGGCAAGCGTAATCGACATTACAGAACACTTAGCTACATTAAACATTACTTTGTTTCGTTTGCTCCATTGGTTGATATTATGGATGTCCCTTTGTAAAGCAATACAGTTAGATGCACTCCTGATTTTGAGAAATAATTTCAGGTCATCTGCAAATAACAGACAACGAGCCGTACTAACTATATCCGGTAAATCGTTAATAAATATTAAAAATTCCAGCGGTCCCAAGTTCGAACCCTGGCTTATTCCAGAAAACGTATAATACGGCTTAGAGAGATATCCATTGTACTGCACGTACTGCCTCCTATTACGGAGGTAGCAGGAGAAGAATTGTAGCAATGCAGGAGTAAATCCGGCAGCAGAAAACTTACGGAGAAGGATGTCATTTTTAATTGACATTATTATTTCGCAACGCTACTTCGGTAAGTAGGTTGCCCGACGCCTCTAACGTAAACATGCGTCGCGGGGCTCAAAATGCATCAATCAGCAGCATTGAGTCGGCAAAGCGTGATTCGGTACATAATAAAATCGCTGGATCGCGCCTAGCAACCGCCGAGGTCACGACACCCGTGAGTACGTCGACCCCTGGGCGTGCTTATGCTACTGTTGCCGCCAAACCTGCAGTGTCACAGGTTACGCAGCAAAGTAGGGGAAAGCAGATCCATTGTGAACCGATTCGCCGGGATCTACTAAAGCACGGTCCTGTAAAGACCCAGGGTGACGAGGAGGGTTTCATCAGAGTTGAGAAAAAGAAGAAAAGGAAACCCTCATGTCAGAACCGGTGCGGCACCGCACCGACCGGCCCGAACCACATGCTGCAGCCCGCTGTACCGACGACGCTGCTGTACGTGTCCCGTCTGCATTATTCTACAACGGTCGAGGAGATTGTAGAGTATATCAGAATCAAGACCAGCTACGGATTGAAGGTTGAGCGGTTGGAGTCCCGCCATAAAGTGAACTTCAACTCTTATGTGGTGGGAGTCCCAACGGAGCAGATGCCAACCTTCATGAAGGAAGAATTTTGGCCGAGAGGTGTTGTGTTCCGGCGATTCCGAGGCCGGCTACCCGACACCGCGCGCAACACGACGCCGCACATTCGTGTTACATGAATTATAAATATTGTTTATGTATAGTATTATAATATTTTATATTTGTTAGTTTCTATTTGGTATAGTATCATAGTTTTATTAATTGTTATGTATTAATTTGTTATATTGTTTACTTGTATTTGTGTATTCGTTTCTATGGGCCTTTGTAGCCTGATATAAATAAATAAATAAAATAAAAAAATAACCGTATCAAATGCTTTCCGAAAGTCGAAGTATGCAGTGTCTACTTGGAAACCGTCATCAACTGCCTTAGCAGTGTACGTGTAAAACGATAATAAATTACTAATTGTGGAACAACCGACTCTAAAACCATGCTGTGCGTCCGACAATTGACTTTCGATCTGAATGCTAATTAAATGATGTAATGTCGATTCAAACAATTTACCGAATATCGATAATACCGCTACAGGTCTATAGTCACTTACATCTGAACCGAGATTATTCTTTTGAACAGGTACAACTCGCGTAACCTTCCAGACATCAGGGTACGTGCAGCTCTTAATACATAAATTAAAAATGTAACACAATGGTTCCACAAATATTGAGCTACAATCTTTAATAATAAATGGTGAAATACCATCAGGACCAGCAGATCTTTTTGGTTTCAGCTTGTTCATTGCGTTTTCCACATCCGCGACACTTATGTCACCAATGTGAATACGCCTGTGTGAACATTTAGTTTCTATGTCGTTTTGTGGATCTAACTGAGGTGGTGTAGTTAAATATACAGAGCTAAAATAATCAGCAAATAACTGCGCACATTCGTAATCAGGCACCGCTTTGCCGTTACTTAACATTGTTCTTCCTTGTCGTTTACTATTACGTTGAGAACGGACATAATTCCAGGATGTAGATGGGTCTCTAAATATATCCCTCTCCATTTTAATCTTATAAGAACGAAAATCAAATTTAATGTTTAACTTCACCAGCGCTCTATAGTACGAAAACTTCATGCGATATTTGCTATGAAGAGTTTTTTATATAGACAATGAAAATGTCCCTTCAATTTTATGTAGCGTCTTGTTAAAGGCGTGTACCATTCAGGATAACAATATCGAGATGGTGTAGCCACACGCTGTTTACTTGGTACGCAGTTATCGAAACATTCGTTTATTATCCTATCCTACTAATATTATAAATGCGAAAGTTTGTGAGGATGTATGTGTATTTGTTATTCTTTCACGCAAAAACCACTCAACGGATTTGGTTGAAACTTTACAGTAGTATAGGTTATACATCAGAATAACACATGGACTATAATTTATACCGATTTTTTTGTAATTAGGTTATAATATAACGAGAAATACCAGGTTAGTCGCAAAAAAAGTTGTCCTCTGAGAGCTATCTTCGCGTACGCTGCCTAAACCGTTGGAGATATCCAAATATAATGTACTGTGGAATTGTTTGGCTCACATAGATCTAAATAAAAGTCCGCGACAGCATATATCTATATTTTATGTATAACCCACAATAACTCTTTTTATACTTTGAAAATTTAAAAAAATATGAATTTGATGTTTCCATGGGTTTTATACAAACTAAATATTAATCCTTATCAAAATAAATGATTTCAAAAAATCAAGCATCTAATAAAGATTGAATCTGTCTTTTACACCATGTAAATTGGATAAGTAGTTTAGAAGATATTACGAGTATAACATATTGCGTAGTCAATTGATTGACCGGCAGTACGCGCCGTCCGCCGCCGCCGTATACAACGAAGTTCTATGATATTCTTATGTGAATGGTTATAAAACACGGAGCAAAATGTGAAAGGTAAATGACGGCCCTGTAGTTCCGGGATTAAGGCTATGGTATCCCCTGTCTGTGGTAAGAGGCAACTAAAAGGGGGCTTTCGGGGTTGCGGGCGGCTAGACTGGGAGCTCCAAACACCCAGTCAGCAACTTCGGGAAAGATGTCAGCATGTGTGGTCGCATGCTATCGTGAAAGCCAGGATGGACGGAGCTTGGACCGTCCAGCCAGGCGATCCCGGGAATGACGGTGGTATACGTGTGGTCGCATATCTTGGTAAAGACCAGATGGAGTGGTGGGCCCAGCCGCTCACTTGGGAGGACCCCGATGGGGCAACGCACTCAGAGGACTCCAGTTGTGTTCCTTTGAAGATCCCGGAGTCCTGGTGCTATAAGAATCCCACATAACCCTACGTCGCTCCCACGGCGTATGGTACCTTTTGAAGGTTTCTCCCTCGACAAAAAAGAGAAAAAAGGTCAATGAGAATGAAACAGTGGAAAGGTTAAATATGTTATTCAATCGTCATCGACCTTTTAATGTTACAGAACTCGGCACATATGTCAGATTAGCAGTAGTTTAGGTCGTAGTTGACCACGCTAGCCAACTGCGCGTTGGTAACCGTCACGCGTTTTGAGACCTTTCTTAAAACTTTTGATTTCAGAGTAAGCATTAATATCTGTTGCCGACAAAACTAATTCAAATTAATATACGTGCGTGTGATTTGAAATTTGAACACACTGATTTAGGCGATTAACACACGGCACCGCGCTTCGCCGCGAATAGCGGTGCCCCGCGCGGTAAGGTGGTTTACGCACCTGTACGCGCGGATGGACCGATCATCAAAATAAACTTTTCGACATCGAAATTCCTTTTATTAAATTGCAACACGGCCTGCATCAACGATGATCCGCGCGGTTATGCGCCAGCCCGTGTGTGAGGCGCCGACCCTCCGCACTGTCGTTCGCGCGGAGACATGGTGGTGATAAGAACACCGCTGGACCGCGCGGTTGGTCGGTGTACGTGTGTGAGGCATCAACGGATTTATTAGACCCCAATACAACATGAGATCCGCTTCATCGCCTACCGCGGCAGTGAGCGGTATCATATGTTAATCGCCTTAGGAAGTATAGCAAGGGTTCAATCTGAAGTCAATCACAGATGCGTTGCTACTCCCGAGGACTATGATGATCGCCTCATATAAAAGTGAGCCGGCAGACACACCCTTCTAATGAAACACAAGAACTGCTTCACGGTAGAAATAGGTGCGGCGGTGATGCCTCCCTGGTTGAACCATTGCTCTACAACCTTGCAAACTTTATATGGCAGATTAAATTCCACGAGAGCGAAGCCGCGGGCAAAGGCTAGTTGAATATAAATTTGAAACGGCTGTGTTCGAGTCAATAGCGCTAAACAGTGAATTCCAATCAGCCTTCCTTACACATTCATACAATTTATAATAGTCAGCTTTACGGAAATTCCATTCATTATTAGTTGTAATTAATGGAACATCGTTATTAACACTGACAGATTTGCGAATAATTTTAAGTTCCAAAGGCGTATGATAGGTATCTGACAATACCAGTTCATCAATTGCCCTAATTACTGAGAGCCTGCCTAATGATGTACTAGCGAGGGCTAAGTCAAGTAGAGTACCGTATTTATTTTCGACTTTGTTTACCTGCTGTAATTCGCAGAACGCCAACAAGTACTCCAGACTTGCACTAACATTAACATTAGCTGAATTTAAATTAAAATTACCACATATTAACACTTTTTTGTTCTTTAAACAAATTGTTTCTATTATATCAAATATACGAATGAACGTCTCTTCATCAGTATGGGGTGGAATGTATACACATACTAATACTGTTATTAAATTGTTTTCTATATATAAGCCTACACAAATAAGTTCACACCCTGCAGATATACACTCAAAAGCACGGATGAATCGTAACTCGTATCTTGGAGTGCTTATAACAGCAACTCCTCCGCCGCGTCTCGCTCCTGGTCTGTCGATACATATTATATCCATAGGGAACAACCTCCGAATCACATCCATCCATCCATCCATCAGCCTTTTGATGTCCACTGCTGAACATAGGCCTCCCCTAAATGGCGCCACTCCAACCGGTCCTGTGCCCTCTGAATCCAACGGTTTCCCGCTGTCTTCTTCAGGTCATCGGTCCATCTGGTAGGGGGGCGACCTGTACTCCTTTTGCCTAAACGTGGTCGGCACTCGAGGACCTTTCTTCCCCATCGGTTATCGGTCCTACGAGCGATGTGGCCGGCCCACTGCCACTTCAGCCTGCTAATTTTGAGAGCTATGTCTGTAAGCTTCGTTCGTCTACGGATTTCATCGTTGCGAATCATGTCTCGTAGCGAAATTCCGAGCATAACCCTCTCCATAGCACGCTGAGCGACTCTGAGCCTCCGAATGAGGCCTACCGTGAAGGACCACGTTTCGGCGCCGTAGGCTCCGAATCACAAATACTAGGATTTAGACAGGTCTCCGAGAAAAGAAAAACATCTGCTTGTGATGAAGTTAATGCTGTTTGAAGTGTATGTAACTTTGTTCGTAACCCACGTACATTTTGATAGTATACTGTAAATGCTACTGTATCGTTTAACCGCTGTTTCCCCTTCCTATTTGTATGTATCACTGATGCTGTTTGGCCTACGAAACCACTGGTTTAATCTTGTGTTAGATGGCCAGTTGTTTGCAGCCATAAAGAAACTATATACGCTTTCAGGCACAGTTACTACAAACGAAGCGATTAGTAATAATCATTAAAAAGTTGAAAAAGTCAATATATAAAATTCATTGGGATTTAAATTAATACAATAAAAATAATTTTAATCAATATATAATCATAATAAATCGTTAACACAATTATTACAAAAAATAGTATCAATTAGTTTGCAATTAGTAAAGTCATAAAATTGAAAAATAGTAATAGACTAGCTGTACCCGCGGCTTTGCCCGCGTGCAAATCAACGTGTCACAAAGTTTTTCTCGCGCAAATCTCGACACCGTGGGAATTCTATGATAAAAAGTAGTAACATTAATATCGGTTTGGCCGCTCAACGATTACCTGGTCAAACACAGAGTGAAAAAACGAATTTAAAGTGTGCATTTATGGGTAGGAACGTATTGTTATGTATTTTTTTTTAATTATACGAATTCTAATATTGTAAACCGCTTTTTTGAACCAATTTACATTCTTAGTGGTCTAATTCACAATATCGAGATACTTTTTTTCAATGAACTCCTCCACATTTGAACCAAAACGTATCGATTATAAAGATTGATTTGAACTTTTCCGAATTGGAAAATACTATTTGAAGTAATTTTGGCGGATTCAAATTTCTAAGTAAGATTATAGGTAAACCTACTTTTAATATTAATTTGTGTTCAAGAGTTCCGGAAGGCATTAAGGAATTCAAAAATTGAATAATGTACTGCTTCCTCCATCTGACTGACTGTGTCTACCGAATAGTAGATCTGTGACGCTGCTTTAAATTTTGAAAAAAAAAAAAAAACATTTATTTTATCGACACGTTCATTGGTGGGTGGGCATATAGCCGTCTTTTGGAACCAATTTATACTGTTATTGCTTGTATTAACAATAACTCCTCCACATTTAAACGAAGACGTATCGATATAAAGATTGATTTTAACTTTTCCGGATAACAAAGCACTATTAAATTAAATCAAATATAAATCATACCTGTTACATATACAAAAGCAATCAACATAATCTATACATACACGCTCACACACACACACACACACACACACACACACACAAACACTGGTACGTACACAGTCGAGTTAGACGAATTATACTTTGTAATACAATAAACAAAAGTTGCACTTACCCTCTAAAATATTGTTGACTCATGCCAACTTCATAAAATGTTTATCGTTTTGTTATAAATTTATTAAGTCTTCCTTCAACAGTAGCGCGAATGTATGTAAGTACATAACACCTTCACCTATTATGTGATTTAGCTGCGTTTTAATTTAAAATATTGTGATTTGTATTTTCTTTATTAGATACACTTCGCCATGTACTACACATGTTATTTAGATATGTTTTAATTTTAAGTATTGTTATTGTATTTTTCTTTATATTATATTTTGCCAATGCACCACTCGGCCGAGTTACTCGTCGAATTGGGACACACTGAAAATCAGTGGCCGTGGTTCGCCGCGGTGAGGCTGAGTGTGGACCCTTTTGTAAAATTTTACTGCAGTAATGGTCAAATTTAAAATTAATGTATACTGTTAAAGTATGTCTTATTATGTTATAGTATTTTTTTACAAATAAATATTTCTTTCTTTCTTTCTTTCTTTCTTTCTTTCTTTCTTTCTTTCTTTCTTTCTTTCTTTCTTTCTTTCTTTCTTTCTATTATCTACTTGAAGTAAATCATTAGAAATTGGAATATCACTCTGAACAGCGACATATATTCTAAGTTCATATTTTGTTTTATGTGGCCAAAGATAAGATCTTTTATGAGGTGCATCGGGCTATTCGTGTGCGTAAATCCCGCATTGTTCTTTGTAAAGCAGAAGACATAATCAAAACACTTTTACAATTCATACGAACAGGGCGCACCCGCTCGCAGGGCGCTGCCGCACCCTGCTCGCTTATTTTGTATGTTTTCTTTTATGTTCTAACCTAACCTAACCCATCCTATTTAAAAAGCTACAGCTAAACCTAAGTCTTAAAAATAACATGACAATACTCCTGCATTTTCAGGATTTAGGTATTCAAAGTGACACTTTTCATCATAATGTTCTCTCAGGAACGGGTTGTAATGTATTGTAATCAATAAGTACCACACTCATACGGCTTAAGTAGGTTGTGTACTTAGATTATCAGGGTTGATGAATTGAAGTTTAATTTATTAATCACATTTCAGATTAATGAGATTTCATTAAACTTATAATATATACTAAAAACAACCGTAAGCATTATGTGACTACCTTTTATAATTTAGGCTTGCACTATCCCGCATGATCAGGGAGGAGTTGAAGGTAAAAAAAATATCCCGTGTCTTTGCTTAGTATTCTTATTACTTATACGTAAGCACTTGCAAGCCAACTTCTATAGCTTGTGCTTGCAGTACCCTGCATCATCAGGGCTGAGGAGCTTAAGGTCGAAATTGTCATCATGTATCTTTGCTTAGTAATTATATTACATACTCGACAACATTAAATGGTCAACTCCTATGGCTTAGGCTTGCAGTACTCTGCATCATCAGGCTTGAGGAGTTGAAGATCGAAATTTTCATCTTGTGTCTTTGCTTAGTAATTATATTACATACCCGAAAGCACTAAATAGCTAACTTCTATGGCTTAGGTTTTAAGTAACCCTGCATCATCAGGGTTGAGGAGTACAAAGGTCTAGATTTTTACCGTGTATCTTTGCTTGGTATTTTTATTACATAACCGTAAGTACCAAATAGCCAACTCTTACGGTTTAGTCTTGAAATACCCATTACATCATCAGGGTTGAGGAGTTGAAGATCAAATTGTTGTCCCATGAATTTGTTTAACAATATTATTACATATCCATAAAAACAAATTGACTTACTTCTACGGTTCAGGCTAGCAGTACCCCTGCATCATCAGGATTGAAGAGCTGAAGGTCAATTTTTTTAGGAAATATTTGCTTAGTAATCTCATTCTACATTCAACCCAATTGGGCTCCTATAGCTTAGGTTTGGCCAAGTATCGCTAATTTCGTTAATTTACTTCAAAGAAATGGATCCTATGATCAGAACCGTATCAAACTCATCAGAGTACCCTTGAAGTACATTCTTTCAAATAAAAGAAAAATCATAAAAATGGCGGTTGGCGGGAAATTGAGTTATTCATCTATTTATCGCGCACATCGTTAATGCAAATATCAAACTTATGCGCTTTTCTTATGGATTCCACTGTCAAAAGTGAACTAAAAATACATGGGAGCCCATGACACGCACTACCTTTCAAATGAAAAAAAAAATCATCCAAATCCGTTCACCCAGTGCGGAGGTATCGAGTAACAAATATAAAATTTCAAAAAAAAAAATAAAAAAATACAGGCGAATTGATAACCTCCGCCTTTTTGGAAGTCGATTTAAATCGATGTTTTAACATAAAAATCAAAGCGAAATACTAAATTTTATTGAGGTGGCCTCAAAATTGACTGGCCTTCATACAAACTTACATCTCCTATTTGGGTTAAATTGTGGGGGGGGGGGGATCAAAAAATTTATTCTTAACTGACGTTTACGTCATAAAAGGAACTCCTAGTAAAAATCATATTCGTATCTTTAGCAGTTTAGGCTCTGCGATGTTTATTCCACAGATGAGTGAGAGAGCATCCTTTCGTTTTTATATAAGTATATATAGATATAGATATATAGATTTGTATAGTATCAAATAACATAGGTACACACATAACCAATAAAAAATACATAACAAAGGAATACATTTTACAGACCATAACATGTTTAGTTTCAACCAATTCAACTATGCAGTTACTTTATCTTATTAACACTTATCGATCACAGAATAAATACTACATAGTTTTAGATTGACATAACTTTTTTATTTATAAACCGATTTACATAAAATAAACCCTAAATGTTAAGTGAAGTTTCCCACAACACATCGGTGAAAATTATATTCAAATTGGATAAGCCGTTTCTGAGATTAGCGTTTTCAAACACACAGACAAACAGACAAACACATAAACAGATAAACAGACAAACAGAAAAGATTTCTAAAAACCATTATTTTGGGTTCTATGTCGTATTAAAGACCTCTAGAAATGGTTTTCACCTAAATTTATTCCATGTACAGACAGCGACCTCTTACAGATTTATTATAGTATAGAAGAAGAAGATAGAAGAAGAATAGATAGAAGAAGAAGAAGAGAGAAGAAGATAGAGGAAGAAGATAACACAACGATACATTTGTTTGATGATAACATTATCAACTGAGTTTAATTGAAATTATAAATCAGCTTCAGAATGCGATTTGAGCAAGGTGTTGTAGTATGCCATCATGCGGTGAAGAGGTGACGACCGGCCGAGTTTTGTCCGTCGAATTCTGCACGCGAACGTTAATGGCATGTTACGAACCCTACGCGTACATCGGCGTGGGACTAAGAACTCCACTTCATGTAGCAGCTCCGAGATTATTGTACGTCCATTGATTAGTTTATACAAAAATACCTGGTCAGCTAGCTTACGCCTATGTTCAAGACTGTTTATTTTGTAGTGGTTTAATCGAGCCGTATAACCAAATTGAGGGGGCCTATCCACGTCTTTAAACTTGAGATAGTGTGTGAATCTTTTTTGAACTCGCTCTAAACGGTGGCACTGGTTTTTGTAGGATAGATTCCAAACTGGAGAAGCGTATTCAAGTGTGCTACGCACAAATGCATAGTATAGCACTTTCAAAGTCCGAATATGGGTAAATTCATGACATATCCTTTTTATAAAGCCTAACATTTTCGCAGCTTTATTAACAATACTTGTTTAGAGAAACGGTGGCAACTGATTAATACACACTGAATTGCGGTTTGAAGATTTATTTTGATTTAATTTGTACAGAGGTCTGAAACGGCGGTCCGTTCGCCGGTCGGAGCAGGGCAGAAGAGGAAGTTATTTACACTGCTGCCCTCTATATTACAAATTCTGAGTTGCCATATATTTAATACTAGCTGTTGCCCGCGACTTCGTCCGCGTTTCCGTTGTTTTTCGTAAAAAAAAGTAGCCTATGTCCTTCCTCACGGTTCAGTAGTTTTGATGTAACAAACAGATTAACTTTCGTATTTTAGTAGGGAAATATAATATGTCATATCTACAATACTGTTGAAAAATATCGCAATACGGAACCGCACAATATTATTGTTAATAGCTTTGCCCGCGACTCCGCCAGCGAGTAACTCCTTGTGTGTTATTGAGTTAATGTATTGGTAATATTGTTTAGATCACGTTCACATGAGGCTTAAGAACCTTTTTTATTTTTGTTTTCGAGGGGGAAACCTTCAAAAGGTACCCGACGCCGTGGGAGCGACGCAGAGTTATGTGGAATTTTTACCGCACTAAAACCCCCCCCGGTGGCCGTCTTCGGTGCTATAAAGAGGACTCGGGCTCCTCCCAGATGGGCGGATGGGCCCACCACCCAATCTAGTCTTTACGGCGGTATGCGACCACACATATCGCCACCTTCCCGGTATCGCCTGGCTGGACGGTTCAAGCTCCCACTCTAGCCGCCCGCAACCCCGGAAGCCCCTTTTAGTCGCCTCTTACGACAGGCAGGGATACCGTAGCCCTATTCCGATCCTGCCGAAGGCTTAAGTACTTATATAACGAAAATACTTCAATGCAAAGCTTCCGGGTATGTTGAATGTTGATCCATCCGGCACGTGAACGTAAAGATTTTTGGAACTACTGACCCGGGAAAGAGCGACGTACAACTGACCATGCGAGAAACAACTGACACCGAGATCTACTCCAGCAACACGAAAAGTCTGCCCTTGAGCCTTATTAATTGTCATTGCATAACACACCGATACTGGGAATTGCGTTCTTTTAAATTGGAATGGAAAATTATTAGGTACTAAGGGAATTCTGGGAATAAAGACGGTTTCTCCTGCACCGCAACCTGTTAAAATTTGAGCCTCGATAATATTTTGTTGCAACCGGGTTACTTTTAGCCGAGTTCCATTGCAAAGTTGTGGTGGTCTTAAATTTCGGAGCAGAATAATCGGAATGCCAATTTTTAAACAAATTTCATGAGAAGGAAGTCCGGGCATATTTAAAGAATTTAAAAATTCTATCGGGTAGTTAGTGGCGTCTTGTTCATCGACCATTCTATTTATTGAACTATAAACTTTGCTTTCCCCTTGTATATTCGACAGCATTTTATTATTAATCTCAAATGCCTGGTCATTGCGAGGAGTTAAGATGGATCTTTCGCATAGCCAAGAATTGTCCCTATTTAATATATTTGTTACGTCACCGTGACACTGTTCACTGTTCACTGTTCACTGTTCACTGTTCATTTTTTATTATTCATTTTTCATTTTTCATTTTTCATTTTCTTTTTTCTTTTTTCATTTTTCATTTTTCATTTTTCATTTTTCATTTTTCATTTTTCATTTTTCATTTTTCATTTTTCATTTTTCATTTTTCATTTTTCATTTTTCATTTTTCATTTTTCAATTTTCAATTTTCAATTTTCAATTTTCAATTTTCAATTTTCATTTTTCATTTTCCATTTTTCATTTTTCATTTTTCATTTTCATGTTCATTTTCGTACAGATAGATGACTGAGTTATAAACGTAAGAGTAGACAAATATAATCAGAAAGCTTTGAACTGCTAAGCTATCGGGAGTTACACGTGTTATTGTGAGTCAACCATAAAAGATGGACATATACTGTCGTAGGATATTTTTTAGATAATTTTAAGGAAAATATTTCCCTCATACATGATTTCGATTTCTGTGTAGCTTTAACCATTAAGGTTGCACACGCGACAGAAGCTTAAAAAAGTAACTTCTCCCGTTTTCCCAACATTTCCCTTTACTGCTCTGCTCCTATTGATTGTAGCGGGATGAAAAGTATACTATAACCAGCCCAGGAGTATAAAGAATAATCGTACCAAGTTTCGTTAAAATCCACTGAGTAGTTTTTGTTTCTATAACGGTTATACAGACAGACAGACAGACAGACAGACAGACAGACAGACAGACAAAAATTTTACTGATTGCATTTTTGGCATCAGTATCGATCCCTAATCACGCCCTGATAGTTATTTTGGAAAAATATTTCATGTACAGAATTGACCTCCCTACAACTTTATTATAAGTATAGATATAGATTATACAATTTGAGTCTATGGCATTTAAATTTGAATGACAAATAATTATAACTATAAATTATTTACAATATAATGACTGAAATTAATTATATTATTAGTGAATATAATTTTTATAACTGAATATAACATTAGGGTCATAACACACTATTTTTGCGTGAACATTCCTGCCACCGGGGCGAGATGAAAATCCTGATGGGCTAATTACAATAAGACTGAAGGTATTTTCATTAATACTGATAAATAATACGCAGAGTGACGTTTCAGAACAGACTGACAATTTATTGGTAAATCATAGTGGAAATACAGATGGCGCTAGTAGTTTATAATATTACTAATCTACAATTATTTTGTTATAATATTAACACCTCCTCTTAACAAAATAATGGATACTCTGAACAAACAAACAAAAAATTACAAATATTGTGAAACTGATACAATGCCAAGCATTTTAGTAAAATATTTATGTTTTACAGATCCTAGGCTTTTAGTTAAAATATCTGCTGGCATTTCAGACGTTTCCAAATAATCAACTGTAACAAAGTTGTTCAAAACTGCTTCTCTAATAAAATGGTATCTTACATCAATATGTTTTGACCTTCGATGAAAAATTGGATTTAAAACTAATTTTTGAGCACTTTGGCAATCATTATATAAAACAATAGGCTCTGAAATACCTGTTATTTCAAATAATAAATTTTTTAAATAAATTGCCTCTTTACTAGCTTCTGACATAGCAATATATTCTGCTTCTGTTGAAGACAGTGCCACATTTCTTTGTTTCCTACATTCAAAAGAGACAACTGTTTGTGACATTGTGAAACAAAAACCAGAAAAAGATTTCCTGTCATTTATATCTGAACCCCAATCTGCATCTACATAACCTTTAATATATGATTCATCTTGTGAAAAAACAAGACCAAAATTTTTGGTTCCTTTTAAATATTTTAAAACTCTTTTTAAACATTTCCAATGTTTTTCATCGTATGAGTTATTAAACTGGCTAAGATAGTTAACACTGTATGCAATGTCTGGTCTAGTCAGTACTGCCAGATACATCAAACTACCTAAGAGTTGTCTATAAGGATAAGTATTATTACAACAATTATTCTGAGATTTTTCTAACTTTAAATTAACCTCCATAGGAGTCTGAGCGGTTTTACATTGTGACATATTAAATTTCTGTAATAAATTTTTCACATATTGTTCTTGATCAACTGTTATTACATTATTTTTCATATTAACTCTTAATCCTAAACAGTGTTTTATCTGACCCAGATCTTTTATTTCGAATTTACAACCTAACTTACTTATCAAATAATTAGTTGACATTTCACAGTTAGAAAAGACAAAAAAATCATCGACAAATAATGCTATGATACTTTAACATTTCCTTCAAATTTTGTGAATAAACAAGGTTCATATTTAGATTTTTGAAAACCTAAATTTATCAAATAATCATTGACTCTCTGATACCAAGCACGCGATGACTGCTTTAGGCCATATATTGCCCGTTTCAACTTTAAAACTTTATTAATATCACTATTAGATTCGTAAGTTACAGGTTTTTGCATGTACACAGTTTCATTCAAGTGACCATTTAGGAAAGCTGTGGTAACATCAAGATGTCTAATGTCAAGACTAAGTTTTGCTGCTATAGAGAATAACAAACGTAATGTGGAATACCTGAGCACTGGTGAGAAGGTTTCGTGGTAGTCTATACCTGCTTTCTGAGAAAACCCTTTTGCGACTAATCTTGCCCTGTATCTCACATTACCTGCTCCATCATATTTCTTTTTGAACACCCATTTACATTGAACTATTGTTGCATCTTGAGGCCGATCAACCAGCTCCCATGCATCATTCTTTTTAAAAGATTCTAATTCTTCTTCCATACTGCTTCTCCAAAAGTGACTCTCAGGCCCATTTAAAGCTTCCTGAAGTGTAATAATTTTCTCACTGTAATCTTCAGGCTCACTAATGCATAAATTGTTATAGCCATAACGGTCAGGCACTTTCTTAATTCTTTTGGTTGTAACTTCTTCATTGTTTACATTTTCTAAAGTGATATCTTGCTTCGATACACTATCACAGAAACTATCATCTGATATGCTTGTATCCTCTGGAACATATGTTTCATCATGACAATCAACTTCAGAATCTGTACTTTTTGTAGCTATGCTCTTTCTTTCTTCAGAATTTTGTTCCTCTGTTGAAGTTTTGCACTCGACAGAAATATCAATTGTATTCTCTTTAGAATTTTCCATGATAATTATATCCCTGCTTGTCATAATTGAGTCATTTTGTGGGTTATAAATTCTACAAATACAAATACAAATAATCTTTATTTGTCGAATAAGGTGTAGTTACATCGGTGTTTATAGTCAATAATTCTCGCTTATTCTGCCATAAATGGCGTACAAATATTATTTAAGTCTGATTATTAAAAATACGATAGGATAAGATACATTAAATTATTAAATTTTAAAAACCAATAATAATTAAACTGTTTGCAATCAAGATTTCAATAACAATGTCAAATAAAGATAATAATAACAATAGTAATAAGTAATAATGGAAATAATGAAAATGTAAATGTCAGTGGTATCTCAATAGCAAATGTCAAATAAGCACAATTAAGACAACAACAAGTAGTGAATGTATTTTTCATCATGAAAACAAATATTAACACCAAAATATGTCAGACCACTCAGCAAATCATAAATAATATAATCGTGTGTCACTAATTGTCATTGTTGTTGAGAAAATCGATTAGATTATAAAAACATTTGTCAATTAAATAACTTTTTAAATTTCTTTTAAAACTTATAAATTCCTCAATGACCCGAATATTTTTTGGAATTTTATTATATATCGTAGGTGCTATTCCGAAGAAACTTTTTTGAAACCAACGGCTTTTTGCTTGAATTGTGCACAACTTATCTTTATGGCGAGCTCTAGAATTAAATTGAAACTTGTCGCTGTTCGTTCGAATGAAGATAGCACATTCAAGAATGTAAAGTGATGGCAATGTGAGTATTTCATGTTTTACGAAAAAAGGCCTGCATGAGTCTCTTGGTTTTAAATAGTACATGGCCCTTATACATCTGTAGCGGCAGTGCAAGTACCGCACAATATTTATATTCTTACTACCCCCGGCTACGGTAACAATCACTTGCATCAAGTACCAACATTACATTTATTATGCAACTACCCCGGCTATGGTTACAATGATATTTTGATTTCTTCCGAAGAGGAAACCATATAAAGACGTTCTGAATAATTTGTTTTCGAAACAAGAAACAACTCCATCGCCGGCAAAATATCTTCAGCATGTTCATCACGCAGCATCATCGCCGGAACTCGCCGCCGCTTTCCTGGAGCACTCGCCGCCGCTGAGAGATGTCCACACGTCGCCGCCGCCGATCCGAGGATGCGCGCGCTAGCAACCCGCGCTATATTTATAGCAAGCCGGCAGCACAAGCGAGACGGCCTAGATTTCTATTTCTTTCTAACATTTCTTGTAACTACCTTATCTATTATTTACATTTTTATTTATTCATTATTTATAATATTATTTACTTAGTTACTTAAGAATTATTGGTAAAAATTCCTTTTATTTTATTGGTTTGTATAATTATTTAAATCATTATTGGTCGATCAAAATTGTAGCCGGGAATATAAATATAGGGTGCCTTCCTTAATAAAGCATTCCATTCTCAAGCCTCAACCTTCTGAACAACCAGTAGTTTTATTCAACCGCCACTACAATACCTGGAGTCAGTAGGACACCGCTACACCCTACAGTGGTGATCCTACACATCTTTTCTGTGCTTTAAAGGCGAGGTCACGGTACATGGAGTTGCCCCAGAAAATAAGACCATATCTTAGAGTTGAAGTCACAAAACTATGATAAGCCGTTAAGACGACACTTTGGTGGACAACATTTCTTAATTTGCGTAACATATATGAATATTTACTAAGTTTACTACACACCACGTCAATATGATTTTTCCATTTTATTGCTATATCAATATGGAGTCCTAAGAACTTAATTACCTCTGTATCCTCAATTTTAGTTCCTGAGTAGTTTATATTTAAAATTGTATAACCTTTGATATTGTCAGCATAGCCAACAAGAATAAGCTCTCGAGCCTTCTTATCCCATTTCTTTCGTTTCTCTTTTGGGATAAATGTCATCACTTTACTTCCGAAAATTCTGATATGGCTCAAATCAGGTTTACTTCCTGTCCAGACCTCATATGGAATCAAATTATTCAATCCAGTGACAACCGATCTATTTCTTAAGTAGACAGAGGTATTTATAGCTTCGGCCCAAAACTTTTTATGCAACCCTGCATCAAAAATCATACATCTGGCCTTCTCAACTAATGATCTGTTCATTCTTTCACTCAAGCCGTTCTGTTGAGGAGTATAAACATTAGTTTTCTGATGAACTATGCCTGCACCTTTCAAGAATTGTTCAAATTCATTATTGCAAAACTCCAAACCATTGTCTGTTCGCAATACTTTAATTTTTCTTCCTTTCTGGTTTTCTGCCATGTTTTTAAATTCCCTAAAGTATTTGAAAGTCTCACCTTTAGCCTTGAGAAAGTAAACAAAAACCATACGGGAATAATCATCGACAAAGATAAGGAAATACTTTGAGCCTGCTATTGAACTGCACTCCATTGGCCCACATACATCAGCGTGCACTATATCCAGTGGTTCGCTGCTTCTTGTACCCTTGTGAGTGAACGGTAAGCGTGATTGTTTTCCTTCACAACATATGGTGCATGTTCCTTTATTAATCACTGACTTATCTTTTACAGATATACCTGTGACTGCTCCGTCTTTCATTTTGTTTAGACTGACACTATTGATGTGCCCTAGGCGCCGATGCCAAATTTCACTTGAGGCTATCGCTACTGTTGCCATCGTCTGTTCTGTTCTCTTAGTGTTTAATCTGTACACACCTTCCACTAATTCCGCTATTCCGACGAGTTCGTGCTGCTGATTATAGATGTAGCAAACATTCTGTTTAAAAACCACTCTGTTGCCATTCTCGATCAACTGACTCACGGAAAGCAAGTTTGTTGTCAAATTTGGTATGAACAACACATTCGAAACTGTGATGTCATATTCTACATCATTCACAACTGTAATTATATTTACATCTCCAGAACACACCACTGGAACACAAGTTTGATTCGCTACTATTACTTCTTTCGTTTCGTGTTTATATGACGGATTCATAATGTTGTCCTTTCTTACTGACATGTGTCGACTGGCCCCGCTATCTATATACCAATCATTGCTATTAAACTTGCCGCTTAAAAATATAGCACTAAATGCATTTGACTGCTTTCTTTTGTTAATCACGGAGTTATGATCGTTGAGAGGACATTTATTTTTAAAATGGCCGGTCTGCTTACATTTGTAGCATTTAATTATTTTGACAGCTTTTGTCGTGTCACTGAATGACTGTCTTTGGTCATTTTTAGTGTTGCCATATCTAAATCGCTGCCCGCCTTTCGCGACAAAAGCGTTCTCTGAACCGGAAGTCATTCCAACCTCAACCTCACTGCACATGTCCATCAATTTTGTTTTTATGATATCTGAACTTATCTCAATGCCGGAATGCTCAATTGCCATCAACATAGGACTGTATTTTTCTGGCAATCCCGCTAACATTAAAGCACCAATCCACTCATCTGTAATTTTGAATCCTGTTCCTTGTAGCCGTTGACCAGTTTCAATAATTTGTGTAACATAATGCGTCATGGAGTCACAATTTTCGAGTCTGATGTTGATGAGCTTTCGTAGTAAACCAATTTTTCTTGTATAACCGGTGTCATCGAACATATTTTTTAACTTGCTCCATAATTCGTATGTTGTGGTTGCATACTTAATGTGCACATAAAGCGAAGGGTCGATAGTTAAAACCAATTTTGCCTTAGCTTTGGCATCTTCTGTAGATTGAGCTGCGGTACACGAAGCCGGTAAAGTTTCAGTAATGGCGGACACCATGCCTTCGAGTACAAGTAAATTTTGTACTGCAAAACACCACTCTTCATAATTCTCGCGGCCTTTTAACTTCGGTATATTTGCAATATAGTTTGTAGTCATTTTTAAACACGAAACTGCACTGATTACTCCGTTAAAACTCACTTAAACTTATTTTAACGTGTAGCCCATAACCTGATAAATAATACGCAGAGTGACGTTTCAGAACAGACTGACAATTTATTGGTAAATCATAGTGGAAATACAGATGGCGCTAGTAGTTTATAATATTACTAATCTACAATTATTTTGTTATAATATTAACAAATACACTTAAATACAAGATTTCTTAACGCAAAAATGAATACAATATAGGCTGCGTTGACAGAATAAGTACACCTTGAACCTATAATACTGACATAATGTTCACTTAAATAATCTTAATTATACACTGATCCTCGGGGTAGCCTCATTCCCTAGAGGACGCGTCCCCAGGTGGCGGATAGGGGGAGCCCGATGGAGGGTCAAACCTTCATAGGGTAGGAGGGAAATAAAATACCTCCCGCGGACCAACAAGGTCAGAGAAGGACACTCTGTAAAAAACCTGGCAACGCCGAATCTCTGGCGGCGGAAAATAACCAGATAAGTCACAAGCCTAGCAAGCTTGCACAGTGAAGGGCAGGAAATGGCCATCACAATCCGTAACCTTGCGGTCATGTCTCGTAAGACCGGAGACCTTGGCTTAACTGCCTGGGTCAAGAGGGAGTCTCCATAAAACTCTCCCCAATCCTACGGTGGGAAACGTGCCAAGGGATGTATGGCTGCGGGGAAATTAGCAGTCGCTAGCGCCAACCTCTGCGGACACGGCCAACGCAGTTGTATTTTGCCTTCTTAGGGTATCGCGTAACCCCTAAGTGACTTGATAATTCGCCTTTACTCGTGGGAACAAAATGAATATTGATAAACCCAACCAAACACCAACTTTAATCCAACAAACTTTCCACAAAAGTATGTTCACAAAAACGCGCTCTAATTCAGTAGGCGCGATCCCAAAAACTAACATCAACGAGCACATACCATGCCAAACACAACAAGAAGACACACAACTTGATATCAGCCATACAAAAACAAGCTGGCAATCTGATCGAGTGCCTATAGCCAAAAGAAAGAGAACTGAAGAGAGATCACCGCAATCCGAAAACGCCAACAAAAGACATAACAATATCTCGTATGCAATACAAACACAAAATCAGTTCGAAATACTGGAAAACGCTAGTGAGGATGTGACAAACACTAAACAAATCAGGCCGCCTAAACCGGAACCAATTTTCGTTACTGGAGTAATTGATATTAATTCCCTAAAGAAGGAATTGCACAAAATAATACCAAATGAGCAGTACACGATGACTACTCTAAGAACAGGGCACATTGTCAAAATAATGCCAGCCAGCATAGATGCGTATAAAACCATAAGGGCAAACTTCATTGAAAACAACATAAGCCACTACACCTACAAATTAAAATGCGAAAGAGCTTACAGGGTAGTCATTCGCGGCCTACATCCATCAGAAGACACCTCTGCCATAAAGGAGGAATTAAGGAACCTGGGACATGAAGTCCGACAAATAGTTAAAGTTCTACATAGAGCAACTAAAGAGGCATTACCAATATTCTACGTAGACTTAGAACCACACCACAACAATAAAGATATATTTAAAGTAACTAGAATCAACCATATGAAAGTATCATTTGAAGCACCATATAAGAAAAAAGAGGTACTTCAATGCAAAAGATGCCAAAGATTTGGACATTCCAAAAATCAATGTTTTCGACCTTTTAGATGTGTAAAGTGCGGACAGGAGCATCCAACAAACACTTGTACCAAAAGCCCAGATATCGACGCAAATTGCGCGAATTGTGAGGGAAAACACCCTGCTAGCTATAAGGGGTGCGCTAAATATCAACAGTACAAAGAACAAATACTAAAACTAAATACTAGTAAAAACATCAAACGGGACAGCAATAACCACCCAACCAAACACTTTAAATCCTCAAGGCCAGTAGACGAAAATAAAATGCATAATATAACGCCAGAAAACCAAGCTTCCCGTCAACCTGAAATACATCCGCCACAAACGCATAATCGAGACTACACACCAAAGAGAACAGCAAAATCATACGCAGAAGCCACAAAATCCAAAGGATTTGAAGGATATTCCATAACTGACTGCAATCAACCTGGAACAGGAAACCTAATGGAAATATTGGATAAAATGATTAACAAATTTCAGCAAATCATGACTAACATGATGGACAGCATGATGAATCGCATGATCCAACTTATCAGCAGCCTGCTATCGAAATGAACCTTAACCTTAGGGTAATGACTTGGAACGCCAATGGACTTACAGAACGCAAACTCGACTTAGAGACTTTCCTCAACATCGAAAAAGTAGACGTTGCACTTATTTCTGAGACAAGATTCACATCAAAAAGCTACATAACTTTTAAAAACTATAGAGTGTACACCACTAACCATCCATCTGGAAACTCTCACGGAGGAACAGCTATCATTATAAAATCAAACCTGAAGCACTACCCACTTGACCCGTACTGTACAGACAAAATTCAAGCGACACTGGTAAAAATTATTGACACCCACTCAGAAATAACACTGTCTGCCGTATACTGTCCACCAAGACATACCATATCAAAGGATATCTTCGTGGATTTCTTTACTCTCCTGGGCAACCGTTTCATTAGTGGAGGTGACTGGAATGCTAAACACTTATACTGGGGGTCCAGACTCACCACAACTCGAGGGAGACAACTTTATCAAACCATCGGAGAGCTCAGTTTGGAGTGCATATCTACGGGTGAACCTACCTACTGGCCAACAGATCAAAACAAAGTTCCCGACCTTCTGGACTTTTTTATAACTAAAAATCTATCCACCAACAACATGAACGTAGAATCTAAGATTGACTTATCCTCTGATCATACGCCACTCATTCTCAACCTTAGCTGTCATGTTACTCTCACAGAAGCACCATCTAAAATTTACAACAAAAATACAGACTGGGAAAGATTCCGCGACATAATTGAAACGAATATCGAGCTTAAAATACCTTTAAAAACCACTGAAGATATAGAATTGGCGATAGAGGGACTGAATCGAATCATACATACTGCAGCGAATAAGTCAACCCCCCCGCACAAAGCCATGATATCGAGAGAATATGTGTATCCTAAGTTCATTAAAGAAAAGATTAAAGAGCGACGAGAACTGAGAAAAATCTGGCACAATACAAAGTTTCCTTGGCACAAAACTGCATTCCATAAAGCCTCTCAGGAACTAAAAGAAATGACAAAAGCCTTGAAGAATGAAAATCTGCAGTCTTACCTGAACAAACTAACTCCGACAAATGACACGAATTATTCATTGTGGAAAGCCACCGCCAAACTAAAGCGTCCTCAAAATCAAATAACGCCAGTCAGAACGCAAGCAGGAACATGGGCACGAGCTGACGCTGACAAGGCCATAGCATTTGCGGAACATTTACATAAAGTTTTTCAGCCACTTTCGAATTACAACCAAGATCTAGACGAAGAAATTGAAAAAACACTAAATACAGCCAACCAAATGTGCCTACCCTTAAAGAGTGTAACACGAAAAGAGGTCTTAAGGGAAATTAGTAATCTGGAAGAACATAAATGCCCTGGGTATGACCAAATTGATGCTACCTTACTCAAACATCTGCCAAAAAAAGGAATACTACTCATTGTTGAATACTACTATCCTCAATGCCTGTTTAAGAACATCTGTTTTTCCTAGCCAGTGGAAAATAGCCCAAGTAGTGATGATACTTAAACCAGGGAAACCAGCCCATGAAGTCGCATCTTACCGACCCATCAGCCTTCTACCAATAATTGGGAAATTATTCGAAAAAATATTACTGACTAGGATGCGAGACCATCTGGATGATGTCATTCCCAACCACCAATTTGGCTTCAGAGAGGGCCATGGAACCATCGAACAAGTACACAGACTGGTTGATATCATAAACAGAGCATTAGAAAACAAAAAGTACTGCTCGGCCGTATTTCTGGACATCAGTCAAGCATTCGACAAGGTATGGCATAAAGGACTTCTTTACAAAATAAAGAAAATGCTCCCTCACTCTTTCTACCAACTTCTTGAATCATATCTCTATAAGCGATGCTATGAAGTCAAATATAATGCAAAGACATCGGAACTGCATGAAATTAAATCAGGAGTACCTCAGGGTAGCATTCTGGGACCGATCCTTTACCTAATTTTCACGGCTGACCTACCTTCTTCAGATGAGACTACTACTGCCACTTATGCCGACGACACAGCACTGCTCTCAGTCCATGAAGACCCAGACACAGCTTCAAGATACCTGCAAAGTCATTTGTCCGTAATAGAGCAATGGCTTGATAAATGGCGCATTAAAGCAAACAAGGACAAATCAGTACATGTCACCTTTACACTAAGAAGAAAAACCTGTCCACCGGTGTTACTATATAACGAGGAAATCCCACAAGCAGAAGATGCTAAATATCTAGGCATGCACTTAGACCGTCGACTCACCTGGCGTAAACATATCTGGTCTAAAAGGAAACAACTAGATTACAAGCTCCGCGGCATGTATTGGATGATAGGACGCAAATCACAACTATCAAATACCAGCAAAATGACAGTCTACAAAGCGATAATTAAACCGATCTGGACATACGGCATTCAGCTCTGGGGCTCTGCCTGCAACAGTAGCATTGATATACTGGAAAAGTTTCAATGCAAAACAATTAGAACCATGATAAAAATACCACCTTACATAAGTAATAAATACATCTATATGGACCTTGGCCTGAAAACAGTAAAACAAGAAATTGAATTACACAGTAAAAGGTATCAAATCAGACTGGACAGACACAGAAACGAACTAGCCGCACAACTGGAAGGCAGTGGCAGCCTAAAATTCGCAAGACTAAAAAGACATGGGATTCCAAACCTAGCAAACCGTTTCTGCGAAAGAGAATGAGAGAAAATGACACTGGAAAATTCTCTCCATATAACGACTTATATTTGGTTATGAAACCAGACAGCATCTTAGATTATTGTTCGATGAACAGATTGCTAAGTTAGCAGGTTACATTATAAAAAAAAAAAAAAAAAATTATACACTGAAATACTGATACAAGTTGCATTATATAAATGAGGAACTTAATGTAATACACAGGCTCAAATAATACTACATACTGAATATAAAACTAACACTCTTCATTAGTTATTGCTACATCTTTACAATCTGAAGTAGGCAATTTACATAGTTTGACTACAGGTCTGATTAACTCACCAAATTGAGTTCTTAGTTTAACTGATCTGACAATTGAATCTTTTCCAGGATACAATTCTATGACCCTACCACGCCTCCATTGTAGAGGTGGTGCATTCTCATCTATAATTAAAACTAAATCATCTAGTTTTACATTGTCTGAATGGTTATACCATTTGTTCCTAACTTGTAATGAAGTTAAATATTCTGAGTGCCAACGAGTCCAAATATTTTGGTACATTTTCTGAATAACCTGAAATCTGGATAGACGTGACATCTTAGTGTCCTTCCAATGTGACTCTGGCAGTGCAACCAATGGCTGTCCTATTAGAAAATGACCCGGAGTGAGTACTTCTAAGTCACTTGGGTCTTCTGACATGGCAACTAGTGGCCGAGAATTCAAAATAGCTTCTACCTTTGCAAATATCGTAGTAAGCTCTTCGAAAGTTAGGATAGTGTCACCTACCTCTCGTCTGAGTAGATTTTTCGCGCTCTTGACGGCGGCTTCAAACAAACCCCCCATGTGTGGAGATGCAGGCGGATTAAACTGCCAATGTATGTTCTGACGTCTGAATTCTTCCTTGAGAATAAATTGATGAACTAATAAAAACTGATTTACCTCTTTTAGATAATTGTTGGCTCCAACGAAATTTGTACCTCTATCTGATCTGATGAGTGCAGGAAGGCCTCGTCTGCTGACGAAACGAGCAAATGCTGCTATGAAGCCCTCGACTGTCAGGTTCGATACAACCTCTAAATGTACCGCCTTGGAAGCTAAACATACAAATACGCATAAGTATGACTTGACTGACTTGGCATTTCTGAGTAGACTTGACTTTACAAGGAAGGGTCCGGCGAAGTCTGTCGCGGTCCTGTTGAATGGCCTGGCAGCTGTGACACGATCAGCTGGCAGGTCTGACATGAATGGAGGCTGAAGTGAAGGATTAAATCTGAAACATACAATACATTTTCTGATGATGCGAGATACCTGTCTCCTGACTGAAGTGATCCAATATTCTCTTCGTAGAATAGCGATCAATGCATTTGTAGCTGCATGGCAATAACTCTTATGAATGAATGAATGAATGAATTTTTATTTGCATAAATTGTGGTTACATGGGATCTTAATTTATATTTTGCATAATACAGCTCACAATGTACCATATCACTGGTGTGCAAATTATTTTGTGTTAGTAAGGGTTAGTTACTAATTTTTATATTTTATGTTAATATTATTATTCTTATTACATCATTATTATAATTACATTTACATACATATATCACATTACATTATTAATATTGTTCATTATAATTAATTGTCTTTTTATCAGTTATGCATGTCAAATGTAAATTTAATATGTTGAATTATTATTATTAAATATTGTTTTCATAGTTATTTATCTATTGTTTGATACTATAGAAGCATTTACCAACAAGCCACGCATGTAATTGTTTTTTGAATTTATGAATTGGTAATTCTTTAATATTTTCCGGAAGATTATTAAATATTTTGACACACACGTGATAAACACTTTTAGATCTTAATACTGATTTACAAGGTGGTAACCATAATTTGTCCTGGTGTCTACTTCTGGAACCAATAATGTCTTTCTTTTTAATAAATAAATTTGAATGTCGTTTAACAAATACTGATGTTTCATATATGTACATACTAGGTAGAGTAAGTAATTTTAACTGTTTAAAAAGCGGCTTGCAACTCTCTTCCGTCTTTTTATTGCATAAGGCGCGTATGCACCGTTTTTGCGCTATAAATGCTTTATTTAGCGAAACCGAGTTTCCCCAAATTAATATTCCGTACCTAAGGTTTGACGCAATGTAAGCATAATAAGCTTGAAGAGCACTTGTTTTATTGCATATTTTTGGTATTCGCCATAATGGATATACAAATTTATTTATTTTAGTACATAGTTTCAAGATATGGTCTTTCCAAGTGCAATTACTATCTATGGTTAGGCCTAAGAACACAGTCGAGTTAGTTTCGGTGACACTTTTATTTTCATATTGTATGTTTAAATTTGATTTTTTCGATCCTTTATTTCCAAACTGTATAAATTTTGTTTTAGATATATTTATTTTAAGGTTATTATCTGTGAGCCATCCTATGATATTGTCAATGCTATTTTTAATTTCAATATTATAATCAGTTGACGATTTTTCTGTTATAATCATTGCGATATCATCTGCGAATAATGAGCATTGTTGATTAGTAACATTTGGTAGATCATTAATATATATTATAAAGAGAAGTGGACCTAAGATGCTCCCTTGGGGAACACCCACTCTGTTAAACTTTAATTTAGATTTTACTACTTCTTCTTCTTGGTTTCTATTAATTGATGTTATTTCCACTTGTTGTCTACGATTAGATAGGTAAGTTTCAAGCCATCGTAAAGGTTCTCCGCGAATACCATATTTTTCACACTTCCACAACTTCCACTTATGATAATGCTCAATTAGTAAGCCGACGAATCTCGTGTCTTTCAGCAATAAACATGGATGTCTTGTTCCATATTTAAGTTCTGAATGCTTGAGTCTGCCTCCAACTCTTATAAGTCCTTCTACATCAAGGAATATACTTAATTTCTGAAATGAGGTACATACAGATTTTCCCTTCTGTAATCGTAATAATTCTGAACTGAAATGAATAGATTGAATTCTTTTAATCCAATATTTTGTTGCATTACGTGTCTCTTCTAAAGACAAAATTTGATCATCCTTCCTGTCTCTCTTAGACAGTTTGAGATTTCTGATATATCTGAAAACATAAGCTGTAACATTGATTAGCTTATTAAACGAACTGACTTTATTCAATAACGTTAAATTTCAAGGTGGTAGAACCAGTGTAGTTCGACCGGGGAAGTACCACCGCCACACCTATTTCTATCGTAAAGCATTTCTTGCGTTTCAATAGAAGGGTGTGGTTGCCGGCACACTTTCACATGAGGCGACCATCATAGTCCTCGGGAGTAGCAACGCATCTGTGATTGACTTCAGATGGAACCCATGTTCTGTATGAAGTTGATCACAGATGTCCATGGGCGGCAGTAACCACTTACCATCAGGTGGACTGCATGCTCGTTTGCTACTTCAGCCAAATAAAAAAAAAAAAAAAAAAATCCCATGGTTGAATTGGAGTGAGGGCATGGACTTGCTTCTTATATCCTGGAATGTCTTTTGGCATATTGATGGATGACTTGAGCCATTTTGATTCTGAATACTTGAGCCACAGTGGGTTCCACCACAAATCTGATTTGATGAGCTGCTTTGCTGGTAATCCTCGCGATGCTATGTCTGCAGGACTGAATATGCCTCCATTTGATAATTCTTTTGGAATTCTGAATATTTTGCACTCTGTTGCATTCAAATGTCTGAAGTAGATGTGGCTTTGAATTTATCCATGTTAGTACGATGGAGCTATCTGACCATGCATTAATGCTCTCAATATTAACAGAGTCTTCATATGATTCGGCTACATGATTCAACAGTTGGCATGTTAATTGCGCTGCACTGAGTTCCAGCTTAGGAATTGTGTGACATGTCTTCTTGGGAGCCACTCTTGACTTGGCCATAAGTAGTCTGATTAAAACATTACCTGATGAATCTTCTGATCTTAGGTATATGCAAGTAGCATATCCTTTTTCTGATGCATCTCCAAACCCGTGGAGTGAATATGATGTGGCTTGAGGTAAAGTTACACATCTTGGTATCTGAAGTTGTGACAAATATCTGAGGTCACTATCAACTCATCCCACTCTTGTATGATGTGGCTTGGTGCCGGTTCATCCCAGTTCAGACCGTCCAAGAATAATTTCTGGAGTAATACCTTAAATCTGAAAATAATTGGGGCACAATATCCACATGGATCGTATAATCTCGCAATGCTACTAAGTATGTTACGTTTAGTAATTGCTTGGCCTGAAGGTATATTTATCTTATATGAAAATATATCTGAGCACGGGTCCCATTGAATTCCCAATACCTTGATGAAACTCTTATCATCATTATCAAACTGACGCGGCTGTTCACAATGATCACCTGGTAGATCTTGCAACAACTGTTCTGAGTTGGATGACCATTTTCTGAGTTCATAGCCTGCACTTCGTATAAGCTCTATGAGTTCTGATTTTATTTGCTGGGCTGACTGAACAGAATCACTTCCCGTGAGTATGTCATCAACAAATATATTACTTCTTATGACTTGTGAAGCTCTAGAATTGGGGTGTGTGACTTCCCAATCATCTGCTAACTTTAGCAGTGTTCTGATGGATATAAATGGACTCGACCTCAATCCGTAGGTATTGGTATTTAATTCAAATAACTGAATTGGTTCTGATGGATTTCTTCTCCAATAAATTAACTGATATTTCCTGTCTTCAGGATGGATCCATGTCATTCTGAACATCATCTTGATATCCGTTGTAAATACAACTGCATGGCGTCTGAAATTTAATAATATTTTAGTAATATCATTCTGAAGTGGAGCTCCTGTGTGTAGACATTGATTGAGTGAGACTCCATTTGATGTTTTTGAACTTCCATCAAATACTACTCTCAATTTGTCTGAATCTCTTTTGAATATGCCGTGGTGTGCTATAATATAGTGTTCTGAATCAAAATTAAAGTCTGATTTGGACATATGACCCATTTGTTCATATTCCTCCATGAACTGAATGTATTTTTCTGATAGTAGTGGATTGCGTGCCATTTTTTTTTCAAGTGCCTTGAAGCGTTGAAGAGCAATATCCTTTGATTCTCCTAGTATTGGCCTCTCTGATAATAGTGGTAAACGTACCATATATTTGCCTTCTGGGGTTCTGACAGTAGTTTTCTGATAAAGGTCTTCACATACTTTATGATCCGGATGCTCTACCTTCTCCATAGGTGGCTCCTCTGATTTCCAAAATCTTTGTACAGCCTCTTCTAGGCGTCTGACCTGGACACCGTAGTACAGAACTGAGGTAGGGTTGCTCCCTTTGACTGATGTGACTTGCTCTTTTTTCTGATGAGTGGGTCTAGGTCCCATGATAACATGCCCAAATCATGTACCATATGCCGCTAGTCCTGAGGATAAAGATACTTTAGTACCATCATATATATAATTTAGGATATCTGTACCCATTATTAATTCCACCTCATGTGGATTATTGCCCGAGTTATCTGATAACTGGATGCCCTTATGATTCTGATCTGATAAGTGTTCCTCCTTCATTGTCTCATATGAAGGCATGTCTGACGTTAGCGAATACATGATGATCGCAGTGGTACTAATAATTGGCAATGGAGCACTGATTGGTCGAATAACTATCTTGACCATCTGATTGGGCTGTTTAACTGATTGATTCCCGTCACCATAAAGTTTACATGAACTCGACTGTCGATACAGATTTAACTTAGTGACTAATGAATCCTTAATAACTGAGACACTAGCCCCAGTGTCTAATAAAGCTCTAATCTGAATATAATCACCATAACTATTTCTAATATTTACAAGTGCTGTAGGGCACACACCTTCTGAAATGATTGCATCGACAGTCCCCTCACCTCATTGTGAGCGTGGAAGTGAATTGCGTTGACCGTATCGCATATCCTGGCTCTGAGAACGGCTCAGGCGTGCCTCGTAGCTTGTACGCGTAGGCTCTGAACGTTAAATGTCTGGTTAGATGAACATGGCCTCTCACTATCCCCAACTAAAAGTACAGTTGTTGTCTTCTCTCGTTCGAGATTCACTCCATCTGCTAACGTCACATATGAAGGACAAGCCATCCCTAATGAACCCTTTGCGAAATTTCTTGGAGTTCTCCTGGACTCCAAATTGTCTGGTGTCCCTCATCTAAATTATATAGTTAATAAATGTAAAAAAGGTATTAATGTCCTTCGTGCTCTCTCAGGTGTTTGGTGGGGTTCTCACCCATATAATCAAAAACTTATTTATAATGCCCTTATTCGCAGCCGTATTGATTATGGATCATTCATTTTGGAACCTTGTAATAAAACAGCCCTAAAGAAATTCGACACCATACAGGCGAAATGCTTGCGTATTATTCTTGGTGCTATGAAATCTTCACCAATAAATGCTCTACAAGTGGAATGCTTAGACCCTCCACTATTCCTTCGCAGGCAATATCTATCTGATAGATTCATCTTTAGGGTTATGTCATGTTCATCTCATCCACTCACTCCTCGTTTAGATAGACTTTCGGAAGAGGTATTAAACAATCCATACTGGATTCATAAGGACACCCCCAAAATTATTAAGAGTTTTTTAAAAATCAAAAATCTTTCTGCACCTGTTTTTAATTCTCGTATCAACCCTCTTTTTCAAACGGATTATTATTCATTAGTGTTTACTCCTAAAGTAATTTTGAATTTTGGAATTGAAAAAGATGATCCGGCAGCTAACCAAAATTTTAGTAGACTCCTGTCTGATTGGCAAGACTGGACAACAGTGTTCACTGATGCCTCCAAATTATCCACTGGTGGCAATGTCGGTGCGGCGGTTTGGATCCCGAGATTCAATGTGACTTTATCCTTTAAATGCCCTCCTCAGACTTCTGTGTTCACAGGTGAAGCTGTTGCTTTATATGAAGCAATTCTATTTGCTGATTCGCATAATTTCCCTAGAACAATTATTTTTACAGACTGTAGGAGTTGTTTACAAAAAATTTGCAGTAACCAATTCAAAATGAAAATTAAGCTCCCTGTGATTTTTAAAATTAAAGAGTTACTGTTTAATTGTAGAAAAAAAGGTTTAGACATAGTCCTTGCTTGGATACCTGGGCATTCTGGTATTGTAGGTAATGAGATAGTGGATTCTTGGGCTAGAGATGCTGCAATAAGCGGATCTGAAAATCTTGCGAAAATATACCACACCGATTTGTACCGTCTAGCGAACTCGCATGTTAGAAATGACTGGCAAGATTTATGGGACTCCACAAGACTTACTAAAGGGCGTTACTATGGGGATATACAACCTCTGATACCACAGAAACCCTGGTTTTTCCGATTCCGTAAAGGTGACAAACAAGCTACATCTACCATATGCCGCCTTCGTTTGGGTCATGCATGCACGCCGGTCTTCCTTGCCAAAATCCGAGTACGCGATAGCTCTCTTTGTGAATGTGGTTTGGACGATGGGACGGTAGATCACATTTTTTTCAATTGTCCTAAATTAGCATTTTCCTTATATGATGTTCTCCCTCAAGATATACCCCGACCTATCAACTTTCAGTCTCTCCTCACTTATACACATTCATCTTTTATAGTGTATTTAATGAAATATATTTCTTTTCATAATTTAAAATTTTAAAGTCTGAAGGGTATTTCTATGTATTTAGATTATTTTCTTTCTTCCAACTAATATTTTCCATTTCCTATTAACATTTTTACATATATATTTGTATGATACCGTTATTGTTTATAATGTTTGTGTCGTCAATTAATATTATTTGTTTTAGGTATCCTGGACCAAATTCCTGTCACCTTCATAAATTAAATACCGTACACTTTCCCGTGCGTGTTATCTTCATATAACGTCGTAATTGGCTAAATACGTCTCACACTCGAGATGTGAATGCCACTATAGGGAAAAAAAAAAAAAAAAAAAAAAGTATCAAAATAACTTGCTTTGGGAAGCTACCGCAAATTGTTGAATCGAATCGTATCAACATCGATTAAACTCAACGATATTTTTTTCGAATTTAATAAAATAATGTATTTGCTTCAAATATGCACAAATAAATGTAATACTAACAATAAATGAGAGTAGCATAGATGTTTAAAATATCTTTTACTCGCATATAAATTAATTGTATTTCGTCTTATTTATTTTTTTACCTGACGTAGACAGTGAAATTATTGTTAGGTATACTTTTACAGACTAAATACTTTAATCTCTTATTTCTATTAATAAAAATAAATAATGTAATAATTAAAATATTGAATATCGTTTAAGTATAAATAATGCTATACCCTATATCTATTTCATTAATGTATGATGCACTCTCTACCGTTGAAATATTAATTATATTATATATTAATATATAATTAATATATAAATACAACATTTGTGTATTATTCTCTTGAAAATAAAAACAACAAAATATTATAAATCATTTATTCAGTAAAATCGCCACTGTTATCAGAGTCTTCTTCATTTGACTCTGAAACATGGATAATAAAATCCGGGGTCTGTTCTTCTGATGCAGCATCCAATATTCCATCCAGCTGCATCATTTTGTCTTCTTCTTTCTTTACATGATTTATGCAGTTAGACCACGACACCGTACCAATTTTACTGAGGCCTTCCTTAATTAATTCTTTTACCTCAGTCATTTTAAAAGTTTTATTATTAATGCCTACATTAGATTTTAATTGTGCCCATATTAATTCTATTGGATTTAACTCGCAGTGATAAGGCGGAAGGCGTAAAACAACGACATTTTTGCGGGCTGCCAGTTCATCCACAACTTTGCTTGTATAATCCGCCTTATTAAATTTCATTAAAAGTTGTGCTTTTATCTCATTTTCTTCGTATCTAATATTTTTTCCTTGCAGCTACTCTTTTATGTCTGCCTTCCGCCAGGTCATGTTAGGCATTCTGTCTACGAGTCTAGAATGGTACGGTGCGTTTTATTGGTGCGTGCAGCAGGCTCTATCGAATTTTATTATTTCACTTGTTAATTAATCACTTAACAAAATATTTTTCGTAAAATATCGTTAGCTTTTTTTTTATTTGTGATAATTTATCTTAATTTATTTTGTAGGTATGTTTTCGTGAATTTTATTTTTTTCAGAAGTCTACTATTTAAAATCTTTATTTTCATATTAATTTATTGTTTATGTATTTGTGAGTTATTTTAGTTTTAATTTTTTGAAGTTAAAGTTTTAATGTGCCAGATTAAAAATATTTTTCTATTCGCCAATTTTCATACGTAATACTTTTGTGCTTTATCAGAGTAGTTAAAGTATCGCGATATGATTCGTCATTATCGCGACACCAAGAAAGCAAACTTGCTTAAATTTTATTACTTTATACCACGAACAAATATATCGATTAATGTCACTTAGCAAAATCATGAATCCAATGTAACAAATCGATTCGTATTTCCCATCACTAATTTGGAAATGACCGAAATGTCAAATTTGTGTTGAAATAAATTATCTGTGAAAATGAGTTTCGCCGGTTTTGCAACTAAATTTATCTATTACAATTGTAAATTTAAAGCAGTTTTTGTTGTGAATTAAAGTGTAATACATCAAGTGAACCGATGTAATTGTTTGCAGGTCGTTTGACGCGTGTAACTATATGAAAATGTGATTTTTCGAAAGTTAGGTGGTTTGTTTACTACTTATCTCAACTGTCAAAAAATGGACTATAAATATATTTAGGTAGGTAATAAGAATTACGACCTTGTAACTGAAGACGCGATGGCTCGTGCTCGTCGTCGTTGCCGCGTTGATAGCCGGATACCTCTTGTACTGAAGACTGAAGTCGTGTTGAATGTGTGTGTGTAGTCTGAATGTCTGGTCTCGAAGTCCTCGTAGCTTCGATAGTCCATTGAAATGTTACATTTGGGGTTGCGTTTTTTAGAGGACGCAATTTTATTTTTTTGATGTGTAGGGGGGGTAAGTGTAAAGCTAAAACCAAGTTTGTGGGGTCGCCACCCTTGTTCCACGGCCGCCATCTTGAAAATAGGGGTTGAAACGGTTTTTATGATATATCTCTTAAACTATTTATTTGATAAAAAAAAATTCTTAACATTTTTTGTTGCAAATTAAATTCTCTACAACTTTGGTCTAGTAACTTTTTAAGGTTATAGAATCTTTATTTCTCACAAGAATTAATCAAAATTCACTTACATGAGAATTTAAAATATTATTTTACATTATTATGCCTATATCTTAAGCCAGTGTCGTGTTGCTGACAAATTTCTTCAATTTTTCCTTAAAACTATTTATTGATACTGTATTTTTAACAGTATTAGGTAACTTATTGTACAGTTGTGCCCCTTCAAACATTATATTTCTTTTTCCATATAATGTTCGTGGCTTATTTAAAACTAGTTTCCCTCTGCTTCTTGTAAAAATTTTATGATACTTTGTTGCAAATTTGATATCTGAATCTGTGTTTTTCAAAATTTTGTGTACAAGTATGCAAGTTTTAAAAATATATGTTTGTCTGATGTTAAATAATTTGGTTTCTCTATAAAGGTCTTCAGTACTCTTTCGATAATCATAATTTAGAAGTACTTTTATAAGCTTGTTTTGTGAAATTTGTAAGTCTTTAAGGTTAGAGTCTGCTGCATTTCCCCAAATTTCTATCAAATATTCGAGGTGCGGCTTAACAAGAGAATTGTAAATCATTATTTTTATGTTACGCGGTATACAATTTCGTACTCTTCGCAAAGCTCCTGTAAGCGGGCGCAGTTTCGATTGTATGTAGTCAATATGAGCCTTCCACGTTAATTTGCTATCTAAGTAAAGTCCCAAATACTTTTCCTTTTCCGACTTTTTAAGAAACACGCCGTCAATGTGTAACGGGCTAAAGTTAGGAATCTTTTTGTTTTTTGCGGAAACAATCATAAAGGAGGTCTTAGAGGTATTTATTGTTAGCAAGTTTCGGTGAAACCATCCTTGTAGCAAATTCAAATCTTGTTGTGCTTGTTGAATGATATCGTGAATGGAGTGCGAAAAGTAGAATAAACACGTATCGTCAGCATACAGCGTAATATTTCCAGACAAACCAGCATTACTTATGTCATTAACATATATAAGAAATAATAAAGGGCCTAAAATTGATCCCTGCGGTACGCCATATTCAAGTTTTTGTGGACTACTAACATATTTATCTAATTTAACTATTTGAAACCTATTTGTTAAATAAGATTCCAACACTTTATATGCCGTTTTTGTAATTCCCAAATTGTGTATCTTTTGTAATAGGATTTTGTGACTAATTGAATCAAAGGCTTTTTTTACATCAACATATATACCTAAAGCTATATGTTTTTTATCTATATTATTTTTAATTTTAGTAACAAGATCTATTGTTGCAGACAATGTATTCGATTTAGGCCTAAAACCATATTGATGTTTATAAAGAAAATTAATGTTATTAAGATAGTCAAACAGTCGCGTGTATAAAATATGTTCAAAAACTTTTGAAATTGTGGGTAGCACTGAAACGGGCCTATAGTTACTAGGATCTGACTTAAGACCAGATTTATATATTGGAGTAACTTTCGCAATTTTGAGGCTATCGGGGAATATTCCTAAAGTAAGACAATTATTTATACTTTGCGTCAAGTTACCAACAATATTATCTTTTATGCATTTTAAGCTTTTTGTAGTTATGCCATCAATACCTGAGCTAGTATTAGAGTTTAATCTTTGTATAATTCTTTTAACTTCACGAACCGTGCATGGCTTAAAAAAGCTTAATGATTGCCCCACATTTGAGTGTGAATAATTTTTAGATGTGGCAGATATCTTATTGTATATCGTAGAAAATCGAAAATCTTCAGAAATTCGAGAAAAAAAATTATATTTTTCGATATACTCGTAACTTTTTTTTTATCATTTTACGAAAAAATAATATCAGACCATTTTTGTAGATCGTTTTTTGAGGAACAACTTTTATTTGCATAATTTTTTTATTAAGTTAATAGCTAAGGTTTTACAGCGCTCCGAAGTGAGTACTATTGTTTAGTACTCTTAACTATACCCATATTATATGTGTGTACTTATAATATATTATGTCATCAGTTATTGTTTTTATTTTTATTTTGTTATTATAACTTTTTTAATTACAAATTTAGCAATATTAGTAATAATTAATTATTGACTCTTTTCCCCACCACCCGCGAGGTCTAGAGGCGCGTTTTTTTTTACGTGGGGATACCACGTAAAAAAAATCGCCAATAGGCATAATCCACGGTAATTTTCTAAATTAGAACTACTTCGTCCTTTGTCGTTTCGATGGACCAGGCTGCGGCTCAGCATCTGATTGGCTTCTGAATCAAATACCAGTGGAAAAATTGCAGAAGGAAGGGGTGTTAATGTTGGCGGTTCATCATCAAAGTCATTTTCATTTATTAATTCTGAGAGTTCCATTACGTTGCTGCAAGTCTCTCCAGAGTAATGGAAGCACACTGCAGAACATTTCAGTCCTGCTTTTCGATATCCACACATCGCTCCACAGTTTCCTTTGCATTTGCAAAAAGATCAATTTTAGAAGCTCCGGGGGTGCTGGAGGTTTAGAGTTCTGCACTGGCATCAATAATTTTCCTCATTTTTCCAGCCCCAAGTGTTCTTGTACAAATTTGACGTATTTTGTAGTTATATCCTTGAACGATGAATTTCGACCCCAAATTACTTTATGTAAAAGAAAACCACTGTCAATAACAAAATGACTACTTGTCCTGATGTTAGAGGATCGTTCCACCGGTGTAAAAGCATTAAACAAAGATGACTTAGTACCTTTTCTCATGCCATCCTCCGCGAATAATGACAAAGAGAAAGGTGCTAATTTCCGAAGATTTTCGACTATAACTTTTTTATTTATAGTTCTACGATAAAAAGTTACTGGACCAAAGTTGTAGAGAATTTAATTTGCAACAAAAAATGTTAAGAATTTTTTTTTATCAAATAAATAGTTTAAGAGATATATCATAAAAACCGTTTCAACCCCTATTTTCAAGATGGCGGCCGTGGGACAAGGGTGGCGACCCCACAAACTTGGTTTTAGCTGTACACTTACCGCCTACATATCAAAAAAATAAAATTGCGTCCTATAAAAAACGCAAGGTTAGGCCTAAAAAATGTAACATTTCAATGGACTACGAATCCTTTTCTGAATATAGATGTACTGCAGGTGCGTCGCTCGCGCCGGTGCGTAGTACTCACGTATAACTTCTCTGACGAAACTTGTACTTGACACTGAATCTTGCACGTAGAATCTTCTAGACGTGTTAATGAGCTCTTCTGAAGAAGTGATCTGTACTAATCTCGTTAGTTTTATCGAACTTCAATATATTTTTTCTTACAAGATGGACGCCTCGCGTATGCGCCGCTTTCTGAATATTCTTATTAGTCTTGTTTCTGAGTATCCTGCTGGTTCTATCCCCTCATGGGCCACCAAAAATGTTTAGAGAAACGGTGGCAACTGATTAATACACACTGAATTGCGGTTTGAAGATTTATTTTGATTTAATTTGTACAGAGGTCTGAAACGGCGGTCCGTTCGCCGGTCGGAGCAGGGCGGAAGAGGAAGTTATTTACACTGCTGCCCTCTATATTACAAATTCTGAGTTGCCATATATTTAATATTATACAATTTGAGTCTATGGCATTTGAATCTGAATGATAAATAATTATAACTATAAATTATTTACAATATAATGACTGAAATTAATTATATTATTAGTGAATATAATTTTTATAACTAAATATAACATTAGGGTCATAACACACTATTTTTGCGTGAACAGATATAATGATATTAAAAAAATAAATATTATAATTATTATACATCTATTAGGAAACATGTTAAAGTTGAACAACACAGTTTAAATTACAAAGTTCGCCGGGTCAGCTAGTTATTTATAATACTATTTGTAGTATTAGACGTGTGGTGTCGGTCTTGACCGTGTGGTGTCGGTCTTTTGAATAGCACCACTCCCTTTCTACCCGTGGATGTCGTACGAGGCGACTAAGGGACATAAATCCAAGAGATGGGCAGCAGCAGCTCCTTGTGTAACTTAGATCTACTGCGGTCACCAACACGCTTGCCAAGCGCGGTGACTATCGGCAAAAAACAAAAAAAATTGAAATAAACACAGATCTTTATATAAATAAACAACCTATACAACAAAAAGAAACCGAAAAATATTTAGGATTAACTCTCGATAGTAAATTAACATAGAAACCACACATTAAAAACATAGAAGCAAAAATCTCGTCGCTTACAGGTCTATTGCGAAATACAGTTGGTTGTTTTCCAAAAAATGTACGTGTTAATATTTACAACTTCTTAGTTAAACCACATTTAGAATATTTAACAGTATGGGGAAATGCAGCTCCAACCAACCTTAAAGAACTCCAAATTGCCCAAAATAAAATCATTAAGGTTTTATTCCATTACGTCTTTCTAACATCTACGAAAAAACTATATGTTGAAACTAAATCACTGAACCTACAACAAATATATAAATTAAAAACTCTAATTTTAATACAAAAAATTATAAATGGTGAAATACATTCGGAATTAACGTTTATCAAAAATCGTCAAATACAAAGTAAAAGCTTAAGAAATGCCAATAACATCAGCTTACCGTTAATGAGAACACAATATGGTTCAAAAATCTTAATTTCAGATGGTGCAAAATTTTACAACAAGTTGCCAAAAACCATAAAAGATAGCAAATCGACCAATATATTTAAAAAAAAGTCTTAAAGTATATTACAGAAAACTCTTCGTAAGACACAAATGTTTTAGATTATATTAGAAGTCTTTATTTTTGTAGTTTATTTTATGTATTACTGTATCTATGTGTAAGAATATTGTAAAGTAGGTACGCTTACAAATGTTTTTCTTTTATATTAATATTGTAAAATTTCGCTCACCGTGTTACATGTTTGCACTTAATTTAGCATAAGTTTTATCTTATAAGTGAAAGTTTATAATTTCTTAAGACAATAAAGAATCTTTAAACCAAAAAACCCCCAATGGAAGGTGCAGAAGAACCCCGGCCCCCAGTCCCCGGCAGCCCCGCTATTCCGGGCTACGGTAGCGGTCAAGGTAACGGTGGGGCAGGGGATGCTAAGAATCTCCGGTAGAGATCCGGCTACCGCAAACGACGACTTCTGCACCTGGCAACATATGTGCCTACATTATAGTAAGAATATGATCTATGTGATATGTATGATCAGTATCAATTTATCCATCATAATAAACGCACGTATATCGATTTTAGACTAGTATTATCGCGGAATTGATACATTATAATACTCTGGTTCGAACTGCATAAACCTCAAGTGATCTCCGCTGAGCGTCATTACTTCCCACGTTTAGTAAGAGAAGCTATAGAGATCAAAAAACATCCTAAGAATTTTAACAGAGAAGATGGTTTTAAACTTGCACAAGCGTGGAATCCGGTGGTTAGTTTATGTAAATCGCAAATAGTGCAAAGTGTGGTGCGTAAGGATACAGTTAGTGTTGTGTGTCGTGATATGGAACCTAAAAAAGAAAAACGAACTAGACGTAGGGTAGATAGGTTAATTTACCACTAGTGCTTGTCAACGGTTTCTCCCCGCTACCGCAGTTTGGCCGTGACCACGATCCATGCAACTGGGTCGAAATATCGGCAAAAATAATTCTATAAGAATTCATAAACCGCATATCGTGAGTACCCGTTGAGTATTATAATGCACGTATATCGATCCGCAATTTTATTGATACTCGCCCAAATTAGTACACTACCATACGTGTACAGTGGTGACCCTGATCTCGAGTTACGGGAGAACGTTCGAAGTGCATTTGAAAAAAGGAAAATACAATAATTTCTCATCAACACGAAAGGAAACCGAGTACGAGCGGGTCAGCAGAAGTAGCTGTTGTCAGCGTGTCCTCCAAGATACCTGAATTTTGGGCTGATCAACCAAGGCTCTGGTTCATACAGTGTGAAGCCGTTCTTGCACCGCAGAAGATGAGCGACGAGGCAAGATACAATATGGTCGTCACTAAATTGGGGAAGGACGTTATCCAGCAGGTCAGCGACATTCTTATCAAGCCGCCCGAGGAAAGGAAATTCGAAGCTTTGAAAGAGCGATTGCTAAAGGTATATGAAGAGTCTGAAATTCGGCAGTTTCAAAAGCTTTTAAATGAGACGGAGTTGGGGTATCAAAAACCCTCTCAACTCCTCAGACGGATGAGAGAATTGGCACGAGAAAAATAAACCTGACGAAAGTTACCACGCCGTAACCCTGCACCGCGGAATGACGACAGCTGCATTCCGCTGAGTAGCGGAATTAGACAATGATATCCATTAGTTTCCCACAGAACAGTTTTGCATTAGATTCCAATAGTTAAACACGTATTGTATTTGTGAATTATTAAATAAATTGTTTTTAAAAACTTAATTCGCGTTCGCCCATTCTTAAATGGCGCAGTCGGTAGGATCGCGGTACTTTCGGGAAGAATCAAATTTTTCTACCGGAAGAAGACGGTTTCAATCGTTGTAAAGCTGCGATCCTTCAATCAAGAACCTCAAGGGCGACTTCCGCGGGTGTCCCGGTGAATTGGGAAACTCGTATCTGTGCAAGACCCCGACCGGAGATGCAGTGGACGCTTTGGTGAGTACTTAGTAACTTCCAAGTTCCTTGCTCTATTTCCTGTCGTATTTTTTTATATATACATACACATTTAACATCATTGTGTGGATATTATTAACATTTTTTTTCTCTTATTACTTAATTGATATTTCTTACATACGTTAATTAAAGCTAAAAACCTTAAAAATGTCTCTAAAAGATTGTGATGCTATTTTCAAATTGATGTCTGATTTAATGCCTAAGTATGATGGTAATCGTAAAACGTTAAATTATTACATACGAGAGGTAGATAACCTGTTAGATCTAGTGGATGAAATGTTTAGGCGGCACCCCGCTATACTGTGTCTCATTAAAAATAGGCTTAGTGGACAAGCGATAGACGCAATTGCATATGAGGGTTCGCTTGATTCATGGGAGGCCATTAAAAGTGTATTAACACGACGCTTAGGTGAACCCAAAAATGAAATTCAAGTCATGCAAGAATTAACTCGCATGCGTCGCTTTAAATCAGAAGACGCCGAGTCCTTTGGGAAACGCCTTAGGGACATACTCGATATACTATATTCTATTGGAAAGCATACGGATAGAAGTTATTATGAAAATATGGTTATTGAACAATATGTGAATTAATTAGAATTTAATGTGTCAATAGGGGTTCGCATAGCGAAACCGCTTACGTTAGAATCTGCGATAGTGGCAGCTCGGCAAGAGGAAGCTCGTCTATCGTTTAACCGTAACGTAAATTATAATTATAATAATACACCATTTATGCCACAAGCAAAGCTCAGGGAACCAAATTTTCCCCAATTTGCTAATCAAAACCAATTTAGACCAATAAATAGTATACCACAAAGGTTCCAGCTCAATAGCCCACAAATACCGTTTAATAATAATCATTTGGTGAATAGTAGTCAACCATTCTATAATAATAGTACCCGAAACACATTGCAACGTCTTGTAACCCCAAATTTTGTGCCAAAACCCAATAATATGTCCCCTGAACAAAGACAGCAGTTAATTAATTCGCTCTTAACGTGGAAACATCGACCAAGTAACTTTAATAATAAACCCAACATGCCTCAGAAGCCGAATAACCAAACACGCAGTATCTCCGACGTAACTATGCGATCGGTAGTGTAATGAGATCGGGATTTGGTAGGCGAGTGAAACACACGGAGTCTGGTATTGAACTGCATATAATTATTAAAGAGAGTACAGTCATACATCGTTACAGTTTATAATGTTCCACACTACACCTTCCTTCACAAACAAAAGAAAAAATTAACAATAGTTACATTTTTTCAGTTATATGATATAAAAAGTAGATTAAAATAAAAGTAAAATATAGATTTAAAATACATCAAAAAAAGATCAAATAAAATAAAAAAATAGTATAAAAAGCAAAGTTAAACATTGTTTCAATATAAAATTGCAATAAATCTAAGAATACTTAAATTCTAAATGGTTTAGTACGATTCTTATGCACTATTTCTTCTTTTCCATTTTTCAAAATTTTAACATTATAATCCAAATCTTCTAATACTAAATAAGGTCCTAAATAAATATATTGCATTTTATCTTTAGATGGATTTCTTAAAAGTAAATAATTGCCTTTAACATAACTAGTTGGATTGATTTTACCATCATATTGTTCTTTTCTTTTTATTTTACTTTCACATAAATTATTCTTAGCTTCTTTCTGAGATAATTGTAATCTGTACCGTAATTCTGCAGGATAGCTGTCATAATTGTATAAAGGACCTACGAAACCACTTGTTAGATTGTTAGGAATATTACACAACTTACCGAAAACCAATTCAAAGGGAGTGTACTTGGTTTCAGAATGGACTGAGTTGTTATAAGAAAAAGTCCAGAACGGTAACCAGTCACTCCATGAATTAGTTTTATTTTCACAATATATTCTTAAATACGCTCCCATGTGCTTATGCGAGTTTTCAAGGGAACCTAAACTTTCGTGATGGTATGCCGTTGACGTTAAATGTTTTATATTTAAAATGTCACTGCTTTTCACTTTACAACACTGCTGTTAAACGTATTAAACGGTATTCTGATGACGGCGCAGGATGCTGCTGTACCGCGCCAGGGTGCGCTCATTCAGCCTCCTCTCGATGTGGTCGTCTTGACATTTTCTTAGAATTTTATATGCCCCCGCTAGGATGACCAGTACCAGGATTGCACATATAATTGTTAGAAGAATATTTGTCGTCTCGTGTTTCATCGATTGCTGGGCAGAAGCCGAGTTTTGTCCGCCAGCACCCGCAGTCTGGGCTATCACCATTTCTTCCTTTGTACTTGAGCCTCCCATTTTATACAATAATATTCTCCACCACGCTGGTCCAATCTCGATTCGATGATTAATACTTAACGTGTCTTATTTCTTCCGTTTATGGTTAAGGAATGCGCGTCGCATATCGGATTCGCGTTACCGGCAGGGTCGCCATGTAATGAGATCGGGATTTGGTAGGCGAGTGAAACACACGGAGTCTGGCATTGAACTGCATATAATTATTAAAGAGAGTACAGTCATACATCGTTACAGTTTATAATGTTCCACACTACAGTAGGTAAACCAAGGCATAATTTTGTGTCTGAAGAACTCTTCTATAGCCCCGACGAACAATACGCCGTGGAGTGCAACCAGCCGGACTACGAAGACTGTACGGCCTATGATGAACAGCAAGCATATTACGAGATGCCTGTTGCCGCAGATATTGAACGGGAGGTAAGTCACCAACAAAATTTTACCCAGGAGCTGCACGAAGACGAACCCAGGTAATAAAATTAAATAATAACGATAAAGATCATTTGCGTTACATTGAGCTACCAGAATTTAATGGTAAATTTTTAATAAACACTGGTGCCTCTAGGTCAATGATTTCTCCTAATGTTATTTTCGGAACGATTTTTGAGTACGGCATTGAATACGAACCATTTGAAGTTAGAACAGCCCATGCTGCTACAAAACATAAGCACGTGGTATATTTACCCTTACCACCAGCCTTTAATTCGGATATTTTTCATAAATTTTTACTTTTTGACTTCGATCCTAAATACAAAGGTTTAATAGGCTTAGATCTTCTTAAAACCTTGTCTAGTAACATTGACTTAAAAAATAAAATGCTTCATACATCATCAGCTGACATTCCAATTCACTTTGATTTCCCTGAAAAAAAAAATTCGAGTTGAACCTAGATGTAGTAAAATAATAACAGTTAAAACGAATTTTACAGATGGTCAATATATACATGATGATTTTAAGTGGTCAATAGGGTTAAAATCTCCAGCAGCAATAGTTACAGTGAAAAGTGGGTTATTCAAAACTTCAATTATTAATTTTAATGAGCAAAAAACAGATTATAAATAATGACATTCCAATTAAACTAAAATCTTATTCTAATAACACAGTAAATTCTAAATCTAAATTTTGCCGTGTGGCTCCGGCGCCATAGAATAGACCACCCCATTCCTACCCGTGGGTGTCGTAGAAGGCGACTAAGGGTTACCACCACCAGGTAGATGGGCAGCAGCGTCTACTTTGGCACTTAACACCTTACTGCGACGGTCCCACTGGTCGCTGGGTTTAGCACCGCCTGGCGTAATTCCCAAAGGTGTCTCGCTTGGTGGTAAGATCCCTTCGCTGGATCTGCCTGGCTAGCTACCACCCTCAGGTCGGAATCTAGCGTTAATAACGACTCGTCGTGTTTCGGTAGTGCACCTGAGAGCCAGTTCATCCCCCTTCCCTCCCTTCCCATCCCCTTGTGATGCCTCCGACGGCGTATCTCCCGGACCGGTGGGTCCTTTGGGCACCGTCGCTCGCGGTGGCGTGGTGTATTGGCGCGGGGGCCAGGGAGACCCGGTGAAACGGTTATCCGCTGGCCGCCCGCTGGTTAGTTGGGGACCCGAACCCGGGCAACACTCTTAACCTCTGGCCCGGGAGGCTGTCCCGCCAATCGGCGAAAAATCCCGTTGCACGATTACCTTGCCGGAGTAAGAGACCGGGGTGGAGCCAGGTAGTCGTGCACGGGGGGGACCGGGGGCCCTTCCGTCCCCCGCGCCAGCATCCCACCTCCCCTCTGCGAGCGCTGTGTACTTGGACTTGCGCCTTACCTCGGAGGGTGTCGACGGAGCATCGCAAATCCTTTCCAGTTCCCTATCTTTTCGCAATGTGGACATGTGTAATATCAGAGGGGTCCATTCCAATCTGAATGCCGTCCACCACCATCTTGAGACGGCAAAGCCGGCTTTACTCTTTTTGACGGAGACGCAGATATCAACTCCAGATGATACATCGTATCTGGAGTACCTCGGCTACAAACTAGAGCACGGATTTAGACGTCGAGCCGGGGTGTGTGTGTATATTCGGGAAGATATCTGCTGTCGCCGTCTTAGCTGCCTTGAAGACAAGGACCTATCGTTGTTATGGGTGCGCGTAGACATCGGAGGGCAGACCCGTGTTTATGCGTGCCTGTATAGGTCCTATAGCGGAGATGTGGAAACAACTCGATTATTTGAGCACATCCAGTGGGCGACCGACAGAATGCTGCAGCAGTGTCCTTCGGCGGAGTTAGTGATTCTGGGTGACTTCAATGCTCATCATATTGATTGGCTCGGCTCCCGGATCACTGACTTTGCTGGAAGAACTGCATATGACTTCTCCTTGGCCTATGGACTCTCTCAGGTCGTGCCCGGTTTCACCAGGGTACCTGATGTAGAGACCCATACTGCTTCTTTGCTGGATCTTCTGCTGACCTCCCACCCTGAAGACTATCAAGTAATGGTCAAGGCTCCACTTGGTTCGTCTGACCATTGCTTGGTAAGTTCCACTGTGCCCTTGTCTCAACCCGTGAGGACACGTCCCACCGCGAGGAGACAAGTTTGGCACTACAAGTCAGCAGACTGGGACGGATTCCGGGAATTCCTGGCTTCGTACCCTTGGAGGCAGCTATGTTTCGTCTCGGGTGATCCTAGCTCGTGTGCCAAGTCTGTCGCCGACGTGATACGGCAGGGTATGGAATGCTTCATTCCAAACTCTGTCGTGTCCGTCGGCGAGCGGAACCAGCCCTGGTTTGATGCATCTTGCGCTAAGGCGTTAAGCCTTAAGCAAGATGCCTATCAAGCCTGGGCTTCAGCGAACGCGTGCAAGGACCCGAAGTGCCCCGAGCTCCGAACCGCATTTAACGCTGCCTCCCGTACAGCAAAGAAGCAAATGGCTAAGGCGAAGTCAAAGCACATCGGCAGAATTGGCGAGCGATTAATGGGTTACCCCTCAGGGAGTCGAGCCTTCTGGTCGCTTGCCAAGGCTGTCGAGGGTACTTTCTGTCGTTCCTCACTTCCGCCACTGCGGAAACCAGACGATTCTCTGGCTCATACGGCAAAAGGGAAAGCCGATCTTCTTGGTACCCTTTTCGCCTCAAACTCGACACTTGACGATCGGGGGACCACACCGCCTACCATCCCGCGATGTGATAGCACAATGCCTAATATACGGTTCACACAGAAAGCTGTCAGGCGTACTCTATTGTCCCTCGATATCAAGAAGTCGAGCGGGCCAGACGAAATCCCCGCAGTGGTGTTGAGGACGTGCGCTCCCGAGTTGGCTCCTATCTTAACGCGCTTATTCTCGCTTTCCTACGCGGCGGGAAAAGTACCGTCTTCGTGGAAAGTGGCCCTCGTTCATCCGATCCCTAAAAAGGGCGATAGAAGTGACCCGGCCAATTACAGGCCCATTGCAATAACCTCCCAGCTCTCTAAGGTGATGGAGCGAATAATCAACTCCCAGCTCCTAAGGTACCTTGAGGAGCACCAGCTGATCAGCGATCACCAATATGGTTTTCGCCAAGACCGTTCAGCTGGTGATCTTCTGGTTTACCTTACGCACCGATGGGCGCAAGCCATAGAGAGCAATGGGGAGGCTTTGGCGGTTAGCCTGGATATTGCAAAGGCCTTCGACCGGGTTTGGCACAGGGCTCTTCTCACGAAGCTTCCATCTTACGGTCTTCCCGAGAGGTTGTGCACGTGGATCGCCAGTTTTCTGTCTGAGCGGCATATTAAAGTTGTGGTTGATGGGTGCTGCTCAGACATGAAGACCATCAATGCTGGTGTTCCTCAAGGCTCCGTTCTTTCCCCTACGCTGTTCATTCTGCATATCAATGATATGTTGCAGCAAGTCGGTAGCATGCATTGCTATGCAGATGACAGCACGGGAGATGCCTTGTACACGGGCCGTGCAAACACCTCTCGGATACTCGTGCAGGAAAGCAGAATTCGACTTGTGTCTGAAATCGAGCACTCTCTGGAGCGGGTCTCAGAATGGGGTCGACTTAACCTAGTTGAGTTCAACCCCACGAAGACACAAGTCTGCGCGTTTACCGCTAAAAAAGCCCCATTTGTCATGGCGCCAAAGTTCCAAGGGACCTCTCTCACCATTGACAAAAGCATAGGGATCCTGGGCGTTGACATCTCGTGTGATGTGCAGTTTCGGAGTCATTTGGACGTTAAAGCCAAGTTGGCATCCAAAAAGTTGGGCGTTCTGAGTAGGGCCGAGCGGTACTTCACTGCGGGGCAACTCCTTCTGCTTTATAAGGCTCAAGTGAGACCCCACATGGAGTACTGCTCGCATCTATAGGCAGGGGCGCCCAAATACCAACTTAACCCACTTGACTCCGTGCAGAAACGTGCGATCCGAATCGTCAACGACCCACGGATCACCGATCGGTTAGAACCCTTAAGCCTGCGGAGGGACATAGGCTCCCTCTGCGTGTTCTACCGGCTTTACAATGGCGAGTGTTCCGAGGAACTTTTTGACCTGGTGCCTTCGTCACCTTTTCTTCACCGCACCACTCGCCGAAGGATGAAGTTCCATCCACACCAACTGGACTCGTGGCGGTCCTCCACGGTTCGGTTTGCACGCTCGTTTTTGCCACGGACGTGCAAGTTGTGGAATGAGCTTCCTTCTGAGGTATTCCCGGAGCGCTATGACATGGGGTTCTTCAAGAAAGGTGCGAAAAGAGCTCTCCTGCAAAGTCGGCGATGCATTGGCGACTCCTCTGGTGTTGCGAATGTCCACAGGCGACGGTGACTACTTTCCATCAGGTAGCCTGTCTGCCTTATCGTTAGGTTAAAGTATAAAAAAAAAAAAAATGTAACAACATTAAATTAAATAATATTAAAGCAAAAACGGATATAGATAAAATACATGTAAAAAATTTAAATAAAATTAAAACTACACATATGAATGAAGAAGAAAAGCGCGAAATTAATAAATTATGCTATCAATATAGAGATCTATTCTACTCAGAAGATATTCCTCTTACCTTTACTCACGCAGTTAAACACGAACTCAGACTGACGGACGACAACCCAATCTATGTTAAAAACTATAGGCAACCACCCCAACAACGGACGGAAATCGCTAACCAGGTTAATAAATTATTAAAGGGTATTATTCGAGAAAGTGTATCCCCATGGTCATGCCCCGTTCATATTGTGCTCAAAAAACCGGACGCATCCGGAAATGTAAAGTGGAGGTTAGTGATCGACTACAGGAGATTAAATGATAAAATTATTGAAGATAAGTACCCATTACCTAACATAAATGATATACTCGATCGCTTAGGACGCGGGCAATATTTTACCACTCTGGATTTGGCAAGCGGCTACCACCAAGTAGAAATGCACCCCAAAGACGTAGAGAAAACCGCTTTCACTACGGAGCTGGGGCACTATGAGCTTCTGAGAATGCCCTTCGGGTTGAAAAACGCCCCAAGTACGTTTCAGAGACTAATGGATCATATATTGCGAGGTATCAGTAACGTCTTTACGTATCTTGATGATGTTATAATAGCGTCTACATCCCTTCAGGAACACGTTGGAAAAATTAAAGAAGTATTTGAACGTTTTAAAATTCATAATCTAAAAATTCAACTAGATAAATCTGAATTTTTGCAAAAGCATGTAAACTTTTAGGGCACGAATTAACCGATTCGGGTGTCAAACCAAATAAAGAAAAAAATCAGGCAGTTCTTCATTTCCCGTTACCTCAAACGCAAAAAGATATTAAAGCATTTTTGGGACTTGTTGGATATTACAGGAAATTTATTAAAAAATTTGCAGCTTTGACTAAACCAATGACTGTTTGTTTAAAAAAAAAATCGGAAAGTCGTACACACCCCTGAATTTTTAAAAGCTTTTAATAAATGCAAAGAAATTTTAACTACTGACCCTATTCTAAAATACCCCGATTTTAATGAACCTTTTATTTTAACAACAGACTATTCTGATTTCGCACTAGGCGCTGTTTTATCGCAAGGTAGAGTAGGATATGATAAACCGGTAGCATATGCATCTAGGACTCTCTCAGATACAGAAACGCGGTACTCGACGATAGAAAAGGAGCTTTTGGCCATAGTCTGGTCCGTAAAATACTTTAGACCATATTTATACGGCCGCAAGTTTACAATTTACACCGACCATAGTCCCCTTACTTGGTTAATGTCGATAAAAGATCCTAACTCTAAATTAACCCGCTGGCGTCTTAAATTAGCAGAGTATGATTTCAATGTAGTGTATAAAAAGGCTTGCAAAATACTAACGCAGATGCACTATCGGGAGCAAAATTGTTTAACAATAGTTCGGAATCATTAGCAGTAAATATAGATTATACTGACGAAAATATTATAGACAGAATTTTTGAAGATATTAGGAATGAAAATGAGAATGAAAATGAAAATGTGAATGAAAATGAGAATGAAATCGAGAATAAAAATTTAGTAGAAAATGATACAATGACACGTGTTACAAACCAACAAGTAGCTTGCCTGGGGACACTACTGTTAAACTCGTGACTACATTAGTTATAAACATCAATAAGAATCTATATAATGATTGTATTTAAATTGATCGTGCTATGTTATTATAAATATCATAAATCAATAGAAGTCACATCATAAATAAATGGTTAGGTATATAAATAAATATTATAAATGCATATATTTAATTTTATATAATGTAATAGATTAATAGTAATGTTTTTGTCTCTGTGACGGTTTCCTTAACGCCTGCCATTTTTAGTATAAAAGGGAGGGTATTATCGTAATATGGATCATTCTAATAATTCGCGAGTGTAAGACGTTACTCTGTCCGAATGTATTCTGAAATTGTATACGTGTAAAATCGTGAGAATATAACAATGTTGTACATAATGTGTCGTTTACTTTGGCCATCCAATTCTACTTCTGTAACATTTCAGAAGTGGGATTTGGATTCGTCTGTGATCTCTGGGCCTTATATTAACGGTTTGGGCCAGCGAAGATGAAAACACCCAAAGCCCACAGCTACGGATGAATATGAGAACAAATTATCGGGTACACAGAAAAATTGGTGATTTTTTTTTCTCTTCTTCGGACGACTGTGTTCACGAAACTAATCGAGAGGGGTACAAGAAGAAACCAGTTTCGCTTACTATCGCAGAGATAATACCAGAATTTGGATCCAAATATGCTTCATGAAATTGTTCAATCCGGTGAAGTATATGAGTGGAACAACATAGACCTGCTCTTTCTAATGCAATTACGGCTACGGGATGCAGTACGAGAGTGATATGACGATCTCTATAACTACGAGCTTACTTGGGAGGAATGGATTCAATCTATTTACGCGTAGGCATACGAGTAACAACGTCCACCAATTCGCACTTGGCCAGCGCGGTGGACTATGGCCTAAACTCTCTCATTCTGAGAGAAGACCCGTGCCCGTGAATGGGTTGACGACGATACGAGTAACAGGCGCAGAGCTTCTTCGATGGCGCCACATCAGATTCAACTTCTGCTACGTGTGTCATCGCCAGGGCCACGAAACGTGTGACTGCAGCAACTTATCATGATGGGCATATGATGGCTACTTCCTGGTTTGCGGTTGGCACGTCGCGGCCTCAAGCAAAAAAAAGGTCAGTACCGTTTTCACACATTACTTTGATATTTTTGCAAAAAAGAATATAGAAAGAAGAGTGAAAGAAATGAGTTATTAAGTGGTGTCTTAGAATTAATGGGTAGTAGGTATAACATGTGACGTGAATTGAATTTATAATAATATGCTTGCTAATTACTTTATAATAATAATAATAATAATATATATAATTATAATAATATACTTTATTGTACCCAGAAGGGAGTAAAATAACAATAACAATATTAAAATACAAAAGGCGGCTTAATCGCTCGGCAGCGGTTTCTTCTAGACAAACTTAGAGTGCGGAGTTAAAATTATGGTAAAAATAAAGGTTAGGAAGCGTGCAAAAACCAGACTAAGGAAATTAGTGCAACGTACAAATCAGGAAAATAAGATTCAGAAATAATTCGTTTTAACAAAAGTTAACACAGCAACGATTGTAAAAAGAAATAGCACAAGCGTAAGGAGAGGATTGGAAAATAAGTGCTTTAGGTAGTAGGATTTGGTAAATTTTTTTAAACGATTATACGGATTGGGTATAACGAATTGACACGGGAAGAGTGTTCCGCGAATGAATAGCTGAAACATATTTATTGAATGGACAAACAATGATAAATATTGACGGTATTAGTTTAGTGAGTACGGCTAACTCTATTCAGCTTGTTTCATGTGAGGTTGATCGTAATGTATTACTTAATATAAAACTAAATTTAATAAATTAAAATTCAAAATTTCCAATAAATTTGCAGCATACGGTCACCTACTTTACCTAACCGATGTAATCAATATGTTAGTGGTTATTGATTGTGAGAGATTGAAATAGTGATTGAAAGAGAAGCATACATTCCTGACATATATGGTGTGGTTGCAGGTTGTTAGAATAGCTTTTATTTTAATACCTACAGTAACTATTAAATCGGATAGTTGTTTTTTTAAAAATTCAAATGTGGGTAGTTGAGAAATAATATTTATGATTTGACGGTTAATAGCGAGGGTTGAAATAATATAGCTAGACGCTAAATAAGACTGACAAGACCCATATGTGTTTGATATTGAAAAACATTCACACTTCACTTTAATTAAATCAAACTTGGAGAGTTAAAATAAGTCCACTTCATGAAAGCGATAGTATTAAATTGCTTAACTTACGAATACGAAAATGTTATTAGTATAAAAGTTGGCCTGTACCATTTTAATTAAAATGCATATTGTACTTTTAATAATCAACCTGTCTATTGTGAGTCCTGTCGGTTAGCACACAAATGAAACAAAATTGTAAATGGTAAAATGACGATTTGTCTGCTTACGCTAGCCCTGTAAGCAGACAAATCGTCATTTTACCATTTACAATTTTGTTTCATTTGTTGAAATGGTAAATTGACGATTTGTCTGCTTACGCTAGCCCTGTAAGCAGACAAATCGTCATTTTACCATTTACAATTTTGTTTCATTTGTTGCCCTCTGTTTGTTAAAGAGAAGGACGGTTATTATAGGTGTACCCTTAACCGTATATGATCACAAAATCCTAAAAATGCCATTTGGATTAGCAAATGCCCCTTTGGTATTAGGCCAAATCACGACTCTGTAAGGTCTATCAAAATATTGCACTTTATTTAGACGATGTGATAATTCCTGCATCAACGGTCCAGGAATATTTTATACTAATAAGGAAATGTATTTCAGGTATTCAATCATGCTTATTTAAAATTAAACCTTAATAAATGCTTTTCTCAAGAATTCCGCCATATTTTAGGGCATGAGATTTTTACGAGAAGTGTACATCCGGGCAAGGCGAAAATTTAATTTGTAACAGACTAACTAAGATGTAGAATAAATGAGACTGGTCACCCGTCTTAATTTAAATTAAAAAGCTCAACTTCATATTATCCAAATATTTCTCATGCACGAATGTTTCTGAAATTTAAAGAAATTTTATTAATTTTTAAGCTATTTTGAACGCACTCGTTAAAGTTAAAGAGAGGTTTAGTTAGCTAAGCTGCATTTAATAGCAATAGCGGGTATTTGACAAAGACATCTGATATTTTTGACGTTGTGTTTTCATAAGAAGGACATTTAATGTTCTATTTCGTTTATTACGTATTTGTTTGTGTCAAATTCGAGGTAGTATGTGTAATGTGTTTTAGTTGATTTTATGTATATTATATGCATTATTTGAAAAAATATTAGCATTGCGCAATTCTTCTCTACATCAACTATAACCGTGCGTGGTTTGGCGGTCCTCCGTCTGCGGCAAGTATATTAAAAAGGCATCATAAGTTTTTGCTTCACGTATTAATTTAGATTCTGTAACCGATTACTCACAATTGCGAGTAGTGTAAGTTTAGGGGGGTTAGGTACTACTCCAATTTCGTTCTTAAAACCAATTTTCCATTTTAGCACGGTAACCAGTAGCGGAAAAAACATTATTGTCAGGAACTTAAAACGCTTGCTATTATAAAATTTCTAAGAATTTTCGTATTTATTTAATTAGTATTAAAGTTATTACTGATTGTGCTAAATTAAGAACAACAGGACTATATTAATAAAAAATATATATGTTCAAAAATATATATATTGCAATATGTAATTGAAATATTTAAACATAATAAGAGTAATGAAAACAATTAAATGAATATAGGACCTAAGTGGAATAAACAGGTATATTACATTAAAAAACAGTCTCATAAAGGGCCTATTTCCCGATAAGATTGATGTAATCGAAGGATATTTATAATTATACGACGAGTTATTAGTTTGACGTTCGCTTTATTAATGTCTAGAAAAATGGCGGACACCAATATTTATACCGTCGCATACAATTTTACAGTAAATAGTTTTTAATACAATTTTAAAACAAATCAATTATCTAAATTATTTTTATAAATTATCCATAATATTGATTGGGTTTATTAATAGTTTTTTAAAGATTATATTTTTATAACATTGTATTGACGCACTCGTAATAATTTAATTTATTCTGCTTGTCTGTTGTTTGATTAATATTAGCAAAAATAAATCATTAATTCTAAATGGAATATATAATAAAGTTTAAATTAGTGGAACAATAATCTGCTAATATTGGGTTGCTTAGCGAGGCACCGGAAGTGGCACTTGTAACACTACTTGCCAAGGTGGTTCCCGACTTAAGAGTATTTCTGTAATGCCAAAAATAAATAGGAGTATCTAAGCAAACTTAGCTTTCAGTATGAAATAAAATAATACCATAATAATGCAGTACAGTTTTAGGACTAAATCTAGTAGTTACTTTATCTACTACTTTATCTGCTGCGATACATTCAATTACAAAAATTAATTAACTATTATTAACATACAAGTAGCAGTTGGTATATTTATTAATTAACAAAAATGATTTGTACTACTAAGAATAAACTAATTCTAAGCAGAATACAACGGATCTTTTCTGATACAGCATATAACTTGTTATTTTCAACTTCAAAATCGTACTTAATTTGTTAAAAAAGGTAACTTTACAAATTAACTACAAAACAAACCTATGGCGTACAACAGGGAACTATTGTTATTTTTAATCTATAATGGTGATACCTGCCTATTTTACTTCGGTAGTGGTATTAATTAAATTATCACCAAAGCCCAAAAAGTGTAAGCGAATATTAAATAATTGGTTCAAACAAAATAAACTAACAATCAACACGAAAAAGACCTTTATGATTTTTGTCGCTAAAAACTTAAAAATTATAAGTATTATCCGATTTATACAAATAACAATCTATTGGATTAAATCTTAAACTTCTTGTTACTTATTATTGCAAAGGAAAGGGTACTAAATAAAGCCCTATTTAATTAGATTTCCAAACACTTTTTAAAAATCTTTACAAAATAAAAAATAATCTGTGGAATATATGTATGTTGTCTAATTTAAGGAATAATTAAAAGAACATGTGTGAAATAAATACTATGGATATTAGAACTAAAATAATAAATAAGTGAATAATATGACATCAAGTCTTCATTTGAAATGGCAACTGTGTGAATTGTCTCTAAACTGTGTGTTTAGATATTACGCGGGTCTGTGTGACCAACGCAAGTCTGTTTTACCAGCGCGAGTCTGTGTGACCGGCGCGGGTCTGTGTGACCAACGCAACAGTCTGTGTGACCAGCGCAACAGTCTGATTGCCCGGCGCACTTACTTGTGTAACCAACGCAATTCTATGTATGTGACCTGTACTGTAGATGTGAACCCTAGGTGAATTTTCGCCGTCAACATAATAATAATCAAATCTTTGAATGTCCGTTACAAATACAGTTTTTCTCTCGTTCTTTTTTTTTCCTGTTTCAGACACCAAAAGGAACAGCAAACAGAATGCTGCCTAAGAGACCGAGAGACCTACCTGAGAGGCCGTGGGACACGGCTGTTGCAGGATGGCCGACTGTTACAAACCAACAAGTAGCTTGCCTGGGGACACTACTGTTAAACTCGTGACTACATTAGTTATAAACATCAATAAGAATCTATATAATGATTGTATTTAAATTGATCGTGCTATGTTATTATAAATATCATAAATCAATAGAAGTCACATCATAAATAAATGGTTATATAAATAAATATTATAAATGCATATATTTAATTTTATATAATGTAATAGAGATTAATAGTAATGTTTTTGTCTCTGTGACGGTTTCCTTAACGCCTGCCATTTTTAGTATAAAAGGGAGGGTATTATCGTAATATGGATCATTCTAATAATTCGCAAGTGTGAGACGTTACTCTGTCCGAATGTATTCTGAAATTGTATACGTGTAAAATCGTGAGAATATAACAATGTTGTACATAATGTGTCGTTTACTTTGGCCATCCAATTCTACTTCTGTAACAATATGCTAAATCGTCATCAAAAAGAAGGGCGCCATTACACCCTATACCTAAAATTGATTCGCCATTTGCCACGCTGCACGTCGATCATGTGGGCCCATTTGTTAAGAGTTCAAGAGGTAACACTCACCTGCTAGTAATCATTGACGCATATACAAAATTTATTAATTTAAAACCGGTTAGAAGCACAAAGACGTCCATTGTTATAAATAAATTGAGAGAGTATTTTAGTATATTCGGTGTTCCCAAAAGGATTATTTCAGACAGGGGTTCATCGTTAACAGTGCAAAATTTGAAAGTTTCATTAAAGGGCTAGGCGTGAAGCACATCCTTAATGCTGTGGCCACGCCACGTGCAAATGGACAGGTAGAGCGTTATAACCGCACGCTACTTGATTCACTCACTGCTAAATGTGCGGGCCAAGATGAAAAGAAATGGGATAACCATGTACCAGATGTTCAATGGGGGCTCAATAATACACACAATAAAGGTATCGGGCGTACACCTTCTGAGGCTCTTTTCGGTATCCCCTTAATAGGAACTGCGGAAAGTAGGGTAAAAACTACGCTTGATGTAGGCAGTAGTGTCAGCAGTGAAAATCTAAATAAAATTCGGGAAAGTATTAACCAGTATATTGCAAATTACTAGGAAAAACAGAAAACATACTACGATAAAAACGCGGTTGAACCTAAGACCTTTCGAGTAGGGGATTTGGTGAGCGTGGAAAGAGATATTCCGTCTTCAGGTCAAAGCCGAAAACTTGTACCTAAATATCAAGGTCCGTATAGAGTTACTGCCGTTTTTCCCAACGATAGGTATCAAATTGCGGATACACCAATCACTCGAAAAAGCGGTCGTAAGTATTGTTCCGTGGTAGAAGTTAACAAAATGAAGCCGTGGCTCAGTTTTAATAGGTCAGAGGACTCATCTGGTGAGACAAGTAGCGATGCCGAAAGCATTGATGGTAAGTGCCAATAGAATTATTATTTTCATTTGAAAGTTACGTAAAACCTCGAGGTCGAGGTCGGTCTGCCATTTAACACAGATGGTGTTAAAAGACCATAATCGAAGCAGTTGCTTTGAATGTTATTCGTGGTAGTCAGTGCAGAAACAGCCTGTATCCATGAATACATTAGAGATCAGACTAGAACAGTCTGAAGGTAATCGAAGCAGTTGCTTTGATGGTTATTTGTGGTAGTCAGTGCAGAAACAGCCTGTATCCATGAATATATTAGAGATCAGACTAGAACAGTCTGAAGGTAATCGAAGCAGTTGCTTTGATGGTTATTTGTGGTAGTCAGTGCAGAAACAGCCTGTATCCATGAATTCGTTAACAGATAAGAACTGATTTTTGTAAATAGCAGAGCCCTAGTCACAGATCTGTCATAGGGTAAAATGGTATGTTACCAGAGTGGACGAAGGTAGAAGCGACCTTAGTCTGCCTTATGATGGAAGTGATATCTCTGCATTGAGATAGCATTAACACTGTTGACAGAAAAGGGCAGATGGCGATCAGATACTAATATCGTAGATATTTAATAAGTTATATTAATAATGATTTGTCAATATTAAAATAATATTAGGTAACTAATTATGAAATAAATGTGAAAAATTATAATAGTACAGGTATTATATTGATTGAATATTGATTATAAAGCCATAATTACTTAGTGATTACACGAGGACGTGTAATAATGTCGGATGGCCGAATGTAAAACCATCTTAACTATAATACTTACATTGTTTGATTGAGTAAGGTTAATTTACATGTTTGGGTTATATAAATATATTTAAAATTTATCCGATGTATCAAGTAATTAAATAAAAACGTTTATATTAGTTAAATAAGTCTCAATTGATACCTCTGGGGTAAAGCAGTGCTACATTATGGATAATCAACGATAGATGGCGTTAGTGAGTAAAACTGCTTTACCCTAGAAAGCAATAAGTCATTTGCAATGACTGAGTTGATTCATTCTGAGTTCAGCGGTCGAACTATAAGCGCATTGTAGAAGTGTAACGTTAATAAATAAGTTGTTCAGTTAACTACGGTCTTTCATTGGTCCGACGGGCTAACACTATTAATTGCAAATTGTTTTGTAAAAGTTAAAAACAACAACAGAGTTAACCTTACAGTAGTTAACACCGCTGAGTCTGCTATATCGCTGAAATCTAATTTAAACTTATCTCTTATTCCATGTGAACATCCTCAATCATCCTATATCCTTGATAATGACAATAATGAATACCGTATTAAAAACATTCAATATTCTAATTCCTATCAAAGAACTCGAGAAGTCTTAAATCAACTCCGTGTCTCGCATTTAAATTCAGAAGAAATTGATGCTCTTTATAACCTCTGCTCTTCTTTTTCTGATATATTTCATCTCCCGGGTGAGAGATTAACTCACGCAGATGCCATAAAACATTCTATTAAAACTACGTCTGAAAATCCTATTCATGTAAAATCATACCGTTTCCATGAAGTTCACAAAACCGAAGTTCAAAAACAAATAAATCAAATGCTAGATCAAGGTATAATTGAACCTTCTAAATCACCATGGTCTGCTCCAATATGGGTGGTCCCCAAGAAGCTAGATGCTTCTGGCGAGAAGAAATGGCGAATTGTAATAGACTTTCGCCAGCTTAATGACATCAGCATAGGTGACACGTATCCTATCCCTCATATTAACGAAATCCTCGATCAGTTAGGTTCCAGTAAATATTTTTCTACCCTCGATCTTTCCTCTGGCTTCCATCAAATCCCTGTCGAAAACGAAGATAAACCTAAGACAGCTTTCTCTGTACCCCATGGACATTATCAATTTACTCGCATGCCCTTTGGCCTTAAAAACGCGCCTTCCACATTCCAACGGTTAATGAACACCGCTCTATCAGGCCTACAAGGCACTCGCTGTTTTGTATATCTCGATGACATAGTTCTTTATGGGTTCGATTTAAATTCCGCTATAAATAACTTAAAATGTGTTTTTGAAAGACTTCGCGAATTCAATTTAAAATTACAAGAAGTAGCCTACTCGGGTCATATCATCACTGAAGAAGGTGTCAAACCCAATCCTGAAAAAATAAAAGCTGTTGTAGGATTCCCAAGACCTAAATCTCCTAAAGATATTAAATCCTTTTTTGGACTAGTTTCGTATTACCGCAGCTTCATTCCCGATTTTTCTAAAATTCTAAGTCTTTAACTAAACTTTTAAAAAAGGATACACCTTTTGAATGGCAAAGTTAACAACAAGTCTCCTTTGATGAATTAAAAACTAAATTAACTTTGCTCTGCTCTGCTCCTGTCCTTTGCTATCCTGATTTTACTAACCCATTTATTCTTACTTGCGATGCGTCAAATCATGCCGTTGGTGCTGTACTATCTCAAGGTTCTATCGGAAAGGATAAACCTATTGCATTTGCTTCTGGAACTTTGAATCGTAGCGAAACTAATTATAGTACTACTGAAAAGGAGCTTCTTGCCATAATCTTTGGTTGCAAAACCTTCAGACCCTATTTATATGGTCGAAAATTTCAAATCAATACTGATCACTGACCTCTGAAGTGGTTATTCAATCATAAAGATCCTTCTAGCAAACTCCAAAAATGGAGGTTGAAGTTAGAAGAATACGAGTACGAAATCATATACAGAAAAGATAAACTAAACTCTGCAGCAGATGCCTTATCTCGTTATCCCTCTGATTCTGTAGCTCCTGTAAACATAATAAGAACTGGTTCTAATCCTACTATTGACCCTAGTAATGTTGCTAATCCGAGTACTTCATCTCCTTCTAGCATTCCTTCTACTTCACAAAATCCCGTTAATCCGGAATATATTGATATGGAACTCTTACCGAGTCCACCTAACCCAGAAGATTGGAACTTACCTTTTTCTAGATCCTCTTCAGCAACTTGGTAATATCCCCATATCTCCTCCGAATCCTGAAAATGTAAACTTACCTGCTACTCCTGCTAATCCTGAAAATATAAATACTAATCCTATTGATGACTTACCAACTCTCGATGAACTCTTAGGTGTTGCTCCTAATTCTGAAAATATAAACTTACCTTCTAACTCACCAACTGATGCTAACCCTGAAAATGTCGCTGAATCTAATAATGAATTACCTACCTTGGACTCGCTAAATCTAGACAAACTTCTAAATCCTCCTACTAATTCTAATAATGACTTACCCGTAGACATACCAATTCCAGACGTCTCTGATGACTACTACGCTGATTTCTTAAAGTCTATGTCTAATGCTAAATCCATGTTTAATACTGTTATCCATGAGTATACAAATAATTTATTATCCTCTGACTCTAAACTCATTGTCTTGCCAACTTTTATTGATCTAGATGAGACTAACCCTTATGTCGAAGAGGTCCTTTCTAATCAAAAGGACACCACTGAATTCTTAAATAAAGAAAGAAGATTGCATTATTTTCTAAATATAGAGACAGACAACAAATCCTACTATTTCTTTTTTACTAAGGTCCATCATTTCGATAGCGTCCCCTGTCCTGATTTATTTGAATCCTTAAAAAACCTTCGAAATGAAATATTAATTAATCGTCCCGACTCTTGTAATGAAATGGCCATATCAGACTTTAAAGATCCCTTTGTTAAACTTCATTATTCTAAACTCTACAATATGATTAAATACCTTTTTCATAATACTAACATAAAAGACAAAATTTATAGAAATACTATTATTTATCCAACTCCAAGTGAAATTCCGAAAATATTAAAGGAAAATCACGATATACCCATTGCTGGCCATGTTGGGTATGGGTAGAATGTACAATAGAGTCAAGGAAAGATACTTTTGGAAAAACATGAAAACAGATATTGAAAACTATGTCAAGAAATGCATCCAGTGTCAATCAAATAAAGCGTTACGCCAGATAAATCGAGCTCCTATGCAAATAACTTCTACATCCTCTGCTCCTTTCGAAAGGATAAGTCTCGATATCGTTGGCTCCCTTACTGATGCTGGTCAAATCAATGTCAGGTTCATCTTGACATTGTAAGATGACCTCACTAAATATTCTACTGCTTATCCTATTTCTAATTCCACAGCAGAAGAATGCTGTGAATGTCTCGTTCATTTCGTCTCTCTCTTCGGCATCCCAAAAATGATTCTCACTGACCAAGGACCAAACTTCACCGCTGAATTATTTAAGAAAACTTTTGAATTCCTTAAAATAAAACAACTTTGGTCACCTTATCACCTTATCATCCGCAAACTCAAGGCGCTCTGGAATGAAGCCACTCAACCCTTAAAGAATACCTTAAATCATATGTTAATAATAACCAGACCAATTGACATAAATATGTTTATACTGCTATGTTAACTTATAATACTAATGTCCAAACAACTACTAAATTCACTCCCTACGAACTCCTTTTTGGTCATAAACCCTATCTTCCAGATTCTATCTTCGAAATCAATCCCGCTGGTACTTATCATGAATATATCAAAATGCTAAATCATCGCTTAAAACTATCTCGCGAAAAAGCCTTAGAAAATATTGCTAAATTCAAAGAAAGGTCGAAAACCTATTACGATCAACGGTCTCGTCCTGTCACTTATAAAGTCGGCGACCTAGTTTATCTAAAGTCACATTTAAGAATGAGAAAAGCTCTTTCCCCTATCTGGAAAGGCCCCTACAAAGTAGTTAAGGTTCATGAAAACCACACCGTTTCGCTATTAATTAATAGACGTCATGTCAAACATCATTATGATGAAATAATACGTGCTAATATAGCAGCTGATTCCGAATAATTCCATGTATTTGTTTATTAAAAAACAAACTCAATTATGTTTTACTATTTTCTTTTTTTAACTATTTTTACTATTTCTGTTTTTTTTCATTATTTCTTTTTTTATATATTATTTGCAGCCTGGCATTACACTGCCATGGTCTTAAGCCTGAAGACTTCATTGAGCAAATCACGAAGAGCCCAGGAATTTATTTTAACCCTTTAGGTTCTATTAGAATAATTAATGATTATTTACACGTCATTGTTCCTACAGATATAGAACACATAAAACTGCATATCGATAACATAAAAAATATTTTATATTCGTCACAACACTTTTGCCCCAGTAATAATATAATTCATAAATCGGAGTGTCATTATTTATTAGAACCTCTCAATTCTATGTTCGACGACCTGATGCGAGTTTACAATTCCATATCTCATTTGATATCTCTAAGAAGCAAAAGGGCATGGATATCAGGCGTTGGTACTATTTTCAAACATATTTTCGGCACCATGGATGAGGATGATGCTATTCGTTATGGTAATGACATAGAACAATTAAAAAACAATGATAAAAAACTTTCGGAATTAGTAAAACAAAACCTTATTATTTCAAAAACCGCGATTTCTAAATTTAACGAATCCCTTTTTATAATAAATAAAAACGAAGAACGGTTAAACGAAGTTCTAGAAAATTTAACTTCGCGCTTAACAAGCATAAGCGAAAAAACAAATTCACTCTTATTTCGGGCAACTGTATAAGATGTGTGCAGTGTACTCCAATCAAGCCTTTTAAATCTGTCCTACAAGTTAGAAGATATTGTTAATTCAATTTTATTTGCAAAAACAAATACTTTACATCAATCTATTATAACTCCGAAAGATTTATATAACGAATTAGTTATAAATATAAAACATTTATCAAAGTTTTCCGAATTTCCTGTACCTTTAGAATTAAAAAAAAATTTAAACAAAAAAATACAACCGACTTCCATGCCACATAAAAGTAAAAAATAATTTAATTACATGTTGGTTTAGAGCAATTTAATTACATGTTGGTTTGCTCTAAACCAACATGTAATTAAATTATTTTTTACTTTTATGTGGCATGGAAGTCGGTTGTATTTTTTTGTTTAAAATTTTTTTTTCACGCTTTTTAGTGACGATAAATTCACTTATACGAGACCGTGTAATACATAGTATCAATAAGACTGCATAGTGCAAGCATAAATGGAAACGTTAATTTAAACTCAACCTTATATGACAAATCAAACAAAAGCCTAAGCGATATCTTACATTACTGTTACAATGCGTATGAACTGAGCCCAACCGCTCGCAGGGCGCTACCGCGCCCTGCTCGTTTAGTTTTTGTGTTTTTTTTTATGTTCCAACCTAACCTAACCCATCCAATTTAAAAAGGTTGGTAGTACTCTTGCATCTTCCAGGTAATTGTATTCAAAGTGGAGTTTTTGATCATAATTATATTCTCTTAGAAACTCATTGTTGGTATTGTGAACAACAACATTATATATACGTAAGCACAATATGGCCGATGCCTACGGTTTAAACTTGAAGGACCCCATCATTATCAGGGTTGAGGAGTTGAAGGTCAAAGGAGATGTTTCAAAATGTATGGACCTTTGGCCAGGTATCTGTACACCATATGATAAAAATGCCAATAAAGTATAGAGCACTTTTTGACTAAGCATTTTATTATAATCGACTGGGTTTATTGGTACAAGACTAGAATTTTAAGTTAGAATTGCAACACAAAATAATGGCGGCGGTTATATTGCATTTTGACAGTTGAAGTTAATCCAAGTGAATCCAAGATATGTAAGCCAGGGGTTGATATCTTGATATAGAAACTCCAACACAATACGCACATACGAAAATATTCCGTGAAAATATCTAACAAGACAGATGAATGGATCTAGTAAAAGAATCAATATGACAGTTGTCAGATAATGACAACTACAGTTTTGTCCACAGACTGTCTAAATCAGTTGTTCCGCCATATTGGAAAACGAAGAAAGTAGTTGAATTTAATTGGTTTTGTACCAGAAAAGTACACGTTTTCATGAATTTTAAGTATTTTTTTAGAATTCTTGAGATTTTTCTCGATTGTTTGAGATGGTGTACATATACCTAGCCAAGATTGAAACATCTCCTTTATCATGTCATATCTTTGCTTAGTAATCTCATTGCATATACGTAAGCACCATATGGCCGATGCTTATGGTTTAAACTTGCAGTACCCCTGCATCATCAGGGTTGAGGAGTTGAAGGTCAAATTTGTCATCGTGAATCTTTGCCTTGCTATCTTATTATATATCCGTAAGCACCAAATGGCCATCACCTACGGCTTGGGCTTACAGCACCCTGCATCATCAGGTTTGAGGAGTTGAAGGTCAATTTTTTTATAATATGCCTTTGCTTAGTATTGTTATTATTGGTTCAACGGTAGTTCGGCCGGTGGTGTACATGTCTTCCTCATATTTATTGTAATTTAAAATATTCTCGGGCTAAAATATTGAGTATAAATCGTTTAGTGTAAGAACAGTATAGTAGTGTGTGTATTGCAATAATAATCATCTAAGTGTTGTTGTGATTCCGACATTTATTATACAATAAAGGATCAGCTGTTCTAGTGGTTGACAATCAGCTGTTGTCGAGTCACCTACAAGCTATCGCGAATGTTAAAGTAACTGTTGTTAGAAAAGTTAATAAAATGTAGAACAAGCTGTGAAGTGACGTGAATTTGTGGGTGAAAATTATTGTTAATTAATAATAAACAATTATCTATCAAAAATATTTACTTCGACGTACAATTCTTAACATTGTTAGTTACAGCGCCATCTAGTGTCTAACACTGGAATTATATCAAAAGCCCGATAAGTGATCTCTGTAGACATACATTCTACAATGGTTAATAAGTGCGGCACTTGCGGCAAGTTCTCTCCGGCAGATGGCGTAAAGTGCGCTTCATGTGGACTTATCTTCCATCGCCACTGTGCCGATATTGGTTCAAATATGCGGCCTCCTGCTAAATGGCATTGCAAGAATTGCAAAAGCAAAGCGGCTGGTTTAAATAAAAATACCACACCTCAGTCTAGCGGCTCTGGGAGTACAGTCCATGAATGCGATGAGGCGCTTAATGATATAAACTTAGCGCATGAAATCAAGTTGATCGGAGCACGGTTGACTGATATCGTCCAGGAGGTGGCAGGCTGTCGGGCAGATGTAACCAGGTTCCAGCAAGAGGTGGTTAAACTTAACTCCACTATGGCGGACTTCAATAATCGCCTTACTACAGTAGAGGAGAAAGTTATTTCCATAACCAAGCGCCTGACAGAAGCGGAAACTAAAGTTGTTGCCATTGCAGGTGTAGATGTCAATACTGCGATTGAATGCCGGCTCAATGATCGCGATCAAGAGTCGTTTATGTGCGACATTGAGATTACAGGAATCGAGGAAGTCCCTGGTGAAAATCCGGAACATCTCGTATCTTTAGTTGCGCAAAAAGTAGGAGTTACTCTCGATGAGCGTGATGTAATTAGCGTCGAACGACGAGGGAAGCGTTCTAATGTCGCCGGAGACGCCAATCCGCGGACGCGCACATTAGTCGTGCGTCTTGCGCGCAAGGCGCTTCGCACCCAACTGATTCGCGCAGCTCGCACTCGACGCGGGGCAGATACGGGGATTTTAACATCCTCTGCTCCTCGCCGCTTCTATATTAATGAGAGGTTGACCTGGTATAACAGAAGACTTTTTCATAGGGCACGAGAAGAGGCGCGATCTAAAGGCTGGCGATATGTGTGGACGCGCGACGGGCGCATTTATGCCAGACGGGACACTGATTCACTCTCATTTCGAATCCGTATCGATTCCGATATTGAGAAGATCTTTAAATAAAAATCGATTATATTTTATTTTTTTTATTTTATTAGTAATACATTTTAACAATTGCATTATGGTATGTTCTACGATAACTAGAAAAATATTTTCATGTGATTCTTTTATACATCTTAAATTTATTCTAGTCTTAAGTAATGTATTGGCAAGTTGGTATATGTGGGAACATTTTTGTACGGGTTATAATATTATTCTTACACTACAAAAACATCGAGTACACAAACATTTTACAATAAACATATTACACACGATATACTTCACATATCTTTTATACACTTACACTATATACACATATTATATTTCTATTATTTTAATACAAGTATGCACACTATTATTTCTATTAAAAGTTAATATATTATACAGAATTGCCATATTTTATTCTCTAATTTATACAATATTTATTCCTTACAATATTATTATTTGGGTACTATTTACATTATTATATTATGAATAAGGCTAAAAGCATGAAGTTTGGTTTCCTTAACCCCGGTTCGCTCGGGACTCGGCACGATGAATTTATAGCGGCTATGTTGGATCATGCCGTAGATCTTATGGCTATAAACGAGACCTGGTTAAGGCAGGGTGAAGAGAGACGTGCGCCCGTCGTGCCCGGTTATAGGCTGACACATTCCCCACGTCCCGCCGCGGTGCGCGCGCGCGGGGGAGGGGTCGGCTTTTATATTCGTAGAGGGCTGCGGGCGCGGGTTCTTTCTCATCCTGTATCGCAGTTGGTTGAGCAAATGTGGTTAAGTATAACTACAAATGGGAAGACAATCCTTGTAGGGACAGCATATCGGCCTCCGTGGCTATCCTTACAAATATTTATAGATGCCATTACTGACTCTTTGTCGACCTTTGCATGGCATAACTACACTATGATCATGGGAGACTTCAATGTCGATTTATTAAACACTAACCATGTAAATACGAAAGGCGTGTACGAGTTTCTTAGATTTAGTAACCTTAACCAGTTTGTAAATGAGCCGACCCATTTCACTGACCATAGCCAGACGCTTTTGGACTTAATATGTGCAGATGTTAGTGTTGCACACGTTACAGTAACATTTATCAAAGAATTGAGTAGTCATGCATTCATAACTTGTAAATTAAATACCCTTAAAACTGTTAGATCGCGTCGATTCCTACTTTACAGACCAGTAAAAAATATTAACATGGACCAACTTCATAAGGATCTTGTGGCCATAAACTGGAGGAATGTTCCGGGAACGGATAATGTTAATGACATGACTAATTATTTTACAAACAATTTAATACAATTATTTAATATTCATGCACCATATAAAACTTTATACGTTAACGATGATCATCATCCTTGGGTTACTTATAATTTGAGAATGATGATCAAAACAAGGAATAAAGCTCAAAATCGTGCCCTTAAGACTGGTTCAGAAGTACATAAGGCATTCTATCGCGAGCTCAAGAAAATTGTCACAGGTGCTTTACAGTCTGAAAAAGTCGCGTATTTCAACCACTACATCAAAAAGAACGTAACAAAACCTTGCATTATGTGGAAACATCTAAGACAGCATGTAACCACAAAAATTGCTAAAGATTTATGTCTTCCTCCCCATCTATGTGAAGCTAATCAGATTAATAGCCACTTCTTGGATGTTCCTGGTGGAAACACTACACCCCTTTCATATATCACATTTTATGAATTCCACAGACATGGCCCCGCCCTGTTCCAATTTCATGAGGTAACGGATACTGAAGTGGCTAAAGTCATAAAGTCCTTGCATTCCAACGCAGTAGGTATTGACGGTGTGTCGCTTGAAATGTTGTTGTTAACATTACCAGAAACGCTTGGTTTTCTTACACAAATGATAAATACGTCCATCAGCAGCAGCACATTTCCAATATTATGGCAGCAAGCATTAGTTAGACCTTTGGCGAAGAAGGATAACCCCACTGAATTTAAGGATTTGCGACCTATTAGCATACTACCATGTGCTTCTAAAATATTAGAGAAAATTGTATGTAACCAGCTCCAGAGTTTTTTAGAATCTAATGACATACTACCGTGCACTCAGTCAGGTTTCAGGCAAAAAAGGAGCACAACTACCGCTTTACTTAATGTTGTGGATGATTTGCTAACTGCTCAGGCTACGGGTGAAGTAAGTATTCTGGTTCTACTAGATTTTACACGCGCGTTCGACTGCATAAACATCCCATTACTGCTATCCAAGTTGTCCTTTTACGGCCTATCTGCTGCGGCGGTAAACTGGTTTGATAGTTATTTTCGGCACCGCCTGCAGTATGTGGTTCTGGAGCAAGATGGCAACACTTCAAAGCAGTACTCGTCTAGCAGGGCAATCACAAGAGGAGTAGCTCAAGGTTCTATCTTGGGGCCTTTGCTATTCATTTTGTATAGCGCGGACATCGTGAAGCAAATTAAACACTGCAAGTATCATCTATACGCAGACGACTTACAGTTGTACATTTCTTTTAAGCCATTCGACACCAGGGCAGCAGTGGAAAACCTTAATGCAGATTTAGACAGAATTTATAAGTGGGCAAATGTAAATACCCTTGTAATAAATGCGCAGAAGTCCAAATACATGTTGATCGGAACAAAAAAACAAATTCAAAAATGTTCCACATATAATCCAGAAGTAATAATAGACAATGCATCGATAGAAAGAGTTTCTGAAGCACGTAATTTAGGAGTGCTCATAGATGAGTCATTGCGGTTCGAAAAACACGTAATAAACACAGTAAGAAACTGTTTCTACCGACTCAAAATTTTGTATCATGTAAGGAATTATATTGGGGCAGACTTGCGCATACGTCTCTGTGATTCATTAGTCTTATCTAAATTAAATTACGCCGACACCGTTATAGGACCAAGATTATTGGTACGTTCGCAGAATCTTATACAATGCGTACAGAATGCCTGCGCAAGATATTGCTTCGATATCCCGCGTCGCGCCCACGTTACACCCTTTATAAATAATGCCAACATTCTAAAAATGAAGCACCGCAGACAGTTACATTTTGCATGTATGTTGTTTGGCATTGTCAAGAACAAATGTCCTCCATATTTATATAATAAGTTGATATGGACGAAAAACTTCATTACAACTCACAATATTAGGGGTAATAGACTTGTATATCCAGCACACTGTACCGCGGCCTTTAGCGGCAGTTTCAAGTACAATGCCACAAAGTGCTGGAACAATTTGCCGCCGCCCCTTCGTAATCTAAAAACAATATATAATTTTAAAATTAAATATAAATCATATTTGTTAAATATTCAAAAGAAATCATAATTAACATAATCTATACGTACTCACTCACACACACACACACACATATGTACACATACAAGAACACACGCACACAGACACAGACACAGTGGAATTACACGAAATTATTATATATTTCGTAAAACAATAAATAATATTTGCACTTACCCTCAAAATACTGTTGCCTCATGCCAACTTCATAAAATGTTTATCGCTTAAGTTATAAATTAAAACGTCTTCCTTTTACACTACCTTTACCTATTATAGTACTACACATGCTACTTAGTTATTTTTAATGTTATTTAGTTATGTTATATGTCTTTTCTTTATATTCTATTTTGTTAACGCGCCGCTCGACCGAGCTGCTCGTCGAATTGGGACACACAGAAAATCAGTGGCCGTGGTTCGCTGCGGCGAGGCTGAGTGTGGACCCTTTTGTAAATTTTACTACAGCAATGGTCTGATGTAAAAGTAATGTATGCTGTTATTTATGCCACATTATGTTGTAGTATTTTTTTACAAATAAATATTTCTTTCTTTCTTTCTTTCTTATTACATACCCATAAGCACCAAATGGTCAACCCCTATGGTTTAGGCTTGAGGCACCCCTGCATCATCTGGATTGAGGAGTTGAAGGTCAAATTTTTTATCACATGTCTCTGCTTAGTAGTCTTATTACATATATGTAAGCACCAAATAGCTAATGTTATAGTTCAGGATAGCTGTAACCCTGCATCATCAGGATCGAAGAGTTGAAGGTCAAATTTTTCGTCACCTATATAAGCATAGATATATAATACATATTCCAAGTTTCATAAGAATCGATTCGGCAGAAGCCGAGTTATCTCAAATTATCTAAAAAACTTGAGGAGTGGTGGTGGTTTCCCCCCCCATAACTCAAAGAGTTAAGCATCACAGCATACCCATGTCCAAGAAAAAAAGTTGCGTGACGAAATTTCCTATCAAATGAAAGAAAGAAAATGGAAATCGGTTTAGAAACACCCAAGTTATTCAAGATTTTAAGAAACCGACATTTTCCAATTTTCCGGGAAAACCGCCGGAAGGTTTTCATTTTCCTCAATATGGGACTGCCTGTGAAACTAGCCGCATACAATGTCGTATGAATCGTGTCGGTAGGTTGACGATTTCTAGCCATTTCGCCCGAACATACATAAAAAAAAAAAATTGTCCGAGATTGTTTCTTATATTATTGACAACAAATTATTGTTTACTATTAAGATTCCGTTAGTTTCAGTTTCCCAGTTTAATTTGTATAAAACTATTCCAATTCCTCTACCTCATGATATTAATATTCCAAATTCTTTTGCATTAATTGTTGTTGTTGTTGGAATGACGCTAGGACCCAAAGTGAGTCTTGGCCTCCGACACTAAGAGTCTCCATTTCGGTCTGTCCTGCGCCATCTCCAGCCAGTTATTCGCCTGGAGGTCACACAGATCCTTCTCTACTTTACTCTTCCATCTGTACCTGGGACGACCGACAGGACGGCAGCCACTCGGCATCCCCAAATACGTTCGCTTCACAGCACGATCCTCTCCCATTCTTTCAACGTGACCGAGCCAGCGGAGCCTGTGTGCCTTTATTTCGCCAATGATATTCGGCTCGGCCACTAGATCTTCCAACTCCTTGTTCTTTCTGCGCCTCCATATTCCTTCTTTTGTTTGTGTGGGGCCTAGGATTTTTCTTAGGATCCTGCGCTCTGCCACCAGAAGTTTGGTCTCTTCTTTAAGTGTAAGTGTCCAAGCTTCACATCCGTACATCAGTATAGGTCTTATTACTGTTTTGTAAATGCGGAGTTTAGTACGTCTACTAAGAAGCTTAGACACTAGAACTTTGTGGAGAGCAGCACTACAACGGAGTGTATTTTGGATTCTTGTGTCTATTTCTTCTTCCCTGGTGTTAGTGTCAGTTATAGTGCAGCCCAGGTACTTGAACTTACTTACGCCGTTATATGTGACAACACCGACCTTTAAGTTGGTGTTTGGCCTTCTGATGTCTTTGTGTCGACGTATGTGCATGTATACGGTTTTGTCATGGTTAATCCTAAGACCAACCTTCATTGCTTCCTTCTCCAGTACTTGAACTGCTTGTACAACGTCTTCCTTTCTCTGTCCAAGTAACGCAAGGTCGTCTGCGTAGCTTATCACGCTATGCTGGCCGTTGAGCCGTACTCCACCATTGAGTGCCAGAACTTGTCTTACGACGTGCTCTAGCGCCAGATTAAACAGCATAGGTGATAAAGCATCCCCTTGTTTCAGACCACGGCGCTTTAACGGACAACTTTTATTAGTAACGTCTCTCGTAAATAATATGAAATTACTCGAAATAAACTAAAGTATTATAATTAAAACTAATAACAAGTGATCACTGCAGTGAAATACGTAAATTATTGGAAGATTAACACGTAATATGGACGCTTTAACCTAGTAATATTGATAAATACAATTGGTAAAAAATCCGTTGAGTTCCAAGTGCAGTGATACCGTGCGGTACGAGACACCGCTTGTGCAGGGGACTCGCACGGTTGCGCGTACGACCGAACCGTGAGTTTCGCTTGTACTTTAGTTCAACGATAAGAACAAAAGAAGACGTGTATGGCCCGTCATAGATTAAAGCAGTTGTTACAACTTTGTTTATACCCATTACTACGAGCATCTCAGAGACAATCGTAAGTGTCTGTACTGTGTCTTGATCTTGAAAGTTCTAATTAATGAACATGGCTCTGGAATGTGCAGGTTGCTTAAAAAACATAAATAATGTCCCTGCCCTACAATGCTCGCGCTGCATGGCGAACTATCATCACGTTTGCGTTAACATATCCGCTAAGGATTTTGAAGCCTTATCCAAAGAGCCCCACTCGAATTGGGTATGCGTAACGTGTCGCAGCAAGGAACGCAAAGGAGGTGACAATTCGAACACCCCGATCCGCGCTAGTACATATTCCAAAGAGAATGAGTTCGTGACTGTTCGCACGAAGGCGCGTAACACGGCATCTTGCTCCTGCTTGACGGCTGACAGCATACGCGACATTATCCGTGAAGAACTGCAAAATTCTTTTATGCTGAAAATTCAACCGCAGATTTTGGAAGTTCGGAACGCCATATCGGCTATAGAAACATCAATTGGCTTTTTCAACGAGGAGATACAGCAGATAAAAACCGAATGTGCCACACAAGCTAGGGAATTGGAAAGCATTCGAGCCAAAAATGAGTCGCTAAAGGATCAAAATCAATCACTTTCTCAGCGACTAGCTCAGCTTGATCAACTTTCGCGATCCTCAAACGTAGAAATTCAATGTGTCCCTGAAAACAAACAAGAGAACCTGATTAAAACAGTGCAACAACTAGGCAAAATAATTAAATGCCCTATCAGCGATGCACAGCTCCATTATTGTTCCCGATTAGCCAAAATGAATACTGCAAGTCCTCGTCCTCGTTCCATTTTAGTTAAGTTTAGCTGTCCCCGCTTACGTGACGAATTTCTAGCTGCTACTACTAAATTCAATAAAGGCAACAAGGAAGATAAGTTGAATACTAGCCATTTATGTATAGGTGGTGATAAAAAGACTCCCATCTACGTCGTTGAACACCTCACGGCTGAAAATAAGACCTTGCATAGTGCAGCTCGTAGCAAAGCTAAGGAACTGCAATACAAGTTTGTATGGGTGCGCGACGGAAAAGTATTCATGCGCAAAAATGAAGCTTCTCGTTATGTGCACGTTAAGAATTTGGACTTCCTTAATCGCCTGTCATAATAGCGCTATACTTGTATATTTTTATTTACTTATAGGCATGCTTTGTAATTTAAATATTTATTATCAGAATGTAAGAGGCTTAAGAACCAAGACGGCAGAACTTTATCAAAATATTATTTGTAGCGATTACGATATTGTGGTTTTTACGGAAACATGGTTGAACAGCAGCGTTTCTGATAGCGAATTGTTCGATGATAGGTATACATTATATAGGCGTGACCGTGAAAGTAGCGGGTTTCACAGTAAGAAAGAGGGGGGAGGCGTACTCATCGCAGTTTCAAAGCGTCTAAACTCAATTCGACTAACTGGACATGAATCCGATTGTGAGGATCTTTGGGTGAAACTTGAGATGCGTGATGAAAATAATAAAATAAACTACCTGTATATATGCGCAGTATATATTCCGCCTCCAGTCCAAAGACATATATTGGAACATTTTATTAATGACTCTAATCGAATTCTTGAAAAACATAACGGCAGTACAGTCATCTACGGCGATTTCAATTTGAGTAGCTTGTCATGGCTTAAATCAGGCGATTCTGTTCTTACTGCAGGTACATCGAACAGTATACTAAACAATATGATAGTTGATTTCATGGCAGTGAATAATTTACTTCAATACAACTCCATTGTTAACAACAAGCACAAAATTTTAGATCTCATTTTAAGCACCTTGACTATCCCTCAAATAGATACATGTTCCAGCCCTCTAACGATAATAGATCCTCTACATCCGCCTTTAGTCATGACCATTGCACTTAAATTGCCTGAGTACCTTAAATCAAATTGTGATGCCAAATTTTATTTTCACCGCGCAGATTACACGAAAATCACAGACGATTTAAATAGGATTTCTTGGTCATTCCTGCTGGCTGATTGCGAGAATGTTGACGAAATGACAACGATTTTCTACCAAACTCTTAACTCCCTCATTTCTAAACATGTGCCTAAATCGAAACCTCGAGGGAATCACAAGTACCCTATTTGGTTTTTGGGAACTTTGATCCGTTTATTAAGGGAAAAGCTTAAATACAGAAATAAACACCGTAAATACGGCAATCCTCGCGACTTACTCTCATATAAATTACTTAAGGATAGAAGCCTCAAACTACACAATTCTATGTATAAGCGTTACTTCGGCGGAAAGGTTAGAGTCGTCAATGTCATCCAATCCAAAATTAATCTGGTCATTTATTAAACACTAGCTGTTGCCCGCGACTTCGTCCGCGTTTCCGTTGTTTTTCGTAAAAAAAAGTAGCCTATGTCCTTCCTCACGGTTCAGTGGTTTTGATGTAACAAACAGATTAACTTTCGTATTTTAGTAGGGAAATATAATATGTCATATCTACAATACTGTTGAAAAATATCGCAATACGGAACCGCACAATATTATTGTTAATAGCTTTGCCCGCGACTCCGCCAGCGAGTAACTCCTTGTGTGTTATTGAGTTAATGTATTGGTAATATTGTTTAGATCACGTTCACATGAGGCTTAAGAACCTTTTTTATTTTTGTTTTCGAGGGGGAAACCTTCAAAAGGTACCCGACGCCGTGGGAGCGACGCAGAGTTATGTGGAATTTTTACCGCACTAAAACCCCCCCGGTGGCCGTCTTCGGTGCTATAAAGAGGACTCGGGCTCCTCCCAGATGGGCGGATGGGCCCACCACCCAATCTAGTCTTTACGGCGGTATGCGACCACACATATCGCCACCTTCCCGGTATCGCCTGGCTGGATGGTTCAAGCTCCCACTCTAGCCGCCCGCAACCCCGGAAGCCCCTTTTAGTCGCCTCTTACGACAGGCAGGGATACCGTAGCCCTATTCCGATCCTGCCGAAGGCTTAAGTACTTATATAACGAAAATACTTCAATGCAAAGCTTCCGGGTAAACTATGTTGAATGTTGATCCATCCGGCACGTGAACGTAAAGATTTTTGGAACTACTGACCCGGGAAAGAGCGACGTACAACTGGCCATGCGAGAAACAACTGACACCGAGATCTACTCCAGCAACACGAAAAGTCTGCCCTTGAGCCTTATTAATTGTCATTGCATAACACACCGATACTGGGAATTGCGTTCTTTTAAATTGGAATGGAAAATTATTAGGTACTAAGGGAATTCTGGGAATAAAGACGGTTTCTCCTGCACCGCAACCTGTTAAAATTTGAGCCTCGATAATATTTTGTTGCAACCGGGTTACTTTTAGCCGAGTTCCATTGCAAAGTTGTGGTGGTCTTAAATTTCGGAGCAGAATAATCGGAATGCCAATTTTTAAACAAATTTCATGAGAAGGAAGTCCGGGCATATTTAAAGAATTTAAAAATTCTATCGGGTAGTTAGTGGCGTCTTGTTCATCGACCATTCTATTTATTGAACTATAAACTTAGCTTTCCCCTTGTATATTCGACAGTATTTTATTATTAATCTCAAATGCCTGGTCATTGCGAGGAGTTAAGATGGATCTTTCGCATAGCCAAGAATTGTCCCTATTTAATATATTTGTTACGTCACCGTGACACTGTTCACTGTTCACTGTTCATTTTTCATTTTTCATTTTTCATTTTCTTTTTCATTTTTCATTTTTCATTTTTCTTTTTTCATTTTTCATTTTTCATTTTTCATTTTTCATTTTTCATTTTTCATTTTTCATTTTTCATTTTTCATTTTTCATTTTTCATTTTTCATTTTTCATTTTTCATTTTTCATTTTTCATTTTTCATTTTTCATTTTTCATTTTTCATTTTTCATTTTTCATTTTTAAAAATTTCATTTTTCATTTTTCAATTTTCAATTTTCAATTTTCATTTTTCATTTTTCATTTTTCATTTTTCATTTTTCATTTTCCATTTTTCATTTTTCATTTTTCATTTTTCATTTTTCATTTTTCATTTTTCATTTTCATGTTCATTTTCGTACAGATAGATGACTGAGTTATAAACGTAAGAGTAGACAAATATAATCAGAAAGCTTTGAACTGCTAAGCTATCGGGAGTTACACGTGTTATTGTGAGTCAACCATAAAAGATGGACATATGCTGTCGTAGGATATTTTTTAGATAATTTTAAGGAAAATATTTCCCTCATGCATGATTTCTGTGTAGCTTTAACCATTAAGGTTGCACACGCGACAGAAGCTTAAAAAAGTAACTTCTCCCGTTTTCCCAACATTTCCCTTTACTGCTCTGCTCCTATTGATTGTAGCGGGATGAAAAGTATACTATAACCAGCCCAGGAGTATAAAGAATAATCGTACCAAGTTTCGTTAAAATCCACTGAGTAGTTTTTGTTTCTATAACGGTTATACAGACAGACAGACAGACAGACAGACAGACAGACAAAAATTTTACTGATTGCATTTTTGGCATCAGTATCGATCCCTAATCACGCCCTGATAGTTATTTTGGAAAAATATTTCATGTACAGAATTGACCTCTCTACAACTTTATTATAAGTATAGATAAGCGTTGCGGCAAAGCCTCGTACCCCGCAAAAATGTCCTCTGGTTCAAACGTTGCTACCACCGGACCAGATATTTGTAAACTTTTTGCGTATCAATTTTCCTCAGTTTATAACACTGACTCTACTTTCATCCCACATTTGTCTAAAGTTCCTTCTGCCATCTATTTGACAACTTTGAGTGTTACTAAGGAACAAGTATTTAGAGTTTTAAAAAGACTTGATTCTACAAAGGGAGCCGGCTCAGATGGTATACCTTCCATATTCGCTGTGAAATGCGCTAGTGAACTCACTACACCCTTATGGATGATCATAAATAAATCATTATGCTCTGGCATATTTTCTAGCGCGTGGAAGGATTCACTGGTAATACCATTGTTGAAAGGCAGTGATACAAATATTGTTCAAAATTATAGGCCTATTTCCATTATAAATGTATTTTCTAAAGTCTTTGAAACATTAGTATATCCTGTTCTTGCTTGGCATCTTAAAAGGCTTCTTATGCCAGAACAGCATGGATTCGTAAAAGCAAGATCTACTACGACAAACTTAGTATCCTTTGTTGAGGACCTTGCTGAGGCAGTTGACCGCGGACAGTCTATCGATGTAATTTACACTGACTTCAGCAAGGCTTTCGACAAAGTAAACCACAATATCTTGCTGAGAAAGCTTTCATCGTGCGGAATAGCTGGTATTTTGCTTCAATGGTGCAGATCATACTTACAAAATCGAAGATCTATAGTAGTTATGGAGGGTTATAAGTCTGAACCATTTGATGCACTTTCTGGTGTTCCTCAGGGCTCACATTTGGGCCCCTTGCTTTTTAATTATTTTATCAACGACATCAACTCATGTTTTGTACATTCCAAATTTTACATGTTTGCCGATGACTTGAAATTTTTCAAAGAAGTGAATTCAGTAGAAGACAGTGTTTTACTTCAGAGGGATTTGAATAGTCTCGTATCATGGTGCCGGCTAAATGGTATGGATCTTAATGTTCAAAAGTGTAAGAAAATGTGCTTTACTAGAAAAAAATGAAATCAAATCAAATCAAATCATTTATTATTGTAGAATATGGGTACAATGTAATGGATATATATGAGAGTTTTCGCAGTCCTCCATATTCCCGCCACAGACGGGCATACAATATATCATATAAAATTAAAACACAATACAATATAATAAAATAACATTTCAAATAACAGATATTTTAAATTAGTCAAAGATGTATATAAGTCATATTCAGATTTTAATGTTTTTTAATTAATAACGTTGAAATGTCACATACTCAAATTATAATTCCATCATATTCAATTAAAATTAAATGTCAAATATCCAAATTTTAATTTCATTATATGAACAAAAACATGTATATATAATACTAGCTTTTGCCCGCGGCTTCGCTCGCGTGGAATTTAGTCTGCCACATAAAGTTTGCAAGGTGGTAGAGCAATGGTTCAACCAGGAAGTTATCACCGCCGCACCTATTTCTACCGTTAAGCAGTTCTTGTGTTTCATTAGAAGGGTGTGGCTGCCGGCGATCCCGGAACTACAGGGACGTCATTCACATCGACCTTTCCCATTTTGCTCCGTGATTTATAACCATTTAAATATTAATTTCATAGAACTTCGTTGTATACGGCGGCGGCGCACGGCGCATACTGCCGGTCAATCAATTGAGTACGCAATATGTTATACTCGTAATATCTTCACAACTACTTATCCAATTTACATGGTGTAAAAAGTAGATTTAATCTGTATTAGATGCTTGATTTTTTGAAATCATTTATTTTGATAAGGATTAATATTTAGTTTGTATAAAACCCATGGAAACATCAACTTCATATTTTTTCAATTTTCAAAGTATAAAAAGAGTTATTGTGGGTTATACATAAAATATAGATATATGCTGTCGCGGACTTTTATTTAGATCTATATGAGCCAAACAATCCCACCATACATTATATTTGGATATCTCCAACGGTTTAGGCAGCGTACGCGAAGATAGCTCTCAGAGGACAACTTTTTTTGCGACTAATCTGATATTTCTCGTTATAGTATAACCTTATTACAAAAAAATCGGTATAAATTATAGTCCATGTGTTATTCTGATGTATAACCTGTACTACTGTAAAGTTTCAACCAAATCCGTTCAGTAGTTTTTGCGTGAAAGAATAACAAACACACATACATCCTCACAAACTTTCGCATTTATAATATTAGTAGGATAGGATATTAATTATCATCTAAAAATTCTTTAACAGAGTAGTATGCTTTATCAATAAGGTGTAACTTTAATAATCTCTTAAATTTATATCCAGATTCACATTTTATGGAACTGGGAACTTGGTTGTAAATTTTAGGGGCCATACAAAATACACTTTTGTGGAACAGTTTTGTTCTGGAGTTAATTGAACGCAATTTTTTCATATTTGTAGTGAGTGTTAGAGTACCATAGCTATCAATGTCTCTATGTACCATCAATGCAATTTCGTAGATATATAACGAAGGGAGAGTTAATATTCTTAAATTCCGAAAAGGTAGCTTACAAGAATCGGTTTGTCTCAGCTTACATATAGAACGGACACATTTCTTTTGTGCCTTAAAAACTCTTTCCGCACCAACTGCATTACCCCAAAATATTATTCCATATCGCAGTATACTACCAACATACGCGTGATAAGCGGTTAGGATTGTAGCTTGATTTACAATCTTATTTAATTTATATAGAGCAAATGATATTTATTTTCTTGCTAAGGTTCTCAGTGTGGGTTTGCCAAGATAGATTATTATCTACATATAACCCTAGCAATTTTGAGGTAGCAGTTTCATTAATAGGTTTATCTTTATATATTATGTTTAAATTTTTGGTATGTTTGTTTTTATTCCTAAATTTTATCATACATGTTCAAGATTTATTATAAGATTATTAGTGCTTAACCATTCAATCAATAAATTTAGTGATTTATTTATTTCGTCTTCATAAGAATTAGGGTCATTTTCTATAAATATGGCCGTACTATCATCCGCAAATAGTACCATTGGCTGTTCTATTGTGTTTGGAAAATCATTTATATAAATCAAGAACAGTAGTGGACCCAAAATACTTCCTTGTGGTACACCGAAAGTAGCTTGTCTAGGTTCTGATATATACTTAACTTCAGTTTTATATACAAATGATTTTATTGATTTCAGTATATAATTTTCTTCCACTGAGGTACGACTTAATTAAATTAAGCGCATTGTTTCTTACACCGTATATTTCTAATTTATCAATTAATATTGAGTGATCAACATAATCGAACGCCCTAGTCATGTCCATGAAAATTGAAGTTACCTGCCTTTTATTATCTAAATTAACCATAATTGTTTTTAGAAATTTTTTAATTGCTTCGTTTATCGATTTATTCCTTCTGAAACCCAATTGTTCTTCAGATAAAATATTAAATTTCTCTAAATAAGAATATAAGTTATTGTAGATCACTTTCTCGAATACTTTGGATAAGACGGGAATCAGTGCAATGGGACGGTAATTTTACATATCTTTGCTGTCATTCTTTTTGTAAACTGGTTTTATAATCGTCAATTTCAGTTTGTCTGGAAATATGCCTTGTTCGATGCACAAGTTTATTACATGACTTAATATTGGGGCGATTATATCCGCAACATATTTTATTATATTTGTACTAATCTCGTCAAATCCCGTGCTATTTGTATTATTTAAAGAATTAATTATTCGTAAGATATCGTCCGTACATGTAGGGTTCATATAAAAAGAATTAGGTTGAGTCATTGTGATTGTTTTTCTAAAGCTGATATTATTTTTATGGCTATTACTATGTATTTGATCTAAAAAGAAGTCATTAAATGCCTGTGCTATAATTTGAGGGTCTGACACATATTTATTGCTTATTCTAATTGTATCGATTTGTTGTCGTGGAATATTGTTAATATTTCTGTTTATGACATTCCAAGTTGCCTTAGCTTTATTTCGAGCAATATTTATGCAATGATTATTGTGTGATTTTTGCGTCAATTTAATTATCTGTTTTAATCTTTTATTATATATCTTAAATTTATCCCAGTCTTTTTCATTCTTGGTCTGTCTGGCTTTCCATAAAAGTTTACGTTTTATTTTGTTACATTTTCTGATGCCCTTTGAGATCCATGCGGGTCGTTTTGTTACGGATATTTTCTTTTTTACTGGTGGGAAGCATAAATTGTAAAATAACTGAAACATGTCAAAAAATTGATTATAAGCTGTATTCGCGTCAGATGTAGAATAGACTTCATCAAAGGATAATTTTTTTAAACAGTCATAAAATTTTACCATGTTTTCTTTGCTGTAATGTCGTTTTTGGATATACCAGTATTTATAAAGGTAGCTTTTTTTGACCGGGCATTGTAGAATCTGAGCAGTGTGATCAGATAGCGGTAAATCATGTACAGAGCTGTTGCAGTGAGGTATATTATGTGCAAAAAAAACATCTGTTTCTCGATCATACCACATAAGCGGCGTAACACTAGAGGAGACTGACTTTATACGTGATCTGGGAGTTTTTCTGGATAGTAAATTACGCTTTAACGTTCATATCAATCATATCGTTAACAAAGCATTTAAAACTCTAGGTTTTGTTTTGCGGAATTGTAAAGAGTTCAAAAATCCAAGTACTAAGATCGCAATATACACCTCTCTTGTGCGCAGTGGACTCGAATACTGCAGCGTGGTGTGGAACCCGCACTACGATGTATACAATAAACGCTTAGAAAGAGTCCAGAAACGGTTTCTATGGCACTTAGTCTACAGTTGTAACTTAGCCAAAGTACTATATAACTACGAAGACCGGTTACGTTATTTCGGTTTAGCATCTCTTTTTCACCGTAGAAAGCTGCTGGATAACATGTTTCTGTACAAACTAATTAACGGACATATCGATGATTCTCACCTGCTCTCTCAAATTAAAATATCTGTACCCAGAAATTTGCCCAGGCATATGAAGTACACACCTTTTGTAGCAAAATCTGCTAAATCTAATTTAGGCCAGAATTCCCCCTTAAATAGATTAGTCACAAACTATAATATACTTCACAATATCCACACTATTATCGCTCCAAGTAACTTGTCAGAAAGAATGGTGTCAAAGCCTCGAAGCAGCATTGATATTTTCTCTAATAGCATTTATTCCTTTAAAAATAATGTCAGTAATTTTTTAACTTAATTAATTATATTGAATATTACTTTGACTTATATCAAAGTTCAAATTTCAATGTCAAATTATATGTAATTCTTATTATTTTTTACTTTTTAATCATTTTAATTGTTTTATCAAATTTATAATTATATTAATAGTCAACCATCTCAACCAATATTATGTTCATTTTTTTTTATTGTTAATTTTATGTTGTTGTCCTAATTGCATTGTTGTTTGCGCCTATAATTAAGGTAACACTTGTTTTATGTCATATGAGGTTTTGTAACTATAATTATTGTTAGTGTTTTCCTTGTTGGCGTAACGTTTTAAATAAATAAATAAATAAATAAATAAATAAACCAGTAGGTACTTCGAACTCTTCTGTAGCGTCTGCCCCAACTCTAACTACTGCCCTACTTTCAATTACAATTACAATCATCCTGATGAGCTTGGATGGAATTTCATAGTTTTTGAGAATGTTAATAAGGCAGCTACGGTCTACGCTATCATATGCCTTGGCAAAGTCCACGAATAACGAGTGAATGCTTTGAGCATACTCCCATTTCTTCTCCATAAGTTGTTTAAGGAGGAATATTTGGTCCACAGTGCTACGGTTGGGCCTGAAACCACACTGGTAATCACCTACTAAGGCCTCAGCGTATGGCTCTAGTCGTTTAAGCAATATGTAGGACAAAATTTTGTACGCTGTTGGTAAGAGAGCAATCCCTCTGTAATTCGTACACTTTTTCCTTGAGCCTTTTTTGTGTATTGGGCATATAACTGCAACGTTCCAGTCAGTCGGTATTCGCTCCTTATTCCAGATTTGCTTGATAAGTTAATAGAATCTTATTTGTAAGGTACCTCCGCCAGATTTCCAAAGCTCACCCGGGATGTTATCAATTCCTGGTGACTTATTGTTTTTTAATCTCGCAAGAGCGTGTCGTATCTCTTCAAAGCTTGGTAGTGGTACCTCTTCATTAATCTCAGGAGCAGTGACTTCGATGGCATCTTGGGGTGGTGGACAGTTTAAAAGATTTTTAAAATATTTCATCCACATATCTTTTATTACATTCTGGTCAGTGACGAGGTTGTCATCATCATCCTCTTAAAGCTGCCCAGTGGGTAGGTAGCCCTTCTCAATGTTCTTGACTTCCCGATAGAATTTTCTACTTTCGCTAAATTTCATGTAAATTTCCATATTTCGTACTATGTCTTCCATATGTTTCCTTTTAGCAAACTTTATTTTATTTATTTATTTATTTAGATTTTACATCAGACTGGTGTCCAGAATTTGTTAGTAATATAAAACTTATATTCTATGTTAGTTGATGCTATAACCATATAGTTTTCCTAGTATTTGTTCGCAACTGGCATTAATTGTACCATCATCTAATTATGTTGCTATTAGTGATGTGCCGGATCATCAAATAATAGATCCGCGGATACGGATACGGATTATTTCTGTCAAGATCCGCGGATACGGATACGGATACGGATCTTCATTTTTTACTCAATCGGTGTCGGCGCGTGAGACCTTGAAACGATAGTCACGCCCGCCGCAAGGACAGGCCGGACATGTTTCAACTTGCATTGCGTGGTTATTATATTTTCTTTTTGGTTTAGTATGACATTGGACCGCGTAGATAACGTTTGTGTATAGGTTTGGTACAGTTAAAATAATGTCTACTAAGAAGTTTTCTAGTGTAATTTGGAATTATTTTGAGATAATAAATGATGAATGTGCGAAGTGTAAAATTTGTGACGGAAAGTATTCACGTAAGGGCAAAGGCACAACTTCTTTAAAAAATCATTTACAGAGGAAACATCTAGAAGAATATGCTATATTTTCGAAAGAAGACTCCGCCAAGAAGAGTACCGATGAAATATCACGGCCGGGAACTTCTTTGCAAACGGTAAAAAGAGAATTTAAACAAACTTTTTTTAAAGAATATATGGAAAAAGCTAGAATGTGGGATAATACAAACCCAAAATCGATAAAAATTGACTATTTAATAGCTGAAATGTTAGCTTTATCAGATTTACCTTTTCAACACGTAGAACAATTAGGCTTCCGACGATTGATGGACCATATAGTTCCGAACTATGTTTTAAAGGGTAGAAAATATTTTACGGAACTCGTTTGCGGCGAGCTTTACTATAAAGTGTCATCAAAAATAAAAAACATACTACAAAATTTTGAAAAAGTTTCATTAACATCAGATATATGGTCAGACTCATCATCAGGGGTTTCATTGTTATCTTTAACATGCCATGGGATTACCAAAGATTTTCATCGAATAAATATCGTTTTGAAAGCGGAAGTTCTTGAAGAACGTCACACGGGAGATTATATTTCGGAAACATTTCTAAGTATGTTAGAAGAATGGAGAATTCAGAAACAAAATGTGCATTGTATGGTACGAGATGGGGGATCCAATATAAAGCGTGCATGTTCTATATCTGAAATACATAGTATTGACTGTACGTCGCATCAGTTACATTTGGCGGTTAAAGAAGCTATCAAAAGAGTTGATACAATCTCCGTGTTACTCGCAAAATGTAGAAAAATTGCAGGACATTTCAACCATTCCACAATGGCAAAGCAAGAACTAGAAAAAATACAAATTCGACTCGATCAAAAAGTTTTGAAAGTTTTACAAGACTCACCGACACGCTGGAATTCGAGCTATCATATGTTAGAGAGACTTGATTGCATAAAGGATTCGCTGTCACTTTATGCTTCTAATAACAAAATTGATCAATTTAATGCTGATGATTGGACTTTAATTCAAGAATTAGTAAAAGTGCTGAAGCCTCTGGAAGACATTACAAAAAAATTAAGCTCACAGAACACATGTATATCTGACGTAATTCCTCTAGTACGAGCATTAAATAAAATCTATGATGACGATAAGATTAAGGAGAGTTTCAATATAAGTAAATCCATTGTCCTGGAGTTTGCATCTGCTTTGAAGACTAACTTAGATTATCGTTTTTCTGAAATTGATAAAAACTTTTTGTTTCAAGTCGCCACATTTTTAGACCCGCGTTACAAAGGTAAATTCTTCAGTGATATCCTCATAAAAGAAATAAAAGATAAATTGCTAACAGCTTTAGAAACTGAAAATCACCCTACAGCTGTAAGTACTGGAATCAAACCAACTACTGTTAGAAAAGAACATTGCCAGAGTCTAGAAGAGTCCATAGCTAATATGTTAGATAGTGACGATGACCAATCTGAAAATAAAAATGCAGATAATAAAGGCAATTTGTTAAATGAATACATATCAGAAAAAAGATTAACAAGAGAGCAAGATCATTTAAAATATTGGGAGATTAATTGTAAAAAATTTGCAGGCCTAAGTAACATTGCTCGCACATATTTATCACCACCTGCAACAAGCGTTCCAAGTGAGCAATTCTTTAGCGCAGCAGGAATTGTGTATGACCCTCATCGTAACAGACTTTTGGGGGACAAAGCTCCCAAATTACTGTTTTTAAAATATAATTTACCATTGCTGAATTTCAATTATGATTAATATTTTTTTCAAGTTCCCTTAATTTTCTTTGTGTTTACTCGTATAATCTAATTAAACTTTATGTTTCACTCAGTATTAAATTACTTTATTAGAATAATTATTCAGTTACAAGATATTTTCATTGTTATCGATATCTTTCTATTATTTTGATCTCAGTATAATTTTATAATTTTATTATAAAAGAACGAACTGTTTTGGTTTACCCATTTTTTTACAGTTATGTTATTCTTAAAAGTGATGTTATTTCTTTCTATAATATTGATCTCATTATAACGATAGTTAATTTAGTTCCTTTGAGTGTACTATTGGTATAGTAACTTACTGCGGTGAATGTTTGCAATATGAAACTGCCAAATATTTGATTTTAATAAATAAAAAAAACTGTAAATGATTTCTTTCCCTCTACCTAATCTACTACCTATATATATTTCATTCTATAAATTAAACATTTATAAAATAAAAGATCCGTTAAAGATCCGCGAGAAAAGTAACGGATACGGATCTTTTTTCACCCGCGGATATCCGCGGATACGGATACGGATATCCGGAACATCACTAGTTGCTATTAATACCGATAAATCTAATTATTGTGTTTTCAACGACTTTGTTAATTGTAAAATAATTGCTGACCAACACTATGTTTGTTCTAATTTAAATGAATATAATATTGTCGACTGTCCTATTTGTGAAACTGAAATTATTTCAAAAGTTTTGAATTCAATTCCAAAAGAATGTAAAACAAATTTTATTTCTGGAAACTTACATTTGTGGCAACCTCTTAGTGATAATAAGTGGATTTTCACACACTCTAATCCTACAAAATTGCATATAAATTTAGAAAATGATAATTTAGATGTAACACTATTGGGCACAGGAATTGTAACATTAATGCCAAAATGCAATGGCTATTGTAAAGACATAAAATTAATTAGTACTTTAAATCCTACTTTCAAATTTAATTCTATTCATTCTGACTTAAACCTTATAAATAATTCATGTTGTAATCTTATAGCATTTAAGAAATTTAATGACACTTTTGTTCCAAATCATCCTATTTCCAAATTAAACCTAGATAAATCTCTCCAATTGAGTTCTGAAACCAATAATCTTATTGATATTGTTAATAAATTAAAATTTGATGAGCATAATGTTCCTGTATCCAATCATTCAATAATACTATATATGTTTTTGTCACTATTTGTAATGTTTCTATTCTACTTTTTCGTAAAGGAAAATGCCTGACCCTTCGTAAACAATTTAATTCTAGTAATACTAAATCCGATGAAGATGAGTTAGAAGTGTTATAATAAAAAACATAAATTGCTGGAGTTTAACAGTGTACTTTATTGTTACTGACGTTTACACAAGGAAGTTTGACAAGAGGAAGTGACGTCTTATAAAAAGGTTAACTATATCTAACATAGATAAAATAAAATCTGTTTGCGTCTATGAAAATATAATAGATAACATAAGATTAATAATATTTACTAATATTACAACACGCCTCCTTAAATTTATAATCTTATATCTTTTACATGAGAAATACAAAAGAAACAATAATTTCAAATACACTACATTAAATTTAACTCTAATCTATTTTTTAAAAATTTGGTTTTATCTAAACTTTTAGTTAAAAGGTCTGCTAAGTTAAATTTTGTATCAATTTTTACAATATCAATTATCTTATTTTCATAGTTCTCATTTATATAATGGTATTGTACTTCAATATGTTTTGAATTTTTTGTGAAGTTACCATACTTAGCAATAGCAATGGCACCTGAATTATCCTCATACATTTTAATTGGTTTACATAACTTAATATTAAATGATTCACATAATAAGTTTCTAACAAAAAGTACTTCTGACACTGCCTCTGACATAGCTATATATTCTGCAAAAGTTGAACATTTAGTTACAGTATTTTGTTTATGTGTTTTCCAAAAAATTAAGTTTCCAAAAAATCTAATAATAAAACCTGAAGTAGACTTTCGATCAACATTATCTCCTGCATAATCAGAATCTACCATACAATCCAATATTTCGGCATTTACATTATCATAGTATGTTAATTTCAAATCCTTAGTTTTATACAGATATTTCAACACTCTCATTGCATATTTAAAATGTGTTTGATTGTAACAACTTTGATATCTGCTTAGATAGTTCACACTGTAAGCTACATCTGGCCGTGTGCCTGTACTAATATACAATAATTCACCAATAATATTTCTATATTTTATGCTTTCATCAACTACTTTAGATTGCTCTAGTTTTAAATTTGTTTCCATCGGGGTATCATATAACTTAGAATATTCTAAATTATATTTTGCAGCCAAAGATTCAATATATTTTGTTTGATTTAGGGTCATTACATGTTTATCATCACTATAATCAATATCTATCCCAATATAACTTTTAATTTTTCCCAAATCCTTCATCGCAAATCTTTTCATCAACCTAGTTTTAATCTCTTCTATTATATTTTTATTTTTACAACAAATCAAAAGGTCATCTACAAATATTAATATATATATTGGATCTTTGTTTGCTCTATTTACATATAAACAGTAATCATAGTTACTTCTAACAAAACTTAATGTTTGAATAAACTTATCGAAACAATCATACCACACTCTAGGACTTTCTTTAAGACCATACAGAGCCTTTTGCAATTTGAAAACTTTATTGTCTCCAGATTCATAACCTTCTGGTTGATTTATATAAACTTCTGACCTAACATGACCATTTAAAAAGGCTGTCTCTACATCCATTTGTTCAATAAATAAATTATTTTTGCAACTATATGACAATAAAATTTTTAATGTTTGCATTTTACCTACTGGTGAGTAAAGATTCTCAATGTATTCCTTTTGTTGAAATCCTCTTACAACTATTCTAGCCTTAAACACATTATTATTTTTCTTTTTATAAATCCACTTAACATCTAAAACATTTTTATCTTTCGGCCTATCAACAAGTTGCCAAGTATTATTTTTATATAAACTGTTTATTTCAGAGTTCATAGCTACTTGCCATTGTTTACTATCATGGGAGTTCATCGCCTCCTCAAATGTATTTGGTACATTTACATCAACATAATTGACATAAATAAAATGAGAAATTGGATTACCATATCTATTAACAGGGACTCTTTTTCTTTTTGGCGTTTCTACATATTTTTCTCCGCTATCATCTAAACAATCATTTTTAACCAAATCTTTATCATTAGTATTTATCTCACAGGCATCTTCAAAATTTTCATCACATTCATATTCATTCATAAGCATTTCATTTGACACATTTGAAGTTACATCATTATCTAGATCTTTATTTTCTTCTCTTTGATCATCTAGTTTTTCTAAACAAATTAATTTAATGTTATCTTCTACTACTTTCACATGTCTAGCGTTAATTATTCTGTTTTTCAATAGAACTCTATAACCATTTTCATTATAACCCACAAGAACTCCTAGTTGGGCTTTATCATCCCATTTACTTTTTCTCAAAACCTCAGGAACTCTGACAAAGACTCTACTCCCATATATTTTTAAATGCTCTACATTAGGTTTAATTCCAAAAAATATCTCAAATGGAGTTTTATTTTCAACAGTATTTGCAATGGTTCTATTCTTTAAATAAGCTGCTGTTTTTATAACCTCTGGCCAATATCTTCTATGAATTTTAGCTTCTCTCATTAAACACCTACCTATGTCCATAGCGGATCTATTGTATCTTTCTGCTACGCCATTTAGTTCATGAACATAGGGTGGACATGGTAACAACTCTATACCCTTTTGTCTAATAAAATCATAAATACCCTTATTTAAGTATTCCTTACCGTTATCACACTGTAATTTCTTAACCTTCTTATTGAATTTATTTTCTACTAGGTTCACAAATTCTATAAAGCAACTAGCCGTTTCAGACTTATTTTTAATACAAAATATTCTAGTACATTTACTATAATCATCAATAAAAGTCAGAAAATATTTCTCCCCGTTATAACCAGTTGTGTGATGCGGCCCGTTTAAATCAGTATGAATCAATTCCAAAATCTCGGTAGTCTTTCTTCTATTATTTTCAAAAGGTACATTACACATTTTACTTTGAATACAATTTGAACATTTCATTTCAATGTTTTCAATTTTGTCTGGCAAACCATCGACTAATTTATCACTGATTAATTTATTTAAATATTGAAAGTTCACATGACCAAGTGCCCTATGCCATTTCTCTTTATGAGTCAATTGAATAGAACTTACATACATATCATTTTTATAACCTTTGGATACATAGCTTTTTATACAATACAAATTGTTTATTTTATCAGCAACAACTATTAACTCTCTATATTGATTATATATTTTTGCATTTTCATTTTTGGCAATAATAGTGCAACTCTTAGTTATTTTGGAAAAACTAAGCAAGTTTTGTTTTATACCTTTCACAAAGTAAACATTTTTTAAATCAATGTATTTTTTATTATAATAATGTTGAAAATAAACTTTTACTGTACCTACTTTTGTCGCTTGTAATGTTTTGCCATCTGGAAGTTTTACATCCACTGGGTTTTTCAAATCAATGTAATTACAAAAATAACTTTCATTATTAACTATGTGATCCGTACAACCACTGTCTAAAAGCCAATTTATTTCACAATTATTATCATATTCTTCCCTTTTCACAAACCCGGTTAAGTTATTCATTTCTGAACTGCATACTTGTAATGTCCAGGACTCCGATGAGAAATGATTGGATGACTCACCTCTGGAAGAACTTTGGCCTCTACCTGCTACTCTGCTGCGACCACTATAGAGTCCACCTCGGTTAAAAACTCGTTGGCCATGGTGTCCTCTCTGTCCTCGCTTGCCTCGGTAGCTGTTTAGTCCTTGGTTATTTCTCTGCGCATACCAGCAGTCTTTCTTCATATGGCCCAGCTTCCCACATACAAAGCATTGGGCATTTGTTTTAGTTACAAATGTACTGACATTGTTTTTCTGATTTGGTTCTGAAGAAGTCATATTTTTCTCTTTTATTTTTGACTGTACATAATCAACGGTTCGTTGTTCTTCTGGAATAACATCAAGAAAATCTCCAATATAACTATAGCTCGGTGGCAGGGCTCTCAGTAAATATCTCAGCTTCTCGGATTCATCTATATTTCCTCCAGCCACTTTGAAATCATTTATTGTTTTCTCAAAATCAACAAAGAAGTCTTCTACTGTACTATAATTATTCATTTTTATCTCTTCAATTTTTCCTCTGCATAATATTTGCATTGCTGTAGACTGAGTTAGGTACATCTTGTCAAATTTGTTCAACATTTCAAAAGCGGTTTTACATAAACTAATATATTCCAATTGTTTGTCCGATATTGTACTCATAATAATCGTTCTTGCCTTTAAATCCTTCTTTTTCCATTCCGCCTCAACATTTTCAATTTTACTCGGCGCTGGCATCATGGCGGTGGCCGGCTCGTGGCATTCTTTGTACTCTAGTAGGGTAAGCAATCTCAATTTCCAGCTCGAATAGTTGGCTCCATCAAAAATAGGCATGATGATGTCCTCAATTCTTGTCTGCGTGGCCATTTTTGATGATAATTACGTTTGATTTTACTGGATTATTAGGATTTTTCTCGATTTTGCATAGACGACGCGGTATAACCTCACTCGAATATTCACTTTCTTGATATTTTACTGATTTTACTTTTATACTGACTGATTTCAAAAAACTACGGACATTACTATGAAAACTGACGAACCCCGCTCTGCTACCATGTTATATTTAGGTAATGTAAAGGGTTACCTATACGAGTCTGGGACTATGGAATAAAATACGTGTTCCGTTAACTGCGTATATTTCAGACTGTGTACTTAAACGACGGACGCAGCCGTCTCTATATACATATTTTTTCGCTGAAATGCAACACTCACACTCTCACGATTCAGATGATCTCATTTTAATTGCTGACATGAATTAATATATTACATGTCCCTACACCATTCCCCCCTTAACAAAAAAAATGAAATAATATATATATATTAATAACGAAAAACCTAAGAAAAATAAATGGCAGCGATGTATATGCTGACCTAAGTTAAGTACTGGGGTGGCATAGGTCGCTGACCGTGTTTAATTTAAAACTATAAATATTTTCTAAAAATATGCTACATTGCATGAGTATTGTTGCAATGTGAGTGTTGCTGCATTGGCATTTTCATCAAACATGATTACTTACACTTTCGCAATATTACAATGAAATGAAATTAAAAGTTCTAGTATTATTAATTTTTATAAAAACGTAACTTAAAACAATGTATATAAAGTATAAAGTAAAGTAGCAAAAAAAAGTAACTGACCTACATAATTATTTACATTTCAATACTCGTGTAGTATCAAAAATGTCTACTAAACAAAACGAGCAGGTGGCCTGATGACACGGCCGCTTCTCGATGTTTTAGGACATAGAACTTTACTGGATGTGGCTGTGTTATTAGAACTAAAACTATTTTTATTCAAGTCACAAAAATTATTAAAACTATTACTATCATTAAAATTATCTGACGGCATCTCGTCAAGTATAAAAGCAGGTTTAAGCCTATCAACAGATATACAAGATTCCTTATCTCCTATCTTAATAATAAAAGTCTTTCCTTTCCTACTAATTACATTATAAGGACCTTCGTATGGCGGCTGCAGTGATTTTCGCAGTAGATCATTTCTTACAAATACGCTCTTACATGTATTAAGGTCGCTAGACACAAATAATGATCGCGAATTACCATGGATCTTTGGTCGCGGTTTTAATTTATTAATAGCATCCCTAAGCAACTGTAAATATTCCGAGTCCGAAGTACATAACTGAGTGTCATCATAAAAATCACCCGGCAATTGAATCGCTTTACCGTAGGTTAACTCAGCTGCGCTCACGCCGCTGTCACTTCTAGTAGCTGAACGTAGACCTAATAACGCGATCGGAAGTTCATCTACCCAGGAATTGTTGCATTGTAAACGTGCCATGAGAGCCACTTTTAGTGCTCTATGCCAACGTTCCATCATGCCATTGCTTTGTGGATGGTAAGGAGTAGTACGAAGTTTGTGTATACCCAAATACTTCATGAGGTTATTAAACAAATCACTCTCAAATTGTCTTCCTTGGTCGCTTGTAAGCTTCGAAGGACAGCCAAAACGAGATATCCAACACTCAAATACTACTCTAGCTACCGTCTCCGCTGTGATATTCTGAACGGGTACGGCCTCAGGCCATCCCGTGGCGCGATCTAACATCGTTATGCAATATTTATAACCATCAGCTGATATTGGCAAAGGGCCCACTATATCAATGTGTAAATGTTGAAAACGATCTACTCGTTCAAATTCACCTATACCGGAAAAAGTATGCCTATTAATTTTTACTTTTTGACAACGTATACATGCTCTTGCCCACTTAGCAATGTCTCGATCCATATTTGGCCAAAAGAACTTTTGCTTGATCATTTGTTTACTAGTTTTAATGCCAGGATGGCTAAGGTCATGTACTGAATGAAAAGCTATCATACGAAATTTTTCAGGTAAATAAGGTCTAATTCTGTTAGATGATACCTCACAATAAATTTGTTTCTCGCAATCTGGTAGGTAAAATTGTTTAAACTGTAAATTGTCATCCGATACTTGCAGCGCGTGCTGTAGGTATTCGTCACTGGATTGCGATTCCGCTAACTCAGTGTAATCTAATGTCGTGGGACAACTTATAGTTTCTATCCTTGACAACGCATCTGCTACTACATTTTGATTACCATGTATATACCGGATATCAGTACTGAATTCGCTGATATAGGAAAGTTGACGAATTCGTCTAGGACTTTCCTTATCACTATTAACCTTTGTAAAAGCGTACGTTAAAGGCTTGTGATCCGTAAAAATTACTAGTTTACGACCTTCTAATAAATTTCTAAAGTGTCTGATGGCCATATATATTGCTAACAATTCCCTATCGTAAGTTGAGTATTTAACCTCTGTTAACGTTAATTTTTTTGAAAAATATCCCAACGGTTTCCAGGATTTATTGATCTGTTGTTGTAAGACTGCACCTACGCTAGTGTTTGACGCGTCACACATTAATGATAAATTAGCATCCTGTAATGGGTAAGACAATGTAACGGCGCTTTTTAAGCTTTCCTTACATTTCTCAAATGCCTCGTTGGCCTTATCCGTCCACGTAATTATTGTTTTATCTCGCTTCTTAGTATTATGTAAATAACTATTTAATTCCGCCTGGCAATCGACTGCCTTAGGAATATGTGCACGGTAAAAGTTAACCATACCGAGAAAACGACGCAATTGCTCAACGTTTTCGGGTCTCGGAAAATTTACAATTGCTTGCACTTTATTGTCGAGTGGGCGAACGCCATCCGTCGACACTTCATACCCTAAGAAGTCTAATTTGGACACCCCAAACACACATTTTGAAACATTAACTGTCACGCCGTACTTATCGAATCTTTGAAAAATCGCTTTCAGATGCTCTTTATGAATTTCCTCAGATTCACTCGCTATAAAGACATCATCTATGTAATTAAAAACGAAATCGAAGCCACGCAGCACTATCGTATCCATGAATCTCTGAAACGATTGAGCTGCGTTGCGCAAACCAAACGTCATCCGTGGAAATTCAAAAAGTCCAAACGGTGTAATGATTGCGGTTTTTTCAACGTCCTCCGGGGTAACCGGTATAAAATGATACGCTCGATTTAAATCTAATTTACTAAAAATAGTTTTCTTTCCAGCCACTAAATACTTAAAATCGTTAATGCGCGGAATTGGATAACGATCGGGCTTAGTTATAGCATTTAATCTCCGATAGTCCCCACATGGGCGAATTTCCCCATTTTTCTTGGGTACCACGTGTAATGGACTCGCCCAAGGACTTTTAGATGGCTGACATATGCCTAAATCTAACATATTTTGAAATTCCGCTTTAACCTTCATGTAACGGTCTGGAGGTAGCGGTCTCGCCCTAGCGTATACCGGTGGCCCCGTAGTTTCGATATGGTGGCACACCGAATGCTTAGGTATGTCCTTATAAGATACTAATTTAGTGACGTCCGGGTACTCGCACAGTATATCATGCCAGATATTATTATTAATTACCGTCTTAATTGATGATTCACAATCATTATGACATACAATAGAAGCGATCGTATTTAGACGCGTAAGTTGATCTACTAGCTTTCGCGTGCTTAAATCAACCAACAACCTATAATGGGTTAAAAAATCTGCCCCTATTATAGGGTGTTTGACAGCCGCTACGATGAATGTCCATCGGAAAGCTCGTCTTAAACCTAGATCTAAAATTAAATTACGCATACCATAAGTTTCTATCTCGCTTCCATTAGCCGCATAGAGTTTGTACTTGTCACTCGCGATATCCTTGGAACGGCACTTAGATACAGGAATCACGGAAACGTTTGCGCCAGTGTCTATTAAAAATCTTAGTCCACTGTTTTTGTCCAACACACAAAGGCGATTTGACGTGTTGATACAAACTTCCGCCACAGGTTGTATCACACCTAGTTTTCCGATGTGGTAGTGTTTTTCGGCTCCTTCCAGTTACACGTTTCGACACATTTAGTACCTTTGGTACGATGCTTAAAATGATAGTAGCATAACCACTCGGGGTTGTTACTCTTTCTACTCACGGCTCTCGATCGCGACCTTGCTTGTCGATATCCGTCAGCGCCATCCCTGCCGCGTTGTGGGGTCCGCGAACGACGCAGCTCTGCGACTTCCATCCGTAGCTTCTCCACCATGGCAGCCAATTCCGAGGATGAGCTGGAGTCCTTTGAGGTAGAAGTAGACCACACCGCTGCTATCTCACGTCGCTCCACTTTGGGTTCCTGGGCACGCATCGCAGGTACTCCTTGAGTGGCCATAGTCCAATTTGCAGTTGTACAGTTAACTATTCGGGTCACCAGTTTAGGTACGTCACGTTACGATCACGTCGGGGTCACCAGTTTAGGTAATGTAAAGGGTTACCTATACGAGTCTGGGACTATGGAATAAAATACGTGTTCCGTTAACTGCGTATATTTCAGACTGTGTACTTAAACGACGGACGCAGCCGTCTCTATATACATATTTTTTCGCTGAAATGCAACACTCACACTCTCACGATTCAGATGATCTCATTTTAATTGCTGACATGAATTAATATATTACATGTCCCTACATTATAATAAAAAACATAAATTGCTGGAGTTTAACAGTGTACTTTATTGTTACTGACGTATTACACAAGGAAGTTTGACAAGAGGAAGTGACGTCTTATAAAAAGGTTAACTATATCTAACATAGATAAAATAAAGTCTGTTTGCGTCTATGAAAATATAATAGATAACATAAGATTAATAATATTTACTAATATTACAACAATTACAAAATCACATAAGTGAAAAAATAAATCACTTCTGCATTTAAGTGACATTTTTAACGTTTTTGTGACATTATCATACCAAATTTATGTGATATAAATTTTTTGACATTATAAGTGCAATTTTTGTGACATTTTCAAGTGACATTTTTATTTTTTTTATTATGCAAAAGTGACATTGCGACTTTACAATTATTACAAATACGAGAGTGCAGTGAAATACCTACAGCATTAAGGAAGTACCTTTTCGAACTCATCATCCATCAAAGGTGGTAGCTGCAGCTCAAGTAAGATCGTTCTTTATTACTTCTTAACAATGGAAGCAATAATTTTGCGTCAAAAAGAAATTATAAAGGCTGTTGAACAGCTAAACATAAACTTTAAAAAAGACTCCAAAAGTAGGAAAACTCCAGAGTATATTGCAAACAAATTAAAGCTCCTTGACAAATTTTTTGAAGACTTTCAATTTAATCATGATCAACTTAGAACATTCACTGACAAATCGCACGAGTATTTTACAAAAGATATGTACACTCAATTGAAAAGTTTTTATGACATTACACGGGAGATGATAGCTAATTACTCTGACACCTCGGAATCAACTACTTCGCATGATCCAGGTCCATCAAAGCGTCAACATGTAGGAGATGAAGTATCCGAAATGATTAAACTACAGAAAACTAACTTTAGGGCATTAATAAGAACGGTAGAATCGTGCAGCGTTGAAAAAGATTTAGAAAAATGGGAGATCGAAGATAAACTTCGCAACATTCAAGGACGGTGGCAAAATATAGATACATTACACTGGAAAATTGATAACATACTAGAAGGAACTGATGAGAATTATGACCTTGAATACACATACCATGAAACCATTTATGAAAATTGCAAGAAAACACTAAACAACAAACTTTTATCTACGGCTCACATGCAAAGTTCAACCCCTCAAATAGAAATACCAATTTTTACAGGAAATTACAATCAGTGGCCGACATTTTTAGACTTATTCACCGAAACGATACACAATAACGGTTTTCTATCTAAAACACAAAAAATGCAACACCTAAAAGGAAAGCTCCGTGGAGAACCTGAAAGGCTGGTGCAGCATCTACATATCTCGTCAGATAACTATGACACCGCTTGGAGAATTATAAACCAACGCTGTAACAACGAACATGCGTTATTTACGAAGCAAATAGAAACATTCCTTAATCAGCCTTCTATCCAAAAACAAACATCCCTGGAACTGAAGAAACTACATGATACAAGCACTGAATGCATCAACGCGATTCACAACTTAGGCATAGACACATGGGGTCCGTTGTTAGTGCATCTCATATCAAAGAAGTTAGACACCGATACACTCAGAGATTACCGCGAATCCCGGCAATCTCCAAGGACATTGGCTACTTTCGAAGAGCTTATGTCATTCCTAGAAATCAAATTTACAGCATTGGAGCCTTTATACAGAAAATTTGACACATCGCCTAATAAAACTACAACTATGACTAGCCCGATGAAAAAAGAATTCAATAAAACTTTAAATACAAAGTTTTATAAACCGTCTTATAACCGCGCATATCATACAAACATCGCCTCATCGTATTGCAGTGTATGCAGTAATACGACTCATGCCTTATTTCAATGTAAAAAATTCTTTAACATGAGTAGCGGTGAGAAACGAAGTATTTTATCAAAGCATAAATATGCAACAATTGCCTTTACACACATGAACAAAACCTTTGTAATTCACAGAAAAGATGTAAGAAGTGTTTCCAAGCCACGATACATTGATACACGACTTATTTTCGCATGCTACTAAGGGCACGTAGCAACAGCATAATGCACAAGCGACAGTAAGTCACGTGCAAAGTGAGGATGAAATATTATTGACAACCGTACAATTGCAAGTTCAAGCTAATGATGGTACATATTTGACATTGAGAGGACTCCTAGACCAGGGTTCTCAAAGCACACTAATTACAGAAAATGCAGTACAGCGCTTATCATTGCAGCGTCAAAAATACAATGCGAGCATCTGTGGTATAGGTACTCTTTCCAATAAGAGTAAAGGGAAGGTTCGATTGACATGCAAATCACTTTATGATGAGTTTACATTCACTACAGAAGCTCTTGTAATGCTTAAACTTGTAAATAACCTTCCTGCGCACTCATTTGCGAAGAAAAACTATGTTCATCTGCAGAACATCAACCTCGCTGATCCTTATTACAATGTTTCTTCGCAAATTGACATTTTATTTGATGCAAAAGTATATTCCGAAATAATAATGGACAGAATATTGAGAGGATTACCAGGACAGCCTATTGCACAACAAACTAGATTAGGGTGGATACTATCAGGAAATGTATCTAAAAATATAAACTGCCATGTCGTTTTGAATCATCAGGATATGAGCAGGTTTTGGGAGATGGAAGATATCTCAGAGGATACGGAGGACATGACAGAAAGTGAAAAGTATTGTGAAGAATAGTATGTTAAAACGACACGACGTTTACCAAATGGAAGGTACGAAGTGAGACTCCCCATGAAACCAAATTTCGAAGAGCATTTAGGGTTGTCAGAACTGAGAGCGGTAGCACAACTTAAGTCGTTAGAGCAAAGATTTCGGAAAATACCTAAATTACAAGAAGATTATCGAAAATTCATGCAAGAATATAAAGATTTAGAACATATGAAGGAATGTAATATGACAGCAAACATCTGTTATTACTTACCTCATCATGACATATATAACAAAACAACAATTCTGGTACAAGTAAATTACGTGTGGCTTTTAATGGTTCGTCCAAAACCTCTACTGGCTACAGTCTAAACGATTTAATGGAAGCCGGACCTAAATTGCAACAAGACATCTTAAAACTATTAATAAACTGGCGTTCATTTCAATTTGTGTACTCAGCGGACTGTGAAAAAATGTATAGAATGATTATGATACATGAAATTGATCAACATCTGCAGAAAATCGTTTGGAGAGACAGCCCTGACGAAAAGATTCTCGTATATAACCTGTGTACTCTCAGTTACGGGCTTAAAGCATCACCATTTATTGCAATGCGAACCATGAAATAGTTGGCCTACGATCACGCAGCACAGTACCCACAAGCATCAAACATACTAGAAAACAATTTGTACGTCGATGATTTACTGGCCGGCAGTCATAGCATTAAAGAGGCTAAGCAAGTGCAAGCGCACTTAATAAGCATTCTAAGTAGTGCCGGATTGATTGCGAAAGTGGTGTAGTAACACACCCGAATTATTACAAAATTTATGTGAAGAGCAAGTACATCCATCGATCATTGACTTTAAGTATGAAAACTCACCCAAAACTCTAGGTTTGCAATGGAATGCTACATCGACTCATTCAAATTTCATATTAAAATGGACCTTGACACAAGCAAATGCATAACAAAGAGAGAAATGCTTTCGCAAATCTCTAAAATATATGACCCCCTAGGATGGCTGTCACCGATATCTATTAGAGCAAAATTACAATTTCAACGATTATGGGAGAATGGTATTAATTGGGATGACGCCATACCTAGTGACATGCAGTACGAGCTGTTTCAGCTGCTCAAGGATTTAAAGGACATTGACACAATTGACATTACTCGGTGGTTAGGAAGCACGAAAAGCCCAATTGAGCTTCACGGCTTCGCGGACTCCTCCGAAAAGGCATACGCTTGTGCAATATACTTGAAAACATGCGATGAAAAGGGAGAAACTACAGTCAACTTAGTTACAGCTAAAACTAAACTCGCACCCATTAATAAAAGCATTACACTTCCAAGATTGGAATTATGCGCTACTGTTTTGTTAGCCAAGTTAATGAAAAAGGTCCAGCTCTTCCTTCCTCAAGATCAAATAAAAATATTCGGTTGGACCGACTCAATGATAACTCTCGGCTGGCTGCAAGGAGATAGTACGCGTTGGAAAACGTTCGTGGCGAATCGCGTACGCTTAGTCACGGATATAATACCTGCATCTTCCTGGAACCACACCAAATCAGATGACAATGACGCAGACTGCGCTACGAGAGGATTAAGCGCTAAACAGCTTAAAACTCATAAGATTTGGTGGCATGGACCTAACTGGCTGAAAGATGCCACCTACAACCTTCAAACCCCAAATATTCCGATACCAATACTCGAATGTAAAAAATCTACAAATCAAATAATCGCCATGCATATTAGTAAAAACCCTGAACTTTTATTAGAATTAATAAATAAGCATAGTAATTTGATGCACGCGACCCGGGTACTATCATGGGTGTCGCGATTCATAACAAACCTACGTGATAAGGATGTCGCTAATAAATGCAACTACTTAACTAGTAAAGAAATTTCTTCCGCTCTGCAATTATTTATCCACGTTACACAACAGGAATATTTTTCTAATGAAATATCGAGATTAAAGAGCAATGACAAAATCAACTCCAAAAGCTCCATCTTATCTCTTAACCCATTTCTAGATAAGAATGGCATACTTAGGGTTGGCGGAAGATTAAAACACTCCAACTTAAAATATAACTCGAAGCATACTATATTGATTCCACATGATTCACGCCTGACAAACCTGTTAATTGACGGTGCTCATAAAGCAACTCTCCACGGTGGACCCACATTAACCTTGACATATTTACGTGACAAATACTGGATCGTCGGAGGGATGAGGATTGTTAAAAAACAGATAAGGCAATGCATTACATGCCGCAGATTTAGTTCTCAACGGCAAACCCAACTTATGGCTGACTTACCGGAGCCAAGAGTGACACCTTCAAGGCCATTCAGCCACACAGGAGTGGACTTTACAGGATACGTAGATGTTAAATCAAGCAAAGGAAGAGGAATCAAAATAACAAAAGGATACATCGCAGTTTTTATTTGCTTTAGCACAAAAGCTATACACTTAGAATTGGTGTCTGATCTGACAACGCCCACATTTTTAGCTGCATTTAAACGTCTATGCGCAAGAAGAGGAGTTCCTAATTATGTGTACTCTGACAATGGCACTAATTTTGTTGGAGCCTCCAGATGCCTTCAAAGAGACTTCCATGCAGGACTACTTAATGCAAACAAAGATTTCCTGACTGACATAAATAACATGGGCGTGACATGGAAATTTAATGCACCACTATGGCCCAGTGCTGGCGGGCTATGGGAATCCGCGGTACGTAGTGTTAAACACCACCTAAAGCGTATTATCGGTGAGCAAAAATTGACATTCGAAGAGTTTTACACTCTCTTGACACAGATTGAGGCGTGTCTCAATTCACGGCCAATGTACAGGTTGACAGAAAATATTGAAGATGGATACATAACCCCTGGGCATTTCCTCATCGGTGCACCCCTGTTATCATCACCATTATCAGATCCAACGGAACCTACATCATTGACAACTCGATGGCAACTTGTAGAGAAAATGTTTAAATCTTTTTGGGTTAAATGGTCAAAAGACTACTTACATCAACTGCAAGCCAGACATAAATGGAATCACCCTACGAAAAATCCGAACATCAATGACATCGTCCTCGTAAACGAAGACTTTATGCCGCCATCAAAATGGGCACTCGGAAAAATTACCGAATTGCACCCCGGTAAAGATGGACATGTGAGAGTGGTGACACTAAAGACAGCAAACGGCTACCTTAAACGACCAATTATCAAGTTGACACCATTGATATCTGAACCTCAAACAGAACAAAAAGAGAGATCAACAGATCGCAGATCATCGCGTCGCAAGCAACCTAATTGTTTAATTACACTTCTTCTATTATTATTTGCATTAGTAGTACCAACATCGCAACAAGTCAATGTGACAACCCTACCTGCCAACAATAGACTTTATTTCGATAAGATATCCGACCTGAGACTTGTGCAAGATGAATGGAAATTAGTCATCTTTTATAATATGTCAATTTACCAGCAGGGTGTAGACATCATAGATCGGTACATAACTCATCTTAAAGGGCTATGTGGCCAGGAGAAGATGTTTATACCAATTATAACACAATTAGACCATGAACTAACGGAATTGAAACACTACAATGACATTATGCTATACAGATCAACCAATCGAATAAAAAGAGGATTAATTAACGGTATTGGATATGTAGCTAACTCATTATTCGGAGTGTTGGATGATAGGTTTGCCCAAAAATACGAAAATGACATCGACGCTATTAGTAAGAAATCATCTGCTTTCTATGATAAAAAATCAGACATCAATTCTGGAAGCAGAAAACAGTATCTTGAAACGAAACGAAGCTCACATGAATCAACAATTTGCTTTTATTAATGAACACCTAAATAACGTGACGAGAGAGGTTAATCAAATTAAAAATGCTACACAAAATACTTTATATTCGTACTACATAATAACTACCACAGTTTCTGCCAATATGATATTGTCTCACCTGAGAAAAATACAACAAACTGTGATTGATACTATTACTGACATTCATCACGGAAAAATTGACATACATCTTATATCTCCAGATCAGCTGCAAAATCAACTCCGCTTAATATCCAGTCAACTAAAGGAGGATCTAACGATTCCAGTAGAAAACGTTAAAGATCTTTATAAACTACTCAAAATACAAGCTAAAATGACAAGTAAATACTTATTAATGGAAATTAAGATGCCTCTCTTATATAGAGATATATTTGAGCTGGACAGAATTATATCATTACCATGGAATAACGGCAACAAATCTATTTACAGCCTAACTGCAACCGAATATATAGCATTTAATGTGAAAAAGGATAGTTTGATGCCCCTTGCAGAGTCTGACATACAATCGTGCATAAAATCCGACCTTAACACGATGCTCTGCTATGAAAATCATCCTATCTATCAAATAAATATTCATAACTCAATATGTGACATGCAATTAAAGAGAATTATAAACATTGACAACGAAGACTATTGTCGGGCGGAGATAAGAACGTGCCGCGATATGTGGATCAGGTTGCATCAACAAGGCGCCTGGCTCTATGCGTGCTGCCAGGAATGCACCGTGCGCATTTTGTGCACATCTGGATTTGTCGTCAAGCAATTAAAGGGGAATGGAATTCTTAACATACCTACATACCTACAGCGGGTCAGAGAGACTGCAGCAGAAAAGATCCGCTGAAAGATCTGCAGATCAGAAGCAAGCCGAACAAAGCGTAAAGAAGGGAATACTGTCAGCAATAATGAAGACTTTCAAAGCCGCCTCTCAACAGATTCCAGGCACAAAACACTACACTCAAAAGTTAGACACACACACAATACTGACAAAATCACCTGAAAGGTACTCACTACAGCCAAAGACCGCCATGACGAAAGCGGACAAAGGCCTGGTCGAACCGCCAACTCTCCGGGAAGCGAAGAACCCTCTGGACCACCTTATAAACGCATTTCTCGAGTTTAAAGCATTAACAGTAGCGACAAAGGAGGACAATAAGAGGACATGCCATAACATCATGCAATCCTTCCTTCACAAAGATATAAGGCTACTAAAAGAGAGACTCGAGAAAGCAGAAGCAGCCATATACAACAACGAAACCTCCCAGACGATCGCAGGCGAGGAAACCGGAAGTCACATGGCAGCTTACAGCGCAACCAGAGGGTTCGTTGCGAAGGACGAAGAGGAGAGCGAGCGAATAGGCCGGGACAAATTTCACACCCCAACTGATGATCCCCTAGTAGTGATAGCCCGCTGCACCAGGATAATGCTAGACGAAAAAATTCTAGCGATGGCGGATAGCCTATCCGGCGAATGCGGCGGCTTCACTCCGGACACATGGGACTTACCAGCATTCTCGTGGATTAATGGGGTTCCGGGCGGCGGGAAATCGACTTGGATAGTGAATAACTTTCAGGACAAAAACGACATTGTCATCACAACTACGACGGAGGCAGCGAAAGACCTCCGAGAGAGACTCGTCCTCCGCACTGGAAAGTCCGGAAAGTTTGCCACATCAAGGGTACGCACATTGGCCTCGATACTAGTAAATGGTTCAAAAGGCAGTTGCAGACGACTATTAGTCGACGAGGTACTCATGAACCATTTCGGAGCCATTGTGATGGCGATAAGACTGACCGGAGCGGAGGAAGTGGTGCTCCTCGGAGATGTTAACCAGCTGCCGTTCATAGAACGCAACAACCTATTCGAACTGCGATACTGTCGACCAAACCAGATAACCAGGATAAGCCAAGAACTGTTGTGCACGCACAGGAATCCGGTGGACGTAGCGTATGCCCTAAGCGAGGTATACAGTGGCATATACTCGTCCACGTCGCGTATGAGATCCCTGAAGCTGAAGAGGTACACCGATGCGCTGATCCCAAAGACCCTCGAGAGGACACTCTACTTGGTACACACCCAAGCCGAGAAGGAGAGTCTGAAGAAAGAGGGCTTTGGGAGTGGGGAGGGATCGCGCACCCTGACCATACACGAAGCACAGGGATTAACGAGCGAGACGACGGTAATTGTGTGTGCCTCCACAAAGCACCTCCACTTGCACAACAGCGTCCCCCACGCAGTAGTGGCAGTATCGCGTCATACCACCAGCTGCACTTACTACACCGACTACAGCGATGACGCCGTAGCTCAGTTCATCCAGCCATCAATCTTCCAGCCTTTCATCGGTGGCAGTCATAGCTCTTAGCTATGACTGCCACCGATGAAAGGCTGGAAGATTATAACATCTCCATGGCAATCCGTAGCAGGGACTCAAAAATCATAGATAAGGAAAATTGCACGTTCGAAGTGGCCTCCGGAAAGAATTAAATCGCAACTTACAGTAACAACAATGTAATTAGAGTGTAGTGTCCCTAGAATTATATACAATAGCTTAGCATTATACGTAAAAAAAAAAAAAAACAAAATTACAACACATATACATCTATGTACAATGCACTGAATTATACACACCATGTAAATAAAAATGATGAATGGTCCTATATATATTATATTAAGCGTAATTGTAAGATTTCTTTAATTGCCAACGTTGTCACCACCGCACATGACAGTGTGATGGTGGCAGCGATGGCCTAACGTGGAGCTAAGAAATAAAGACTTATTGTTAAAAAAAAAAAGAACTACTATTGTGATAAAAGGCACGGACGATCAGTCTGTGGAGTTTTTGTGTTATAATAAAAAAAAAAAAAAAAAAAAAAAAAAAAAAAAAAAAAAAAAAAAAAAAAAAAAAAAAAAAAAAACATACCTACAGGATGCATGCTTAAAGGCGAAAAATTTACAATACATGCACATTTTGACTACAAAAGTCAGCTGATTATGACACCCGATGCAGAGACATCCTATATACCTTATCAAACCTCACCACTTAACACGATACTAAATTCTACCTTACCAGAGGCAACTTTACGGAGAATTGAAACTCATGATGACATGTATGAGCACATTTCGCAGCAACTAGAAGTGCTCAAGAGGCAAGAGTGGTTAGAGATGCCAACTGCCGAATCTCACCACATAGTATTCTACTCAATTCTATCTGCAATGATAGTGTCTGTTGTGGGATACTTTGCATTTAAATACAGAAGACATCTGAAGTGCAGCGGAATCTGCTGCTGCATACAGACAGCGACTGCGCATCCTCCCCCCGGCCCCCTGCAGGACGCAGCTACTGGCGGCGGCTCGGTTCTCAGTGTGGACAAAGCAACGTCTCCAACACTCGCTAGAACAGTTCACTTTTATAATCTTCCTGAACCTTAACAATGTTTAATTGTTGCTTTGCCAATGAAATGACAAATGAGTTTTTTACTTTTATATTGCTTCAATTGTTAATTGCTTGCATGCACTTTTAATCTTTTTAATTTACTTTTGTTTACCTTTACATTTAAAATGTCACTTTGACATACATTGATTTAACTCTACATTTATTCTATTTTTACTTTTTATTTTTTTGTTTTTATTTTTCTTTTCTTGACACTGGCAGTATGTACGAGCCAGCTCGCACATTTTTGCATTGCACTGCATTTTACATATTCCGTGAAATCTTTATGTGTATGACATGTTACAAAGACAGTTCGAATAAAAGCTTCCCGCGGATCACACGCGTTTTAATTGCATTTGACATTATTCTAAATATAGATATTACCCGTACACTGAATATAAAGTGTCAAGAACAATTAATGCTGTATTTGTGCCCACATTTACCCTTCAATGACGCCCACAAACCCACTGATTACTAAAGATGTCGATGAGAATGGAATAATCTCCGACATATATATATATATACCGGCCGAATTGAGAACCTTGTCCTTTTTAAAGTCGGTTAAAAATGGAGTTTAATTCCTCAAAATGTTCGGTGATGACTTTCGGCCGAATGCGACTTCCAATCGAATATAAATATAAACTCGGTAGTGACACGATATCGAGACTAACGACTACTAAGGACCTGGGAGTCACATTTGACCGAAGGCTCACCTTCCATGACCATATTACTACAGTAGCTAAATAGTCATTTAGGCGCTTGGGTTTCGTTTTGCGAAATTCAAAGGATTTCAACAATGTGGGAGTAATAAGACTAATTTTTGGAGCTTTGGTTCGTAGCAAGTTGGAAGGAAGTGCGTGTGTGTGGCATCCGCATGAGAGTACGTATGCGCTTCTACTAGAAAAGGTCCAGAAGGCCTTTTTAAGAAATCTATATAAGCGTATGTATGGTTACTACCCATATTTGTACCCAACTAGGTTTCTCCTCGGATGCCTCGGCTACAACTCTCTTGAGGCCAGAAGATGGAGGAATCAATCCTATCCTATCCTATCCTACTTCCTACTAATATTATAAATGCGAAAGTTTGTGAGGATGTATGTGTATTTGTTATTCTTTCACGCAAAAACTACTCAACGGATTTGGTTGAAACTTTACAGTAGTATAGGTTATACATCAGAATAACACATGGACCATATTTTATACCGATTTTTTTGTAATTAGGTTATAATATAACGAGAAATACCACGTTAGTCGCAAAAAAGTTGTCCTCTGAGAGCTATCTTCGCGTACGCTGCTTAAACCGTTGGAGATATCCAAATATAATGTACCGTGGAAATGTTTGGCTCACATATATCTAAATAAAAGTCCGCGATAGCATATATCTATATTTTATGTATAACCCACAATAACTCTTTTTATACTTTGAAAATTAAAAAAATATGAAGTTGATGTTTCCATGGGTTTTATACAAACTAAATATAAATCCTTATCAAAATAAATGATTTCAAAAAATCAAGCATCTAATAAAGATTGAATCTGCCTTTTACACCATGTAAATTGGATAAGTAGTTTAGAAGATATTACGAGTATAACATATTGCGTAGTCAATTGATTGACCGGCAGTACGCGCCGTGCGCCGCCGCCGTATACAATGAAGTTGTATGATATTATTATTTGTATGATATTATTATATTAACAAAATATACATACTATTTATCTAAACTAAATTTTTATTTTTATAATAATAAATTAGTATTTGTAATTCAAATACCTTTAATTAATCCGTTAAAATTTAATGTTTATAAAATCTTACCGTTACCTACACCACGCGACATTAAAAATTATCAGACTTATGTTTTGATACACCCTTCAAAGCTGTACGTGGCTGTAACGGATGATAGATTAAGTTATGCATTATTAGACAGTATAAGTGATTGTAAGTTAGTTAAAAATGAATATTTGATATGTGAATTACCTTACCTTTAATATTAATTATCTACTATAAAATAATCCTACATTTTAAACGAAGTTGCTAACAGAAGTCACTATCTCTTCCTGAACTATGTGATTATAAATTAATTTATGGGAATATTGATGTATGGCAGAAGTTAAAAGATGGAAGATATATTTATGTACAATCAAAGGCTAATAAATTAACTATAAAATGTAACACTAATATTACTGACTATGTATTGCAGGGAACAGGTATTTTATCTTTAGAAAATGATTGTATTGCGTATTTTCAAACTTTACAATTTTACTCTTCACGTAATTTTGATACTATTTTACCCAGTCAATTGTCTATAAATTATGATATTATCAAAGACGATTGTTGTAAGTACAATTTGATAAATGAAACATCTTTTAAATTATCTCCTATTAATTTATCTAATATTAATTTAGAATCTTTAAAACTAGCTTCCCATAAATTAGACCACTTAGAATATGAAATAAATCAAGCCGAAAATCAAACACACATTGTTAAATACGGAAATTGCTATTCCATTTTATCAATTGTGACAACTTCTTTTATTTTTATTTACATCGTTTATAGAATTTATAAAAAGTGTTTTATGAAATCTAGAACGCCTTGTTGCATTCCAATTTATAATCGTCGTAACAAGAAAACTAATAAAGATAGTAATAATCGAGATAATTCTATTGAACTTACCGATGTTTCAAATGAATGTGACAGGACGTCTATTAAAAGTCTTCCAGAGATAGAAATTAATAAAAAACGTAGTAAATTAGTTTTAAAACAATTTGAGGGATCAACCCGAAATTTAAATAATTTTTAAATCTTTAAATACATTTTTCATTTCAGATTATTAATTTCTAATTATGAGGCTTTTCACTTATTTGTTTAATTAATTTACAATGTTAATAGAATGGAAATATCGTTATTTGACTTCGGATAGTTAAATTTTATAATTTGTACCTTAATACCTATAAAATTATATACCTACATTCAGATTAAAATCTAATTCTGTTATTATTACTGGTTTATGTTTAAGAAATCAAAATGATCTTATGTACACATTGGAAATTGTTTAAGTAAAAAGGTGTTTTTGTAATAATGTTTAATAAATAGTAATAAAATAATTATAATAATATTTCTGTGAAAAAAAAATGTAATATTTAAAGCTTGCATCATTTTGTGTAAATTTTTGCTATTTCTCTATTTGTATATTAACTACGGTTATTTAAAATATAACCTTCGTCAAAAGGGGGGAGATGTTATATTCGATTTTCACATAAGTATAAAACTGCTGATGCAAGCAACGCCAAGCGCGGCCTTATTTCTACAATGCCATTTTACACGTGTTTTAAGTTAGTCGATAATTGGAAGCCTTTATGTGATGTACTCTTTTGATCAATAAACCTTCTTAAGTGTAGTGATCTCCTCTTTTCTTTTAAAAGAACCTCACGGAACGCCATCCTAACAGGTCGTCTTATAACTTTAGAGCAAACGTCCCACCGCATACTAGCGGTTTCTTTCATTTCTCGTTCACTGTTCAGGCGGTATTGTTATGGAACGCCTTGCCCGCTGATATCAGGAAAGCGCCCAGTAAGTGTATATTCAAAAAGCTTGTCCGAGAGCATTATCTGAGCACTACTACTGTCTCCTAATCATCTATTATTTTATTTTATTTTTATATATTAATTTTATGTATTTAATATATTTATTGTGTGTATTATATGTATTTATAATATAAATATTTATTTATGATATATGTATATGTATTTATGGCTAAGTAGGTATATTAATATTTCTATTGCTCGCGGTTAAAATTAACACCTGCCACTCATTTTCCAGCCACCCAGGGTTGACTGGTAGAGAATGCCATCAGGCATTAAGTTTGCCCTATTGTAACTTTCTGTAAAGGTGCAATAAATATATAAATAAATAAATAAATGTATAAACAAATTTGATCCGCTTTATATCGGACCATATGTAGTTATTGAGGAATGCGCACCGAATGTGAAAATAAATTTCAAAGGTAAAAATGTTTTAGTTCATAAGAATAGGACTAGACCTTATGTGAAAAAGTAACTGTAGTTTTAAGTAATTATAGTGTAATAGAGATTTACATGTATTATTGTTACCTATATATTAATAAAATACTAACATTAAGTATATATATATATAAAAAAAATTGTAAAATTTTTTTTTTTTCTTTTTTTTCGGTGGGCATGTGATGTACTATACGATGTACCTACTATGATTAGTATGATGATTAATATGATCAAATGTATTGAACGTATTTAACGGCAGTATTAAATGGATACTCGAAGATCGCGGTCGTTTCATTTACTCGAACCTTAAGCATCTTACATTACAGGGCGTGTCCAGCCCGAGGGCCCGAAAGGGCCGCACGACGGGGGTAGGAGTAAGGGAACTGCGGGGGCGGGGGGTCGGGGGTTCTTGCGGAACCTCGGTCGTCAACCGCCTCTGCGGCTCCCGGCTTGTGCCCTCCTCGGCGACAGGTTGGGCCGCGGGAAGGGTTCGGGAGGGTTTTTTCTTGCCGGTTTTACGCTTCGGTTGCCTCGGCGCGGCCGCGGGGGTTGCCCGCGTCCGAGCCGGCGCTTCCGAAGCGGTGGGGGTCGCAACCACTGCCGGATGCGTCTCTGGAGCTGATGGTAGTTGCTCCATTGGCTGAGGAGTCGACTCAGCGAGGGGTACCCGCTGAGCCGCTCTACGCTGTCGCTGCAGTTGCCGGCGTCTGCGTTGCTTCTCCCGCTTCGCTTCAGCCGAGTTCCGTGCAGGAGCCATTAGAGAGGCACCGGCAGTGGCCGCGTACTCCTCCACAAACCTCACCTGGTTTCCCCTAGCGGTGGATGTCGCGCGACTTCTGGTCGGGGGGGTGGGACGAGGTGGGACGGCACTCGGTACTGGCCGGGTGCCGGGGATGGGTGGGTGGAGCGAGACGTTCCTATACCGCGCCACCCGCCTGAGGAACGCACATTGCCTATCGTTGGCCTTGTGTGCCCCCTGGCAGTTGGCGCAGCGTGGTAAAGCGTCCCGCGGGAGAGGGCAGTCCCGGGCTGTATGTTCGCCTATGCCTAATGAAATTACATCCTACGCCTCGGCGATGACGTTGCCGCGTGGCGCAGGGTCTGCGGGCCTCGAGGAATCCCTCCTTACCCGGGCAATTCCCTCAGTGGGTACACCGCCCACCGGTATTGTGTGCTGCCGTCAGGCAGCGGTGCAGCCTTTGGTCCTCGGACCTATGCTGGGCTGCTCCATCAGACTTAGCCCTCCTGGTCGTCGGAGGAGACCTGCCCCCCGAGTTCACGAGGGAGCGGGCGCCCGTCGGGCGGTTGAGCGTGTAGGGGCGCGAAACCTCTCAGATGGGAGTGTGGGCCATTGTCAGCGCGATCGTACATACGTCGCGCCAACTGACCCACAAACCTGTCCAGGGGTTTAACCCTAAGGTCGCGCTCCAACACGTCGTTCTGAACATAGCGGCCCGCCCCTACGATCATCCGAAGAGACAGGTTCTGCTGTGCGCGGAGACGTTGCTTGTTAGATTCTGACACCAATGCGTACCATGCTGGTGCCGCGTAGGTTAACCGCGATCGGATGTATAGTTTGTAGACCTTCAGTTTGGTGCGGGTCGGTAGCTGAGATGCCAACACCGGTCGGAGCATCGCACGCGCGGCACGGGCCTGTCGGATCGCGTGGTCCACCTGAGGTCCCTGAGCGGCCGCCCCCCAGGTGGTCGATCGTGAAGAGGCGCGAACCCCTTTAGGTGTATATGTGGTCCAGCCTCCGCCAACTCATACATTGAACGAGCTATGCGGACCACAAACTCCTCGACCGTCTCGATCTTGAGGTCGCGCCGCAACACGTCGTTCCTGACGTAGCGACCAGCCCCCACGATTACTCGCAAGGCTTGGTTCTGCTGCACCTGGAGACGCTGGCGGTTCGACCTTGATACCAACGCGTACCACGCCGGGGCCGCGTAGGTAAGACGTGAACGAATGTAGGTCTTGTAGACCATCAGCTTCGTTCTTAATGGTAGCCTAGAATGTAGTACCGGTCGGAGCATCGCTCGGGCCGTTCTAGCCTGGCGGAGGGATTCCTCCACCTGCGGGATCATGTGCAACGAGCGATCGATACTACATCCTAGGTACTTGACTGTTGTCTGCCAAGCTACATCCGTGTCACGGATTCGTAGCGGCGTGGGCATGATACGCTTGCGGCTGAAAAGTATTGCGACTGTCTTACCGACATTGACAGCCATGCGCCACTTATCCAGCCACACAGGTAACAGGTCGAGTAACCGCTGCATCCTCCTGGCAGCAATGTCAGCTCGACGGGCTGACGCGAAGTACGCACTGTCGTCTGCGAACAACGCGAGCGTAACGTCATGTTCCCAGTCCTCCAGGTGACCATGGAGGGTGGGTATGTCGTTAGTGTAGAGCGCGTAGAGCCACGGCGAGAGGCAGCTTCCCTGCGGAACTCCTGCACGTATGGGTCTAGGGTCTGAGGCTATGCCCTCAACCAAAATGTAGAACTGCCGCTCACTTAAAAATGAAGCTATCAACCGTACCAGCGTCACCGGCGCGTGCAGCTCCATCATTTTGAATACGAGCCCCGCGTGCCACACACGATCGAACGCCTTCTCTATATCGAGAAAGACGCCGACCGTATGACGCCCGTAATTGAGCTCGTATGCTAGATGATGGAGTACTCGCGTCAGCTGTAGCGTCGTTGAGTGGCCAGCGCGGAAGCCGAACTGCTCCTCCCTTATATTAAGGAAGGGATGCATTCGCTTCAACGCCAGCTTCTCAAACAGCTTTGCTGTGGTCGATAGCAACGTTATGGGGCGGTAGTTGCCCGGGAGACGGCGGTCTTTCCTCGGTTTCGGGAGTACAATTACCTTCCCTAACTTCCAGATGGTCGGGAAGTGACCTGTGCGCAGGATCCCATTGAAGAGCCTAGTCACTGCGACCAAGGCCCTCCTCGGGAGCATGCTTAGCGCCGCGTTGGGGATTCCGTCGTGACCTGGAGCCTTGCGCCTGGGTAGACGCATGACCGCCTTCCTTACCTCCGTGTGAGAGATAAACTCTATCCCTTCGAGTGCCGGTGTCGGGCCACTAAGGAACTCCCCTACTCTGCGCTCCACGTGCTCGTGGTGGTCGGAGACAGACGGTGCTGCTGGATGAGGCGAGAATTGCTCTTCCATGTACTCGGCAAGGATCTCCGCGCGGTCCTTCGCTGAAGTTACCCTCCTCCCCTCGCCATCTAGGAGAGGGGAGGTGGGAAACTTGGATCGGGTCAGCTGTCTGCTCAGATAGTGGAGCGACGTTTGCGAATCACCAGCCTGTTTGACTCTCGTCTCCCAGGTGGTCCCTCGCAACTCCGCCATCTCAGCAGACAACCGCTCCGCCAAAGCGTTAAACTCGCGCTTGACCCGGGGGCACCGTGTTCGCGCCCAGAGCTCGCGCAGCCTACGTTTCTTAGCGAGCATGTCGCTAAGACGGACTGGGATCGGTGTATTATAGCGGCGCGCCTCCACAGGGTGCTGTGTGGTCGAAGCCGCCAAGGCTAATTTAATAGAGGTTTGTACTACCTCGGATGCGGCTTCGACCCCCTCTACGGAGGAGAGCGCGCCGCTAAACTTAATTGAAGGTATTAAATTGGTGAACTTATCCCAGTCCGTCTTGCTGCGGAGCCTGGGGGGTTCGACACATGCCGCCCCGAGGCCAAGGACGGCTAAAATGGGGAGGTGCGGTGTGTCCAGTTCATACAGCACCTCCACATGGACTGGACACGGGAGATTCCTGTGGAGTACTATGTCTAGTACATCTGGTTGGTGTGACTCGGCCGAGGGGATGTGGGTGGGTGCCTCGGGTCCCTGTACCTCATATCCCTTTGCCTCGGCGTCTTCGTACAACCTCCGTCTCACTGGGTTGACGATTCTGGATCCCCACGCCAAATGTTTGGCGTTGAGGTCGCCAGCCACTAAGGTCGGGGTATCACCATCCATGATGGTACTGATGTCCTGCGGGTCAAAGAGGGGACCTGGCGGGCGGTAAGCCGCATAGATCCGCAGGTCCCTTCCCGCCACTCTCACCACTGCCCCGATGGAGCGAGTATGCGCGAATGGCGGGTGGGACAACTCCTCATGTATAAGGTCGCTCCGTACCGCGACCGCGGTGCCTCTATAGGCCATGCCCGCAGGCGATACTTCATCGCGCCTATATACATGATAGTTAGGCAGTCTAAAATCGAGGTCTGCGCGCAGCTTAGTCTCGCCCAGGAGCACTACATGAATGTCTTGCTCCCGTACGAGACCACGCAGCGCATGCAGATGGGATTTAACCCCTCCCGGGTTCCAGTACAGCACCCGAAGGGACGCCGCACTGTATCCCGAGGAGGTCGGTAATGATTCGCCGTACGGCCGCAATAAGGTCCGGGTGCTGGGCAACGACCTCGCTGATTGCCTGAGCGGCGGTGACGAGCACCTCAGCGGGCGTGTCCAGCCCGAGGGCCCGAAAGGGCCGCACGACGGGGATGGGTGTGAGGGAACTGCGGGGACGGGGGGTCGGGGGCTCCTGAGGATCCTCGATTGTCGACCGCCTCTGCGGTTCCCGGCTTGTGCCCGCCTCGGCGACAGGCTGAGCTGTGGGAGGGGCACGGGTGGGGTGTTTCACGATTTTGCGCTTCGGTCGCGCCGGCGCAGCCGCAGGTGTTGCCCGCGTCCGCGCCGGCACTTACGCCGCGGTGGGGGTCACGACCACTGCCGGATGCGTCTCTGGAGCGGATGGTGTTTGCTCCTCCTGTTGCGGGGTCGACTCAGCGAGGGGCACCCGCCGAGCCGCCTTCCTACGCTGCCTTTGCAGGACACGTCGTCTACGCTGCTTTTCACGGCGCGCATCCGCCGCGTCCCGCGCCGGAGCCATGAGAGAGGCACCGGCAGTGGTCGCGTACTCCTCCACAAATCGTACCTGGGTTCCCCTTGCGGGGGCGGCGCACGACCTCCAGAAGTGGGTACTGGGCGGGTGGGTGCAGCGCCCCGCTCTTGGCGAGGGCCGGGAATGGGAGGGTGAAGCGGGACGTTCCGGCGCCGCGCCACCCGCCTGAGGAACGCACACCGCCTATCATTGGCTTTGTGCGCCCCCTGGCAGTTAGCGCAGCGTCCTGGAGCGTCTCGCGGGAGTGGGCAGTCCCGGGCTGCATGCGACCCTGCGCACCGGACACACTTGGAGCGCCGGAAACAATTGTATGAGGCGTGGCCGAAGCCTTGGCAGCGGTGGCACTGCGCCAAGCCGTCGCGGCCCCTCCACGCCTCAACAATTATTCCCGGCATATATAACAACTCGTTCACCCTGTACAGGCTAGCGAGTTGTTCCTGCTCCATGTGGTCCAACTGCACATGGAACGTGCATCCCGGGCGTCCTTTCTTGGGCGGGATGTAGGTTGCGAAGCGTACAGGGAATCCACGCGCCCTGAGCGCCCCGCACACCCTCTCCGGGTTCGTATCCCCCGGGAGTCCTCGTACAGCCACCTTAGTGGGACGGTCCTCCCGTGGGGTATAGCAGAACCAAGAGAGGTCCGGCTCTGTGTCCGACAGGGCGGTCAGGTACGCCTGAACAACCCTGTACTCCTCGAGTGTCTGGGGGAGGAATCGTATCCCCCTTCCATACGGTCGTGCGCTCGGTGCACGACCCAATCGGGCGTGCAGCACTTCGAAGTGCTGCGGCCAGTTGGGCATGCGCTCCACCACAATGGGGGGGTAGCCCTTTGGCCTGTCGCCGCCTTGAGGCCCTTGGGAGGGCCCACTGACGACGGGTGCGCTCGGTGCTGATACAGCAGCCGGGTTGGGGGGGGGTGAAGCACCCTGTGGTGCTTGCGTTGACACTGCCGCAGCATATGAGAGTCCCTGTCTCACACTGCTGGGTGAGACTGTAACTCTACCATCCCTGTCCCTATCTTCATCTACAGTAACATAATCGTTATTGCGAGCGTCCGGGGTGGGGGAGGGGGGGTGCTGGGCGGGAATGGTACGGGTCGCGGTAGCCTCCGGCCGGCCGGACGGTGACTCCACCGATGCTATGCCAACATACGATGTCGAGTCGAGGCCGGCCTCGACGGAGGGTGCCCTCGGGGGCGGAGGGGATGGGGAGGGGGATCGCGGGGGTGTCCTATGCCTTACCGGCCTTGGCGACACAGCAGCAGCAGTTTCTGCCCCTGACACCTGCTCCTCCACGCTGTCCTCGTATTCTGATGAGGACTCCCCTTTTGCTGGCGTTCTCGCGGTTTCCAGCGTCTGCACCTTCGCGGGTCTCTCCAGTTGCGAATCGGAGGGTGAGACCCGTCTCGGGATTTAACTCGCCCTCCGAGGTGTTGGTGTGGGTGCAGACGCTTCCTCACTTTGAGGCGGCAGCGAAGTTACCTCTATTTCTGCTTCTAAGCCGGGCATGTCCCCGCCTTGTAGGGCTCCAAGCTCCTTGGCGGTCTCCTCCACTACCGCCGGGTTCAGCTGGGCTACGGAAGGGTCCTCGGAGGCGTGCGGGAACACCTCTCGTGGGACGCCTCTTCGCGTACCCCTCTTTCTGCCCCCGCACACGAACATCGAGTGCAGGGGCTCCTCCGCAGGGGGTGGCAGCACATTCCGGGGTGCGAACAAATCGCGCACCATCACGCGCCTACCCTCATCCCTGCTAGTACTCGGGTGAGGAGCGCCGGAGGACCGGCGCATCTCCTCCTCCAGTTTCTTAAGTTGTCGCCGCGCGGCCATCCCCCACCGGGTTAATTGCGCTGGTGCAAAGCCCAGCGAGTGGCGCCAGCGACGGACGACGGAACTTAGTGACGCGCGGTCTCTCCGACACTACACCCTTTCCTCAGGAAAGGGACAAGTGAGCAGAGGCACACGATGGTGCCGTCCCGTTCACTCCCCGAAATGAACTTTGCGGAGGGTAGATGTTAAAAGTTGGAAAGAGAGGTACACTGGGCGCTCACCTTTCTCGCTCTGCTGCACGGCGGTTGCTCCGTAGGCCTCCACTCCGTTCCCAGCTGAACTCGACGGCACTGCAATCCAGTGTTATCACTGCAATCCAGGTTTAAGCACTGCAATCCTGATTTGGTTCACTGTAATCCAGTAGACACTGTAATCCAGATCTGGTTCCACAGCCAAAAACGCACTTTTACTTTTTAACTTCTTGCTCCAATGAGCGGTTTGAAAAATTCCGGGGCGAAATCAGAACGCGCGGATGTTCGCCGAATGAATAGGGGACGTCTTACCCTCCGGGATTCTCATATGCTAAGGCAAAGTCAACATAAGGGCGGTGGGTAGGGAATTTCGGGCCTCGAGGGGTACCCTCTTTACCCGGGCAATTCTCAAGGAAGTTGAATACCTCCCGGATCTTTAACATTTATATATAATATTAAAATGTTAATAAAAACATTATAATTTTATATACAAGTGTAAAGGATATTTACCATCCCCACTGTTTAGTGGGTGGTTCGGTGTACTTCGGCGTCGCTTACGAGCCGACGGTCGTCCTCCTGGTGGTCGGAGGTCGCCAAGCCAGGGAGCTCCCGCGGGAGCGGTCGCCCCCCAGGTGGTCGATCGTGAAGAGGCGCGAACCCCTTCAGGTGTATATGTGGTCCAGCCTCCGCCCGCTCATACATTGAACGAGCTAGGCGGACCACAAACTCCTCGACCGTCTCGATCTTGAGGTCGCGCCGCAACACGTCATTCCTGACGTAGCGACCAGCCCCCACGATTGCTCGCAAGGCTTGGTTCTGCTGCACCTGGAGTCGCTGGCGGTTCGACCTTGATACCAACGCGTACCACGCCGGGGCCGCGTAGGTAAGACGTGAACGAATGTAGGTCTTGTAGACCATCAGCTTCGTTCTTAATGGTAGCCTAGACTGTAGTACCGGTCGGAGCATCGCTCGGGCCGTTCTGGCCTGGCGGAGGGATTCCTCCACCTGCGGGATCATATGCAACGAGCGATCGATACTACATCCTAGGTACTTGACTGTTGTCTGCCAAGCTACATCCGTGTCACGGATCCGTAGCGGCGCGGGCATGATACGCTTGCGGCTGAAAAGTATTGCGACTGTCTTACCGACATTGACAGCCATGCGCCACTTATCCAGCTACACAGGTAACAGGTCGAGTAACCGCTGCATCCTCCTGGCAGCAATGTCAGCTCGACGGGCTGACGCGAAGTACGCACTCTCGTCTGCGAACAACGCGAGCGTAACGTCTCGTTCCCAGTCCTCCAGGTGACCGTGAAGGGTGGGAATGTCGTTAGTGTAGAGTGCGTAGAGCCACGGCGAGAGGCAGCTTCCCTGCGGAACTCCTGCACGTATGGGTCTAGGGTCTGAGGATATGCCCTCAACCGAAATGTAGAACTGCCGCTCACTTAAAAACGAAGCTATCAACCGTACCAGCGTCACCGGCGCGTGCAGCTCCATCATTTTGAATACGAGCCCCGCGTGCCACACGCGATCGAACGCCTTCTCTATATCGAGAAAGACGCCGACCGTATGACGCCCGTAATTGAGCTCGTATGCTAGATGATGGAGTACTCGCGTCAGCTGTAGCGTCGTTGAGTGGCCAGCGCGGAAGCCGAACTGCTCCTCCCTTATATTAAGGAAGGGATGCATTCGCTTCAACGCCAGCTTCTCAAACAGCTTTGCTGTGGTCGATAGCAACGTTATGGGGCGGTAGTTGCCCGGGAGACGGCGGTCTTTCCCCGGTTTCGGGAGTACAATTACCTTCCCTAACTTCCAGATGGTCGGGAAGTGACCTGTGCGCAGGATTCCATTGAAGAGCCTGGTCACTGCGACCAAGGCCCTCCTCGGGAGCATGCTTAGCGCCGCGTTGGGGATTCCATCGTGACCTGGAGCCTTGCGTCTGGGTAGACGCATGACCGCCTTCCTTACCTCCGTGGGAGAGATAAACTCTATCCCTTCGAGTCCCGGTGTCGGGCCACTAAGGAACTCCCCTACTCTGCGCTCCACGTGCTCGTGGTGGTCGGAGACAGACGGTGCTGCTGGATGAGGCGAGAATTGCTCTTCCATGTACTCGGCAAGGATCTCCGCGCGGTCCTTCGCTGAAGTTACCCTCCTCCCCTTGCCATCTAGGAGAGGGGAGGTGGGAAACTTGGATCGGGTCAGCTGTCTGCTCAGATGGTGGAGTGACGTTTGCGACTCACCAGCCTGGTCGACTCGCGTCTCCCAGGTGGTCCCTCGCAACTCCGCCATCTCAGCAGACAACCGCTCCGCCAAAGCGTTAAGCTCGCGCTCGACCCGGGGGCACCGTGTTCGCGCCCAGAGCTCGCGCAGCCTGCGTTTCTTAGCGAGCATGTCGCTAAGACGGACTGGGATCGGTGTATTATAGCGGCGCGCCTCCACAGGGTGCTGTGTGGTCGAAGCCGCCAAGGCTAATTTAATAGAGGTTTGAACTACCTCGGATGCGGCTTCGACCCCCTCTACGGAGGAGAGCGCTAAACTTAATATTGGTAATTAAATTAGTGAACTTATCCCAGTCCGTCTTGCTGCAGAGCCCGGGGGGTTCGACTCATGCCGCCCCGAGGCCAAGGACGGCTAAAATGGGGAGGTGCGGTGTGTCCAGTTCATACAGCACCTCCACATGGACTGGACACGGGAGATTCCTGTGGAGTACTATGTCTAGGACATCTGGTTGGTGTGACTCGGCCGAGGGGATATGAGTGGGTGCCTCGGGTCCCTGTACCTCATATCCCTTTGCCTCGGCGTCTTCGTACAACCTCCGTCCCGCTGGGTTGACGACTCTGGATCCCCACGCCAAATGTTTGGCGTTGAGGTCGCCAGCCACTAAGGTCGGGGTATCACCATCCATGATGGTACTGATGTCCTGCGGGTCAAAGAGGGGCCCTGGCGGGCGGTAAGCCGCATAGATCCGCAGGTCCCTTCCCGCCACTCTCACCACTGCCCCAATGGAGCGAGTATGCGCGAATGGCGGGTGGGACAACTCCTCATGTATAAGGTCGCTCCGTACCGCGACCGCGGTGCCTCTATAGGCCATGCCCGCCGGCGATACTTCATCGCGCCTATATACATGATAGTTAGGCAGTCTAATGTAGTTGGGGTTGAGGATAAACTACACGATTTTTTGAATTATGAACAAAGTATATTCGTAGGAAAGTTACAGTACACTTTTATGCAAGAGTAAGAAGGCAAGATACAGATCAGTGAAGAGTAAGAAAGATAGACAGAGAATTGAAATATAACGGCGTAATGCGAGAAAGAGACAGCTAATGTGACTAGAAAATTGCGCGTGCATTCGCCTCACGAGTTCGTTTAGCACTGGCGCTCCTGACCGAGCGCAGGTGATTTTATTGAAGTAAATGCCGGTGTGGTGACGTCATGTTGCGCGCGATCCGGCTGGCTCGCGCGATCCGTCTCGTGCAAGGGATGTTACCACACTAAAATCGAGGTCCGCTCGCAGCTTGGTCTCGCCCAGGAGCACTACATGAATGTCTTGCTCCCGTACGAGAGCACGCAGCGCATGCATATGAGATTTAACGCCTCCCGGGTTCCAGTACAGCACCCGAAGGGACGCCGCACTGTACCCCGAGGAGGTCGGCAAGGATTCTTCGTACGGCCGCAATGAGGTCCGGGTGCTGGGCCACGACCTCGCTGATTGCCTCTGCGGCGGTGACAAGCACCTCAGCGGGCGTGTCCAGCCCGAGGGCCCGAAAGGGCCGCACGACGGGGGTAGGAGTAAGGGAACTGCGGGGGCGGGGGGTCGGGGGTTCTTGCGGAACCTCGGTCGTCAACCGCCTCTGCGGCTCCCGGCTTGTGCCCTCCTCGGCGACAGGTTGGGCCGCGGGAAGGGTTCGGGAGGGTTTCCTCTTACCGGTTTTACGCTTCGGTTGCCTCGGCGCGGCCGCAGGGGTTGCCCGGTTGGCGCTTCCGAAGCGGTGGGGGTCGCTTCCACTGCCGGATGCGTCTCTGGAGCTGCTGGTTGTTGCTCCATCGGCTGAGGAGTCGACTCAGCGAGGGGTACCCGCCGAGCCGCTCTACGCTGTCGCAGCAGTTGCCGGCGTCTGCGTTGCTTTTCCCGCTTCGCTTCGGCCGGGTTCCGTGCAGGAGCCATTAGAGAGGCACCGGCAGTGGTCGCGTACTCCTCCACAAACCTCACCTGGTTTCCCCTAGCGGTGGATGCCGCGCGACTTCTGGTCGGGGGGGTAGGACGAGGTGGGACGGCACTCGGGACTGGCCGGGTGCCGGGGATGGGTGGGTGGAGCGAGACGTTCCTATACCGCGCCACCCGCCTGAGGAACGCACATTGCCTATCATTGGCCTTGTGTGCCCCCTGGCAGTTGGCGCAGCGTGGTAGAGCGTCCCGCGGGAGAGGGCAGTCCCGGGCTGCATGCGTCTCTGCGCACCGGACGCACTTGGTGCGCCGGAAGCAGTTGTAAGAGGCGTGGCCGAAGCCTTGACAGCGGTGGCACTGTGCCAAGCCGTCGCGGCCCCTCCACGCCTCCACAACTACTCCAGGCATAAAGAGCAGCTCGTTCACCCTGTAAAGGCTAGCGAGCCGCTCCTGCTCCATGTGGTCCAGTTGCACATGGAAGGTACATCCCGGGCGTCCCTTTTTGGGTGGGATATATGTCGCGAAGCGTACAGGGAATCCCAACGCCCTGAGCGCCCCGCACACCCTCTCGAAGTGCTGCGGCCAGTTGGGCATGCGCTCCACCACTATGGGGGGGTAGCCCTTGGTCCTGTCGCCGCCTTGAGGCCCTTGGGAGGGCCCACCAACGACGGGTGTGCTCGGCGCTGGTACAGCAGCCGGGATTGGTTGGGGTGATGCACGCTGGGGTGCTTGTGTTGCCATTGCCTCAGCATAAGAGAGACCCTCCTCACTCTATGAGGTGAGACTGGGTCGCCACTAACCCTGTCCCTAACTGTACTGATTCGTACGTCCTGGGAGGGAGGGGTGGGGGGCTGGGCGGGATGGGGTTGGGTCGCGGTTTCCTCCGGCCGGCCTGACGGTGACTCTCTCGATGCGATCCCTACATACGAGGTGGAGTCGAGGCCGGCCTCGACGGAGGTTGCCCTCGTGGGCGGAAGGGAGGGGGAGGGGGATCGCGGGGGAACCCTATGCTTTACCGGGCCTTCCGACACACCCTGGACACCTGCTCCTCCACACTATCCTCATAATCATCTGAGGATGACTCCTTTGAGGCTGCCTTTCTGGCGGCCAACGTCTGCACCTTCGCGGGGCGTTCTAGGGTCGCGTCGGAGGGCGAGACCCGTCTAGGGATTTTACTCGCCCTCCTAGGTGGTGACAATTTGGGTGCAGACGTTTCGACGCTTGGAAGCTGCAGCGGATCCTCGGGTCCAGTGTCCAATTCGGGCATGTCCCCGCCTTGCAGTGCTCCTTCTTCGGCGGCAGGTTCGAGTTCTACCGCCGGGTTTACCTGGGTTCCGGTTGGCTCCTACGGATGCGGGAACACCTCCTTAGGTACGCCTCGCCGAGTACCCCTTGGCCTACCCCCATACACAAACATGGAGTGTAGGGGCTCCTCCGCAGGTCATTCCGGGGCGCGAACAAGTCACGCACCATCACGCGCCTACCCTCGTCTCTGCTAGTCGAGGGTTGGGGAGCGCCGGAGGCCCAACGCATCTCCTCTTCCTCCTTCTTCTTCAGTCGCCGCGCGGCCATCCCCCACCGGGTTGATTGCGCTGGTGCAAAGCCCAGCGAGTGGTGCCAGCGACGGACGACGGAAAGTTTGTAACGCGCGGGTTTCTCCGGCACTCTACCCTTTTCTCAGAAAAGGGGACGAGTGAGCAGAGGCACACGATGGTGCTATCTCGTTCGCTCCCGGAAATGAAGTTGGCGGAGGGTAGGCAGAAAAGGTTGGAAAGAGAGGTACTCGGGGCTTACCTTTCGATGTTCCACTGGATGGCGGTAGATGTAATCTTCCAATCCGTCCCAGTTAAACCCGGTGGCACTGCACTCCAAGAACACTGCAATCCAAAGCACTGCAATCCAAGACACTGAAATCCGAGGTATCCAAGGCACTGTATCCTTAATTGCACTGCAATCCTTTTTTGCACAGTATAAAATTTCCGTGGCATTCGAGATGCGCGGTTGTTCGCTTTGACTGACTTTGACAGTCGTCCTATGCCGCGGCGTGATGTCGCCGCATGGCGTAAGGTCTGCGGGCCTCGAGGATCCCCTCCTTGCCCGGGCAATTCCCTCAGTGGATTCACTGTCCACCGGTGTTGTTTACTGCCGTGGGGCAGTGTTGCAGCCTTTGGCCTTCAGTGACCGCGCTGTGCTGCTACGCAGATTTAGTCCTCCTGGTGGTCGGAGGACACCTGACTCTCGAGCTCCCGAGGGAGCGGTCGCCCGTCGGGGGGTCGAGCGTGAAGGGGCGCGAAACCTCATAGATGGGCATGTGGCCCGTTGTCAGCGCGTTCGTACATACGACGCGCCAACCGGGCCACAAACCTGTCCAAGGTTTGCACCTTAAGGTCGCGCCCCAACACGTCGTTCCGAACGTAGCGGCCCGCCCCGGTGATCACCCTGAGGGACAGGTTCTGCTGCGCGTGGAGGCGCTTCCTGTTGGACTCTGAGACCAACGCGTACCATGCCGGCGCCGCGTAGGTCAGACGGGATCGGACGTACATCTTGTAGACCTTTAGTTTGGTTCGGATCGGCAAATGAGATGCCAGCACCGGTCGGAGTATCGCTCGTACAGCACGGGCCTGTCGGATCGCGTGGTCCACCTGAGGTCCCATGTGCAGCGAGCGATCGATGTGACATCCCAAATACCTAACTGTAGGCTGCCAAGCTACCTCCCGATCACGGAGACGCAGCGGCGGCGGCATGTTGCGTCTGCGGCTGAAAAGTGTCGCGACCGTCTTACCGACGTTGACGGCCATACGCCACTTATCCAGCCACTCCGGCAGAAGATCCAACAGGCGTTGCATCCTACGTGTAGCTAAGGCGGGATCACGTGAAGACGCAAAGTATGCGCTGTCGTCCGCGAACAGCGCGAGCTCTACGTCCCTTTCCCACTCCTCGAGGTGACCATCGAGTGTGGGAATGTCGTTTGTGTAGTAGGCGTAGAGTAGTGGCGAAAGGCAACTTCCCTGCGGCACACCAGCACGTATTGGGCGGGGGTTTGAGGCGACGTTCACGACCGATACATAGAACTGCCGCCCATCTAAAAATGACGCTATTAACCGCACCAATAGCGCCGACAAGGGCGACTCCAACAGCTTGAAAATGAGTCCAGGGTGCCATACGCGGTCAAACGCCTTCTCGACATCGAGAAAGACGCCAACCGTGTCGCGACCGTAATTGAACTCACTTGCAAGATGGTGGAGCACCCGTGTCAGCTGCAGCGTAGTCGAGTGACCGGCGCGGAAGCCGAACTGCTCGTCCCTTAAAACAAGTGACGGTCGCAGTCGCCTCAACGCCAGCCTCTCGAAGAGCTTCGCCATGGTGGGCAACAACGTGATGGGACGGTAGCTGGCCGGGAGACGTCTGTCTTTCCCCGGCTTCGGGAGAACTATCACCTTCCCCAACTTCCAGGTGGTCGGGAAGTGGCCCGTGCGTAGTATGCCATTGAAGAGCCTTGTCATAACGACTATGGCCCTTCTCGGGAGCATCGCCAGCGCCATATTCGGGACTCCATCGTCACCTGGCGCCTTGCGCTTCGGTAGACGCAAGGCGACCTTCCGCGTCTCAGAGGGGGAGATAAACTCCAATCCCTGAGGTGGCGGTGTCGGGCGTCCGATGAAGTCCTCTACCCACGCCTCTACGATCTCGTGGTGTTCGGCGACGGCAGCGGCTGCGGGGTGAGGAGAGAACTGCTCTTCCTAGTGCCCCGCAAGAATCTCCGCCCTGTCTTTGGGTGAATAATAACGCCTGCCCTCCCCATCTAGAAGAGGGCAGACGGCTGTCCTGGCCCAGGTGAGCTGCCTGGTGAGATGGAAGAGTGATGTTTCGTGTTCGCCGGCCTGGTCGACTTTCGCCTCCCAGGTGGCGCCACGGTACTCCGCCATCTCAACAGCCAACTCCTCCGCCAAGTTGTTCAGGTCCCGCTTCACCCGGGGGCAGCGGGTGCGCGCCCATAATTGGCGTAGTTCCCTTTTTTTTCTTAGTTTTCTCTCCAGGCGGGCCGGGAGTCTGGCGCGTTTGTGCGTCTTCGGGATAATGGTGGTTGCTGCATCCAGCGCCTCCCGGACGGTGGCCGAGAAGGCGCGGGCTACAGCTTCCACTCCCTCTGGCGAATTGAGCGCATGAGCGAGTTTAACTCCGCCCATGGTTGCTTGAAAAGACTCCCAGTCCACCCTTCGAGTGTGGCGCTCAAAGGCCACGGATTCGGCCCCCAGGCCAAGCGTGACCAGTATGGGGAGGTGCTGCGTGTCCAGATCATACAGCACCTCCACATGGACCGGGCAGCGGAGATTCCTGTGAAGCACTATGTCCAGGACATCTGGGCGATAGGACTCGGCGGCGGGTATGTGCGTAGGTGATTCTGGCCCAATCACCTCATAGCCCATTTCCTCCGCGTCTTCGTACAGCTTACGTCCCACCGGATTGACGACTCTGGATCCCCAAGCTGGATGTTTAGCGTTGAGGTCGCCAGCCAGTAAGGTCGCAGCGCTATCGTCCATGATGGTATGGATGTCCTGCGGGTCAAAGCGGGGTTCAGGTGGACGGTACGCGGCAAACAGTCGCAGCTCCCGCCCGCCCGCATTCACCACGGCCCGGACGCATCTGACCGGCTGGTGGCAATTGTTGGAGGAGTGCCCCACTGCTTGACAGCGGTGACACTGGGGTGGGCCGAAACGACCCCTCCACGCCTCCACAATTACCCCCGGCATAAACAGTAGCTCCGTCACCCCATAGAGGCGCCGGAGCTCCGTCTCTGTCATTCGGTCCAGCTGCACGTAGAACACGCAGCCAGGTTTGCCTCGCCTAGGTGGTATATGACGAGCGAAGCGCGCCGGGAATCCAAGCCGTTTTAGGGCTTCTGTGACTCCGTCTGGGTCCGTCATACCCGGCAGTCCCTTAACCGCCACCTTAGTGGGACGGTCGTCCTGCGGGGTATAACAAAACCAGGAGAGTCCCGGTTCTGTGGCGGACAAGTCCGTCAAGTACCTTTGGATTACCCGGTACTCCTCGGCCGTCAGTGGCAGGAATCTGATGCCCTGCCCGAAGGGCCTCGCGTTTGGCGCGTGGCCCAGCTTCTCCCGCAGCGCCGCAAAGTGCGTGGGCCAGCTCGGCATCCGCTCGACCACTAGGGGGGGGTATGCCTTGCCAGCAGCTGCAGCACTCGGGGCCTGGCGGGTGGTATTGCCTGCAGTAGTGGGTGTTAAACGCCTTACTTGCGGTGGTGGTGAAGGTGGTGCGGGCGCCGCCAGCGCCGCCGCATAGGACGACTGGACCTGGGGCTCCACATACGTCCCCAGGCGCGAAGACGCAGCCACGGGGCTCGGTGGTCGGATTTGCGGGGTCGTGGACCCGGGCGCCGGCGACGACGTCGACGCTAATCCGACGTACGACGTCGAGTCCAGCCCCACGTCCGGGGCCACGGCCCTTGGTGACAGTGTTGGTGACCGCGGCGGGGACCTAAAATATTTTGCTGCACTTACCGCGGTGACACACACGGCAGCAGCAGCAGGCTCTTCGGCACCCTCGCGGCTATCTTCATATTCCGAAGACTCCGGCGACAGTGGATCTTCGCTCTCTTCTTCGATTTCGATGCGCATCGCCTTCGCCGGCAGTTGCGCACTCTCCGGCGAAGACGATGGCTGGCGCGGTTTCTTGGATGGCCGCGCAGAAACAAGGTCGGTTTTCTGTGAAACACCGCCGTATTGTTTTTTGGGCCGTCCAGTGCCTCGCCTTTGGATGGCTTCTTCTAGTTGTGCCGCGTAAGAAGCCGCAACCGGTTCTCGGGCTCCAGTAAAAATATTTCGCGAGATTATGCGCCGCTCCGAGGGTGGCGCCGATGTTAAGCCTCCCGAGGGTAGACTGGGAAAATCTTCTGTCTCCCTCACCGATCTTCCGTCCCTCTTTTGTGTAGGGTCGGTGAGGGTAGACGCAATTTTTCGTCTTCCTTCCTTGTCTTCACCTCCCTTTTCCTCTTCCATGGTTGAGGGTAGGTGAAGAAATGTTGATCTTCAGCCTCTCTCTTTCTAGTTGATGCTCCTCTTCTTCAGCCGATTATAGCCGCGCAGCCAAATAGGCCCAACACCGGGGCCCTTTCCAATGAAAGGGGCGGTGTTGGGCGTGGGACGTCGTTCACGATCGGGGTTGCAAATCGAAGCACTGACCGGGGGGCAATTGGCACCGAACGCAAACCGCGGAGCGGTTGTTCGCCGTTACGTGGGACGTCATACCCTCCGGGTCTCTCATATGCTAAGGCAATGTCAACATAAGGGCGGTGGGTAGGGAATTTCGGGCCTCGAGGGGTACCCTCTTTACCCGGGCAATTCTCAAGGAAGTCGAATACCTCCCGGATCTTTAACATTTATATATAATATTAAAATGTTAATAAAAACATTATAATTTTATATACAAGTGTAAAGGATATTTACCATCCCCACTGTTTAGTGGGTGGTGCGGTGTACTTGGGCGTCGCTTTCGAGCCGACGGTCGTCCTCCTGATGGTCGGAGGTCGCCAAGCCAGGGAGCTCCCGCGGGAGCGGCCGCCCCCCAGGTGGTCGATCGTGAAGAGGCGCGAACCCCTTTAGGTGTATATGTGGTCCAGCCTCCGCCCGCTCATACATTGAACGAGCTAGGCGGACCACAAACTCCTCGACCGTCTCGATCTTGAGGTCGCGCCGCAACACGTCGTTCCTGACGTAGCGACCAGCCCCTACGATTACTCGCAAGGCTAGGTTCTGCTGCACCTGGAGACGCTGGCGGTTCGACCTTGATACCAACGCGTACCATGCCGGCGCCGCGTAGGTAAGTCGTGAACGAATGTAGGTCTTGTAGACCATCAGCTTCGTTCTTAATGGTAGCCTAGAATGTAGTACCGGTCGGAGCATCGCTCGGGCCGTTCTGGCCTGGCGGAGGGATTCCTCCACCTGCGGGATCATGTGCAGCGAGCGATCGATACTACATCCTAGGTACTTAACTGTTGTCTGCCAAGCTACATCCGTGTCACGGATCCGTAGCGGCGCGGGCATGATACGCTTGCGGCTGAAAAGTATTGCAACTGTCTTACCGACATTGACAGCCATGCGCCACTTATCCAGCCACACAGGTAACAGGTCGAGTAACCGCTGCATCCTCCTGGCAGCAATGTCAGCTCGACGGGCTGACGCGAAGTACGCACTGTCGTCTGCGAACAAAGCGTTGTTCGCTTTTTTTTTTTTTTTGACTTTGAAAGTCGTCCCATGCCGCGGCGTGGCGTCGCCGCTTGGCGTAAGGTCTGCGGGCCTCGAGGATCCCCTCCTTACCCGGGCAATTCCCTCAGTGGAAGCACTGTCCACCGGTGATGTGAGCTGCCGTTAGGCAGTGTTGCAGCCTTCGGCCTTCTGTGACCGCGCTATGCTGCTACGCAGATTTAGTCCTCCAGATGGTCGGAGGATACCTGGCCCTCGAGTTCACGAGGGAGCGGACGCCCCTCGGGGGGTCGAGCGTGAAGGGGCGCGAAACCTCGTAGATGGGCATGTGGCCCACTGTCAGCGCGTTCGTACATACGACGCGCCAACTGGGCCACAAACCTGTCCAAGGTTTGCACCTTAAGGTCGCGCTCCAACACGTCGTTCCGAACGAAGCGACCCGCCCCGACGATCGCCCGGAGGGACAGGTTCTGCTGCGCGCGGAGGCGTTTTCTGTTGGACTCTGACACCAACGCGTACCACGCCGGCGCCGCGTAGGTCAATCGGGATCGGACGTACAGCTTGTACACCTTTAGTTTTGTTCGGAGCGGCAGATGAGATGCAAGCACCGGTCGGAGCATCGCACGTGCAACACGGGCCTGTCGGATCACGTGGTCCACCTGAGGCACCATGTGCAGCGTGCGATCGATGTTACATCCCAAGTACCTAACTGTGGGCTGCCAAGCTACCTCCCGATCACGAAGACGTAGCGGCGGCGGCATGCTGCGTTTGCGGCTGAAAAGTGTCGCGACCGTCTTACCGACATTGACAGCCATACGCCACTTATCCAGCCACTCCGGCAGAAGATCCAACAGTCGTTGCATCCTGCGTGTAGCTATTGCGGGATCACGAGAAGACGCGAAGTATGCGCTGTCGTCCGCGAACAGCGCGAGCTCCACGTCCCTTTCCCATTCCTCGAGGTGACCTTCGAGGGTGGGAATGTCGTTCGTGTAGAAGGCGTAGAGTAGTGGCGAAAGGCAGCTACCCTGTGGTACACCAGCACGTATTGGGCGGGGGTCTGAGGTGACGTTCTCGACCGACACATAGAACTGCCGCCCATCTAGAAATGACGCCACTAACCTCACCAATAGCGCCGACAGGGGTGACTCCAACAGCTTGAAAACGAGCCCAGGGTGCCATACGCGGTCGAACGCCTTCTCGATATCGAGGAAGACGCCGACCGCGTGTCTACCGTAATTGGTCTCGCTTGCAAGATGGTGGAGCACTCGTGTCAGCTGCAGCGTAGTCGAGTGACCGGCGCGGAAGCCGAACTGCTCGTCCCTTAAAACAAGTGACGGCCGCAGTCGCTTCAACGCCAGCCTCTCGAAGAGCTTTGCTATGGTGGGCAGCAACGTGATGGGACGGTAGCTGGCCGGGAGACGTCTGTCTTTCCCCGGCTTCGGGAGAACTATCACCTTACCCATCTTCCAGGTGGTCGGGAAGTGGCCGGTGCGTAGTATACCATTGAAGAGCCTTGTCATTACGACTAAGGCCCTCCTCGGGAGCATCGCCAACGCCATGTTAGGGACTCCATCGGGGCCTGGCGCCTTACGCTTCGGTAAACGTAAGGCGGCCTTCCGCGTCTCCGAGGGCGAGATGAACTCCAATCCCTGGGGTGGCGGTGTCGGGCGTCCAAGGAAGTCCTCTACCCACGCCTCTACGATCTCGTGGTGTTCGGCGACGGCAGCGGCTGCGGGGTGTGGAGAGAATTGCTCTTCCAAGTGCCCCGCATGAATCTCCGCCCTTTCCTTAGGGGAATAGCATCGTCTGCCCTCACCATCCAGGAGTGGTCAGACGGTCTCCTTCGTTCGGGTGAGCTGCCTGGTGAGATGGAAGAGCGACGTCTCGTGCTCACCTGCCTGGTCGACTCTCGCCTCCCAGGAGGCGCCACGGTACTCCGCCATCTCAGCAGACAACTCCTCCGCCAGGTTGTTGAGGTCACGCTTCACCCGGGGGCAGCGGGTGCGCGCCCATAAACGACGTAATAGCCTTTTCTTGGCCAATTTCTTCTCCAGGTGAGCCGGGAGTCTTGCGCGTCTTGATGTCTTCGGTATGAGAGTGGTCGCCGCGTCCAACGCCTCCCGGACTGAAGCCGTGAACGCGCCGGCCGCGGCTTCCACTCCCCCCGGTGAATTGAGCGCCTGGGTGAGTTTAACCCCACCCATGGTTAACTGAAAAGACTCCCAGTCCACCCTTCGAGTAAAGGTTTCGAAGGCCACCGCATTAGCCCCCAGACCAAGCGTGACCAGGATGGGGAGGTGCTGCGTGTCCAGATCATACAACACCTCCACGTGTATAGGGCTTCGGAGATTCCTGTGGAGCACAATGTCCAGGACATCAGGGCGAGAGGACTCAGCCGTGGGGATGTGCGTAGGCGATTCTGGCCCAATCACCTCGTAGCCCTTCTCCTCGGCGTCAAAGTACAGCATGCGTCCCGCTGTATTGGTGATTCTGGAGCCCCAAGCCGGATGTTTGGCATTGAGATCACCAGCCAGTAAGGTCGCAGCGCTCTCGTCCAAGATGGTGTGGATGTCCTGCGGGATAAGTTGGGGACCAGGTGGTCGGTATGCGGCAAACAGTCGCAGTTCCCGTCCCCCGGCGTTCACAACGGCCCCGATGGAGCGCGTGCTCACGTACGGGGGCAGTGGAAGCACGTCGTGTACCAGATCGCGGCGAATCGCTATGGCTGTGCCCCTGTAAGGGAGCCCTGCCTGCGATATTTCGTCGCGCCGGTACACGGCGTAGTTCGGGAGCGTAAAGGCCAGTCCCGGTCGCAGCTTCGTCTCGCCCAGCAGCACGACCTGTATGTCCTGCTCCCGGACGAGCCGCCGCAGCGCCGGGATATGTTGGCGGACTCCTCCCGGATTCCAATATAGAAGTCTAAGTTGAGCAGCCATAGTGGAACCCGAGAGTGTCAGCCAGGATGGTCTTTATGGTGCCTACAAGCGCTGGGTACCGCGCAATAGCCTCACTGATGGCTGCTATTGCCGCCACCAGATCATCGGCCGGCGTATTGATCCCCAGAGCCTGCAGGGGGCGAGGTGTGGGAGTGGGGATGAAGACGGAGCGGGGGCGGGGTGATGGAGGCTGTGGGGCTGGGGCTACCTGGACCTCTACCTCCCTCTGCGACCGCTTACCTTTCCCCTTCCCTTTGTGAGAAGGGGCCACCTGTGCAGCTTCCGGAGCTGGAGTCGGTGCTGGAGGAGGCGGCTGGTGGACTGCCTGAGCAGCCTTGATGGTGGTGGCTGTTCTCGCGCCGCTTCCCGAGGGGCGCGGCTGGTTGACTGGCTTCGGCTTCGGCTGCGGCTGAGGAACTTGAGCAGCCGGCGTTTCCACCTGCTGCTCGTTGCGCCTCGCCTTAAGCCTCTTGGCCTTCCTCCTGCTTTTGCGCACGTCTGCGCGCGCTGCAGGAGGGTTGGCCGGTGCCATCAGCGATGCGCCCTCGGTCGGGCGTTGTTCGCCGCTAAAACCCCGTCGGGTCCGCTGCCCTTCAGCTTTACCTTAAAGAGAGCCGCACGGCTCTAAGCCCATATTTCCTAACATTTCGACCTTATTTTTACTTTGGCTGACCCATGTCCGGCTTAATCTTTATTATTTCCCAAAGTCTTACATTCACATGTCATACATCAATGGATTCGTCTTAAAAAGATCTACAAAGTCATACAATTCTTATTCTTATATCTAAAAAGACAAAAAAGTTATTCATAAAAAAACATCGTAAAAACATAGCAATTTTGTCCTATTCTATACTTATTTTCCTTAATATATCCTAAGTTCTAAACCTTATCCTTATCTATTGTATATAAAAATGTAGAGAAATGCTTAACCTATCGATCTACACTAATTATAACAATACAACTTAATTAGAACTATCAAAAATTACGTTGAATACACAACTTCCATAAATCTTACGTTAACTTATTCGCTATCTCGTATTACCATCTTGCATCTCTTTCATATCGTGTTATAATCTTAGCTTGAGTCTATCGTGATCCTATCGTAATAAACACTTCCGAAATATCAAATTATCTTAACTAAATTCGTATCCTACTTCGTAAAGCTTATTCTTAATACAATAATCTTATTCTTATCATACATAAGGGAACTTAATCTAATTAATTAGATCAGTCGCCGACACTTTATACGAAAAAAAATTTTAAACAAAAAAATACAACCGACTTCCATGCCACATAAAAGTAAAAATAAAAAAATTAATTACATGTTGGTTTAGAGCAAACACTGGACTCAGTACATAGTCCCGAAGTCGGCGCTCATATATGACACATATAGTTTCGTCGTGATCCAGCGAAATATGGTGAGCGCCGACTTATATAATTAAATTATTTTTTACTTTTATGTGGCATGGAAGTCGGTTGTATTTTTTGTTTAAAATTTTTTTTTCACGCTTTTTAGTGACGATAAATTCACTTATACGAGACCGTGTAATACATAGTATCAATAAGACTGCATAGTGCAAGCATAAATGATAAATGAAACGTTAAACTCAACCTTATATGACAAATCAAACAAAAGCCTAAGCGATATCTTACATTACTGTTACAATGCGTATGAACTGAGCGCAACCGCTCGCAGGGCGCTGCCGCGCCCTGCTCGCTTAGTTTTTGTGTTTTCTTTTATGTTCCAACCTAACCTAACCCATCCAATTTAAAAAGGTTGGTAGTACTCTTGCATCTTCCAGGTAATTGTATTCAAAGTGGAATTTTTGATCATAATTATATTCTCTCCGAAACTCATTGTTGGTATTGTGAACAACAACATTATGTATACGTAAGCACAATATGGCCTATGCCTACGGTTTAAACTTGAAGGACCCCATCATTATCAGGGTTGAGGAGTTGAAGGTCAAATTTATCATGTTATATCTTTGCTTAGTAATCTCATTACATATACGTAAGCACCATATGGCCGATGCTTATGGTTTAAACTTGCAGTACCCTGCATCATCAGAGTTGAGGAGTTGAAAGTCAATTTTCTTATCATACGTTTTTGCTTTGTAAATATATTACATATACATAAGTATCAAATGGCCAACGCCTATGGTTTAAGCCTGAAGCACCCCTGCATCATCAGGGCCGAAGAATTGAAGGTCAACAATATCATGTTATATCCTTGTTTAGTAATCTCATTACATAGACGTAAGCACCATATGGCCAACGCCTATGGTTTAAGCTTGAAGGACCCCAGCATTATTAGGGTTGAGGAGTTGAAGGTCAAATTTTTCGTGTCATATCTTTTCTATGTAATCTCATCGCATGCATGTAAGCAACAGATCCCCAACTTCTATGGCTTGGGCTTACAGTACCCTGCATCATCAGGGTTGAAGAGTTGAAGGTCAACTTTTTTATCATACGTCTTCACTTTGTAAATATATTACATACCCATAAGCATCAAATGGCCAACGCCTATAGTTTAAGCCTGAAGTACCCCTGCATCATCAGAGTTGAAGAGTTGAAGGTCAAATTTTTCATCTTTTATCTTTGCTTAGTAATCTTATCAGATATACGTAAGCACAGTGTGGCCAACGCCTATAGTTTAAGCTTGAAGCACCCCAGCATCATCAGGGCTGAGGAGTTGAAGATCCAATTATCCATCGTAAATAGCCATTTGTTTAATGTTCTACCTTACATCTTTTTAATCTTATTTTAAATGCATAAGCATGAAATAATTAAATTTATGGCTTAGGCATTCAATACCCCTGCATCATCAGGATTGAGGAGTTGAAGGTCCAATTTTTCGTCGTATACCTTTTCTTAGCAATGTTATTACAAATCCGTGAGCAACAAATGTCTAACGTTTATGGTTTAAGCCTGCAGTACCCCTGCATCATCAGGGTTGAGGAGTTGAAGGTCAAATTTGTCATCGTACATCTTTGCCTTGCTATCTTATTATATATCCGTAAGCACCAAATGGCCATCACCTACGGCTTGGGCTTACAGCACCCTGCATCATCAGGGTTGAGGAGTTGAAGGTCATTTTTTTTATAATATGCCTTTGCTTAGTATTGTTATTACATATAAGCACCAAATGGTCAACCCCTATGGTTTAGGCTTGAGGCACCCCTGCATCATTAGGATTGAGGAGTTGAAGGTCAAATTTTTCATCACATGTCTCTGCTTAGTAGTCTTATTACATATATGTAAGCACCAAATAGCTAATGTTATAAGGTTAGGATAGCTGTAACCCTGCATCACCAGGATCTGTACGGTACAACCGTGCATTTGCTGAGGTCAGCAATTCCATTGGTTGGACGCGCGCGCTCAATTTATTAATTATGTATTTTTGATCAGTTCGCAATTAGCTATCAAGTGCGTCGCGTGCTCATTACATCAACTGTCATATCATCAATTAGTTTAGTTCGTGGAAAATATAATCAGTGAATCAAAATCTAATATTTTATTTATCAATCTAATAGTGTATGTAGCAAGTAACCATACATTATTAAATGGTCCTTCGAGCCAAGCAGTGAATATTAAATAGTTTTTGGAGTTTATATTATATAGTCGTCGTACCGCGTGGCGCGATACCACGTGTGACCACGTGTACCTGATTAGTGACTATCAGTGTAAATCAAATATCAAAGACATTGTTAGTGGTTAGCAAGAACTCTAGCAGTGTATATCAGAAACGTCGTCAAGTGGTGAACATCAGGGATTGCAGTGACAAGGAGGACATCTACGCGTTTGCAGTAAGCAGGGATTAAGCAAGTAAGATCGTTTCATTTTTATTACTCAACCATGGAACATATTTATAAGAATCAGGGAGAGCTGCACGTGTCTATGTCAAAAATAGTTACAAATATCAAAAAAGATTCCGCGGAGCGCAAGTCCTTCGATTATTATAAAAAGAGGCTGGAAGCCTTGGAATCCTTCTGGGCAGATTATCAATATAACCACGATCGGCTATCAACGGAGGGAAGCAGGGCCCATCCGTATTTCGTAGAGAAAGAGTATGAGCAAGCATTACAAATTTACAAAACAGCAAAATCATTTATCCACGAACAGCAACAAGCGTTGTTAAAACGGTCTGAACCTACTAGAAATCCTACATCCAAACCGCATACCTCTCAACAAGGAGAGACCAGTCGGCAGCAAGCTGCGGGACCAGCAAGAGAGTCCCCCGACTATGAAGATGAACATGAACAATCATCAACCAGGCAAACTTCCAGCGGATCGTGTAGCAAGTTAGATGAAATGCTTAAGTAACAATCAAGCAATTTCAGAGCATTCCTTCGAACGGTGTCATCATTGGATTTGAGTGTCATGTCTCAAAAGTGGGAATTAGAGGATGCTTTACGTAGTTTGCAATCGAGGTGGTCGATAATAGATTCCTTACATTGGGAATTAGACAGCGATTTAGAAGGATCAAACGTAACGTATGAAAAAACTTATACTAAGCATGAGTTCACCTACAACGAAATGAAGAGAGAAATAAATCGCAAGTTATGGTCAGTTTCTCACCAAGAGAATTGGACCCCAAGGATGGATATTCCTAGCTTCAGTGGTAGTTATCAGAGCTGGACATCATTTAAAGATCTATTTACGGAGGCTATCCATAATAATATATCTATCTCAAATGCTCAGAAAATGCAATTTCTAAAAGGCAAATTGAGAGGAGAAGCTGAGCGTTTGATACAGCATCTACCTATAAGCACTGAAAATTACTCCATCGCTTGGGAAATATTAAACAATCGATATAACAACTTAAGATTGATATTTTCAACCCACGCAAATACACTTCTAAACTTGCCGACTACTCAACAGCCGTCAGTAAATCACATCAAGAAAATACGTGACGTAACACAGGAATGTTTAAACGCTATAAAGCATCTTGGAGTCGATATAAGTAGTTGGGATCCTTTAATCGTACATATTTTGTTACAAAAACTAGACACGGACTCTCATAACGATTACTTAGAATCTCTCAAAAACCCTAGAGAGTTGCCGCACCTTCAAGACTTTTTGAAATTTTTGGAAACAAAATTTACAACGTTAGAATCTTCTCGAAAGAAACAAGAATATTTTAAACAACCAAATAACTTACAAAATAATATGCCCAACTTTAAACATTTTAAATCAAGTCAACATGCAAAACAATCATTGCCTGCATATAAAAGTGGTCAATCACCTTCCAACTCAGCGAAAAAATCATGTCCATTGTGCAATGAAGTGCATGGAATTTATTTCTGCAATAAGTTTTTAAATATGACACCACAAGACAAACGCCAAACAATAGCAAGACTTCATTTATGCCAAAATTGTCTTTATGATCATAAAGATATGGCATGTTATTCAGAAAAAAGATGCCACGAATGCAAAGGAAAACATAACACGCTTGTGCATGAAGCATTTAAAAAATCATCCGTCAATATTACTACTGCTAATAAAAACGACATTCTAGCTATGAATCAAGAGATTGAATTACAACATGGCAGTAACAATATGAATGAAATATTATTAGCAACAGCTGTTATCAAGGTCCAAGCAGGAGATGGATCTTTTCGTAAGATGCGAGCACTGATAGATCAAGGCTCTCTCCCTTATCTCCGAGCATGCAACACAAGTCTTAGGTTTGCCGAGAAAATACTGTAAAGGATTGATATCAGGCGTCGGAGCCAAGGAAAGTAGTTGCAAAGGAATGACGATAACCAGTGCGTTAAATATTACAAGTCATCTACAAAAAGGCGGGAAGATGGCTCATATGAAGTTAGAATTCCGTTTAAAGAAAATTTTGAGGAGCAGTTAGGATCATCCAAGCAAATAGCCATCGCACAATTTCATCAATTGGAAAGAAAATTTAAGAATAAACCCAACATTGAAGAACAATATAAATTATTTATGAATGAATATAAAGCATGTGGACATATGAGGCCATCGCCCGGTAACCAGATACCTAATTGTTACTTACCTCATCACTGTGTGTTACGTAATGAATCAACTACTACTGCACTTCGCGTAGTGTTTAATGCCTCATCTAAAACAACAACAGGATGCAGTTTAAATGATTTAATGTTAAAAGGGCCTAATCTTCAACAGGACCTCCAATCATTGCTACTGAAATGGAGACAATTCCGCTACGCTTTCACCGCAGACATCGAAAAAATGTTTAGGTTTATTTGAGTAAACGAACAGGATCAAAGATTTCAAAAAATAATATGGCGTGACACTTCTGAATCATTTGTAAAAGATTATCAACTCTGCACAGGCACATATGGCACCAAGGCCGCGCCGTTTTTGGCTATGATGACTTTAAAGCAGTTAGCAGAAGATGAGAAATCAAATTATAAAGAGGCTACAGAGGTCTTACAACAATCATTTTATATGGACGATGTTTTACATGGAGCGGAGTCTGTTGAATCAGCATCAAGGCTACAGCAAGATTTAATCAAGTTATTAAAGTCTGGCGGATTTAATTTACGAAAGTGGAACTCTAATTCGCAAGTTTTAGTTAAAAATATGACAGAAGATGATCAGAAGGAAGATAACTGTCATTTCAAACAACCAGAATCAACTAAAGCATTGGGCTTGCGATGGAACTCCAGGCAGGACATGTTTATGTTTCAATCCCAGCTCGAGCCAATGACAAAAACACCAACCAAGCGATCTATGTTGTCAGATATATCCAAGTTATATGACCCACTTGGTTGGCTGTCCCCAATATCAACCCGACTAAAATTATTGTTCCAAAGAGTTTGGGGCTCTAATATGCAATGGGACGATAAGCTGCCAGAAGATATCGTAAAGGATTGGAGAAAAATCAGGGAGGATATGTCAAATATAAATCAAATTCAAATACCAAGATGGGTGTACACATTAGCGGAAGGCGATGAGCTAGAGTTACACGGCTTTTGTGACTCCTCGAACAAGGCGTATGCATGCGTCATTTACTCTAGAATCAGATTTGAGGGAGAAATCAAGGTCTCATTAGTAGCAGGGAAGACCAGGCTTGTTCCAGCAAACAAAACGATATCATTACCTAGGTTAGAACTCTGCGGAGCCCTGAAATAAATAAATTTTAGCGAAACTGATGGCTAAAGTGCACGAATGCTTCGGTAAATACAAGATTAAGAGTTATGGTTGGGTGGACTCAATGGTAGTTCTCGCCTGGCTTCAAGGCAACCCGGGACGGTGGAGGCCTTTTGTGGCAAACAGGGTGAGAGATATTACTAAAATTATGCCACCGCAGCAATGGCAATACGTCAAATCAGCGGAAAATCCAGCAGATTGTGCCAGTCGGGGCATGAGTGTAAGTCAACTTATAGAACACTCTCAATGGTGGAAAAGACCGCTATGGCTCTCCGCGTGTAACACTAGCCTGAACAGTGAGAAAAATGAAATTTACAAAACGAATGAGGAAGTGAAGCAATCAATACAAGTAAATTCTATAATTAAGAAAACTAGCATAATTGAAGAGCTTCTTACAAGGTTTAGTTCCTTTCGCAAATTAACAAGGGTTTTCGGGTGGATTTTGATTTATAAAAATAACCCAGCGAAAAGAAACATGCCAAGCAAATTACCTCACGTTAAAAGAAATAAATACAGCAAAATACACATTAATAAAGTATGTACAACAAACTGAATTTACAAGCGAAATCAATAACTTACAACTAAACATACCTATTTGCAGAAAAAGTAAATTATTGCAGTTTAATCCATTTCTAGATACAGATGGACTTCTTAGAGTTGGGGGAAGGTTGAATAAGGCGAACATAAATGTAAACATGAAAAACCCAATAATCTTACCGCAACGTGGCCCCCTAACCAATTTAGTGATAGATCACGCACATATACTTTCGTTACATGGTGGTACTAGAGTAACATTAGCAACTATTCGTCAAAAATACTGGATTATGGGCGGCAATCGAGCTGTCAAGAGCAGATTGTATACTTGTGTAACATGTCGCAAGCATAATCCTATCAAAATATCACAAGTAATGGGAGATCTACCTACACAGAGGTGCAACGCTGCAAAACCGTTTTACCACACTGGTGTAGATTTTACCGGACATGTGTTCATAAAGGCCAACAAGGGTCGTGGTATCAAGACCACAAAGGGATATATAGCAGTGTTTATATGCATGGCTACAAGAATTGTACATTTGGAACTAGTCTCCGATCTTTCCTCGTCTGCTTTTTTGGCGGCATTGCGTAGGATGTCGACTAGAAAAGGATCCCCGCGGCATATGTATTGCGATAATGGCACGAACTTTGTGGGTGCTAGTAATATTTTGGCTCACGAGTTTCAGAACATACTACAAACATTTGATCAAGATTTTATTATTGAGCTAACAAATATGGAAATAGAATGGCATTTTAACGCTCCGTCATGGCCTTCAGCGGGTGGTCTATGGGAGGCGGCAGTTAAAAGTGTCAAATACCATATCCGAAGGGTTATTGGTGAGCAGCGATTGACCTTTGAAGAGTTTTCCACGGTATTAGCCCAAATTGAAGCAGTTTTGAACTCGAGACCACTGTGCCCGCTAAGTGAGGATCCTGAGGATTTAGATTTCCTTACACCATCTAGTTTTATAAATCTAAATCAAGACATGACTATCATGGAAACCGAAACTGATATGCGTACTAGATGGTATCTTACGCAAAAAATTGTTCAAGACGTCTGGAAACGATGGCGTTCCGAGTATCTCAGTCATCTTTCAGCACGAAGCAAATGGAAACATCAACAACCTAATATCCAAATTAATGATGTAGTGACGATTAATGATGCAAATTTACCCCCTGGCAAGTGGGCGGTAGGACGCGTCGTCGACCTACATCCGGGAGCAGATGGCCACGTTAGAGTTGTCACGTTAAAGACTAAAAATGGCTTAATAAAACGCCCGATTATAAAGCTATCAGTTCTCCCAGTAAATAAAACTAAAGTCGAACAAGCGACGAACCCGGCTAACAAATTAGATGACAAAATAATAAAAAGACAATCAACAGTATCATGTTTCAGTCTGGTATCTTTTACAACATTACTGCTATTTTTCGTGGGTATGATAGGCACATGTCATTGTTCTCATAGTGTAAATTATATTAAAAATGACCAAGGACTATATTTTGACAAAATAACCGATATGAGATTAATAAGGGATGAATGGAAAATAGTCACTTATTATAACATGAATCCATATTGGCAAGGCACTCAAGCATGCAACAAATATATAAATTACTTAGCAACAACGTGTAATCTACTTAAAAATGTATCGCATTGTGACGTAATATCAACGCAATTACAGCAAGAATACTCGGAATTAAATTACTACAACCAGCTGTTGTTAAATCAGCATTCGAGTACACATACGGACATATGTAAGCGCCGGGGTCTCCTTAATGGTGTCGGATATCTGGCGAATAGTCTCTTCGGAGTACTCGATGAACGATTCGCAGAACAATATAAACACGATATACAATTAATTCAAGACAATGAGGATCACTTAATGGGTCTTATAAGAAATCAAACTTCCATTGTTGAAGTCTAATACAATGTTTTAAAAAGAAATGAGCAGTCAATCAATAAACAGCATAAAATGTTGAATTACTTGTCTAATCAGTTTGAACATTTTAGAAATACTTTAAAATCTGAACACGAGAGAAACACCATGATGAATGATTTTACTTTGGGAGCTATAGCGGCGAACAACATGTTAAGACAATTAGCAAATGTACAGTCTACCTTATTAGACACAATAACAGATATTTATCACGGCAAATTTAATTTTCATTTAATTTCTCCGGAGCAGCTTAAAACTACACTGTGCAGCATTTCAAGTCACCTAACAAAGGACTTAACATTACCTATCAATAATTTGCATAATGATTTAAGAAGTGTATACAACTTATTAAAAATAAAAGCTAGAATGTCAGAAGATTACTTACTATTTGAAATACGGCTACCTTTGGTGACTCGGGAACTATTTGAAATCACGAAAATTTTATCAATTCCTCATTCTGTTGGTAATATGGGAATGGCTCAAATTGTACCTATAGCAGAATATGTTGCTATCAATTTAAGAAATAATACGGTAATTTTATTAATTTACAAATAACAATATGAATATATTAAATAACTTATTTTATAACTATATGTATATATAAAAGAATAACTTAAAAGGTAAAGAAAAAACAAAAAATGAAATTAAAATGAAATAAAAATTAATTAATTTTATTTCTTAAATTAATTTTATTTAAGAAATGAAAAATTTTTGATAATGTCGGAACAAGATATAAAATCATGTCTACATACCGGAACCGATGGATGCCTATGCTATTCAATGAGTCCTATTTATCACCTTAAAACAGATGAAAACTTATGTCAAATGGAAGCAGTTACAAGAAAATGTAAGATTAATTACAGTACTTGTACTAGTAAATGGATAGAAATCAACAAGATAAATACCTATCTATTCTTCTGCTGCGGTATATGCTACATTCGAGTGCTGTGTGACGACCAAGTGACAGCAACTAGGTTAAGAAATGCAGGGATAATAACGGTCGATCAAGGTTGTTTAATTAAGACAGACAACTTCACTATATACGCACATAGTGAGGGTTCCACTAGCATACACATTGAAAAACAATTTTACAAACATGAGATGGAACCTATCAATAATATGATAAATATAAGCATTCTCACACCTTTGCAACTCAACTACTCTTACTCTTCCAATGACAAGCAATTAGAACAAATGCAAAGACAGATTCACGATCTTAAATCAAATGAAAATTTATCTCAACGGGTGTCGTATCATGATGTTCACCACTACACACTGATTTATGCGATTTTGGGAGTCATGTTGGTTGTTGGCGTTATCGTCCTGGTGCGGAGGGTCCGTAGCAAGCACTGGACACCTCGGCAGTCGACAATGGTGAGAGCCGAACAGGCGAGTTCTCAACCGACGGTCAGCGAGCAACCAGCTGCAGGCTCCTCGAACGTGAACAAGTGTGATTGTGAATGTGTCAATCAAGTGCAGTGTGAAAGTGAATGTAGTGAAATACCTAAAGTGCATAAAGTGAACAAATATATAAGCCCTATGCCACGTAGACAAAATTTCACTTAAAGACATTAGAATTATCTGTAGCATAAGAATACAATGAAATCAACTTGTTACACTTTCATACATTCACATTCATTTCAATTTCATTTCATCTTTTGCCCTTGGGAGCATGTACGGTACAACCGTGCATTTGCTGAGGTCAGCAATTCCATTGGTTGGACGCGCGCGCTCAATTTATTAATTACTAGCTTTTGCCCGCGGCTTCGCTCGCGTGGAATTTAGTCTGCCACATAAAGTTTGCAAGGTGGTAGAGCAATGGTTCAACCAGGGAGGCATCACCGCCGCACCTATTTCTACCGTGAAGCAGTTCTTGTGTTTCATTTGAAGGGTGTGCCTGCCGGCTCACTTTTGTATGAGACGATCATCATAGTCCTCGGGAGTAGCAACGCATCTGTGATCTACTTCAGATTGAACCCTTGCCCTACTTCCTAAGGCGATTAACATACGGTACCGCTCACTGCCACGGTAGGCGGTGAAGCGGATCTCATGTTGTATTGGGGTCTAATAAATCCGTTGATGCCTCACAAACGTACACCGACTGGCCGCGCGGTCCAGCGGTGTTCTCATCACCACCTTGTCTCCGCGCGAACTACAGTGCGCCTCACACACGGGCTGGCGCCTAACAGCGTGGATCATCGTTGCAGCAAAAATGCATTTCGATGTCGAAAAGTTTATTTTGATGATAGGTCCATCCGCGCGTACAGGTACGTAAACCGCCTTACCGCGCGGGGCACCGCTATTTGCGGCGGTGCGCGGTGCCGTGTGTTAATCGCCTAAATCAGTGTGTTCAAATTTCAAATCACAGGCACGTATATTAATTTGAATTAGTTTTGTCGGCAACAGATATTAATGCTTACTCTGAAATTAAAAGTTTTAAGAAAGGGTCTCAAAATGCGTGACGGTTACCAACGCGCAGTTGGCTAGCGTGGTCAACTACGACCTAAACTACTGCTAATCTGACATATGTGTCGAGTTGTGTTACATTAAAAGGTCGATGACGATTGAATAACATATTTAACCTTTCCGCTGTTTCATTCTCATTGACTTTTTTCTTTTTTGTCGAGGGAGAAACCTTCAAAAGGTACGCCGTGGGAGCGACGCAGGGTTTTCTAGGATTCTTATAGCACCAGGACTTCGGGATCTTCAAAGGGACGCAACTGGAGTCCTCTGAGTGCATTGCCCCATCAGGCTCCTCCCAAGTGAGCGGCTGGGCCCACCACTCCATCTGGTCTTTACCACGATATGCGACCACACGTATGCCACCGTCCTTCCCGGGATCGCCTGGCTGGACGGTTCAAGCTCCGTCCATCCTGGGTCTCACGATATCATGCGACCACACATGCTGACATCTTTCCCGAAGTTGCTGACTGGGTGTTTGGGGCTCTCCGTCTAGCCGCCCGCAACCCCGAAAGCTCCTTTTTAGTTGCCTCTTACCACAGACAGGGGATTCCTTATTCCTGGAACTACAGAGACGTCATTGACCTTTCACATTTTGCTCCGTGTTTTATAACCATTCAAATATTAATATCATACAACTTCGTTGTATACGGCGGCGGCGCACGGCGCGTACTGCCGGTCAATCAATTGACGCAATATGTTATACTCGTAATATCTTCTAAACTACTTATCCAATTTACATGGTGTAAAAGGCAGATTCGATCTTTATTAGATGCTTGATTTTTTGAAATCATTTATTTTGATAAGGATTAATATTTAGTTTGTATAAAACCCATGGAAACATCAACTTGAAATTTTTAAAATTTTCAAAGTATAAAAAGAGTTATACATAAAATATAGATATATGCTGTCGCGGACTTTTATTTAGATCCCACCATACATTATATTTGGATATCTCCAACGGTTTAGGCAGCGTACGCGAAGATAGCTCTCAGAGCACAACTTTTTTTCCGACTAACCTGATATTTCTCGTTATATTACAACCTTATAAAAAAAATCATTACAAATTATAGCCCATGTGTTATTCTGATGTATAACCTATACTACTGTAAAGTTTCAACCTAATCCGTTGAGTAGTTTTTGCGTGAAAGAATAACAAATACACATACATCCTCACAAACTTTCGCATTTATAATATTAGTAGGATGTTAACTTTTTTAATTAGGGATGGATGACTTAGAGTGTTATAAACGTAAGAGTATACAAATATATATTTAGAAAGCTTCGAACTGCTAAGCTAGCAGGAGTTACACGTGTTATTGTGAGTCAACCATAAACGATAGAAATATGGTGTCGTAAAATATATTTATATAATTTTAAGGAGAACATTTTCGTCATACATGATTTCTGTGTAGCTTTAACGGTGCACTGCCCATCCATCCTCGTTCTCCATCCAACTTTTAATGTCATTTTCATTTTCAATTTTTCATTTTTCATTTTTCATTTTTCATTTTTCACTTTTCACTGTTCACTGTTCACTGTTCACTCTTCACTCTTCACTGTTCACTGTTCACTGTTCACTGTTCACTGTTCACTGTTCACTGTTCACTGTTCACTGTTCACTGTTCACTGTTCACTGTTCACTGTTCACTGTTCACTGTTCACTGTTCACTGTTCACTGTTCACTGTTCACTGTTCACTGTTCACTGTTCACTGTTCACTGTTCACTGTTCACTGTTCACTGTTCACTGTTCACTGTTCACTGTTCACTGTTCACTGTTCACTGTTCACTGTTCACTGTTCACTGTTCACTGTTCACTGTTCACTGTTCACTGTTCACTGTTCACTGTTCACTGTTCACTGTTCACTGTTCACTGTTCACTGTTCACTGTTCACTGTTCACTGTTCACTGTTCACTGTTCACTGTTCACTGTTCACTGTTCGTTTTTCGTTTTTCGTTTTTCGTTTTTCGTTTTTCGTTTTTCATTTTTCATTTTTCATTTTTCATTTTCATGTTCATTTTCGTACAGATAGATGACTGAGTTATAAACGTAAGAGTAGACAAATATAATCAGAAAGCTTTGAACTGCTAAGCTATCGGGAGTTACACGTGTTATTGTGAGTCAACCATAAAAGATAGACATATGTTGTCGTAGGATATTTTTTAGATAATTTTAAGGAAAATATTTCCCTCATACATGATTTCTGTGTAGCTTTAACCATTAAGGTTGCACACGCGACAGAAGCTTAAAAAAGTAACTTCTCCCGTTTTCCCAACATTTCCCTTTACTGCTCTGCTCCTACTGATTGTAGCGGGATGAAAAGTATACTATAACCAGCCCAGGAGTATAAAGAATAATCGTACCAAGTTTCGTTAAAATCCACTGAGTAGTTTTTGTTTCTATAACGGTTATACAGACAGACAGACAGACAGACAGACAGACAGACAAAAATTTTACTGATTGCATTTTTGGCATCAGTATCGATCCCTAATCACGCCCTGATAGTTATTTTGGAAAAATATTTCATGTACAGAATTGACCTCTCTACAACTTTATTATAAGTATAATAATAATAAGTATAGATGTATTTTTGATCAGTTCGCAATTAGCTATCAAGTGCGTCGCGTGCTCATTACATCAACTGTCATATCATCAATTAGTTTAGTTCGTGGAAAATATAATCATTGAATCAAAATCTAATATTTTATTTATCAATCTAATAGTGTATGTAGCAAGTAACCATACAGGATCGAAGAGTTGAAGGTCAAATTTTTCGTCAACCTATATAAGCATAGATATATAATACATATTCCAAGTTTCATAAGAATCGATTCGGCAGAAGCCGAGTTATCTCAAATTATCTAAAAAACTTGAGGAGTGGTGGTGGTTTCCCCCCCATAACTCACAGCATACCTATGTCCAAGAGAAAAAGTTGCGTGACGAAATTTCCTATCAAATGAAAGAAAGAAAATGGAAATCGGTTTAGAAACACCCAAGTTATTATTTTAAGAAACCGACATTTTCCAATTTTCCGGGAAAACCGCCGAAGGTTTTCATTTTCCTCAATATGGGACTGCCTGTGAAACTAGCCGCATACAATGTCGTATGAATCGTGTCGGTAGGTCGACGATTTCTAGCCATTTCGCCCGAACATACATAAAAAAAAAATATATATATACGTGACGAATAGATAACCTCTTTCCTTTGGGAAGTCGGTTAACAAAACGGACTTCACCACTGTGGTTCGTTTCCCTTAAAAAATTAAAATTTGGATTTATTAATCAAATTTGATGGAATGAAATAAGCGAAAGTAATACAATGAATTTATTATATGGGGGTATGGGTCTACGGTAAGTATTTAGGGGAAATATTTAACTTTTTATGCTAATTTAATAAACGTATAGAAAAAAACTAAAATCGTGAATATCTCTATAAGTATACGTCGGATTTATGCGGGAGAGATGTCTAGAGAAGCGTCTCGTCTAGACGCACCTATTGAAGTAATAGAAATGAATAAGGGTGCACGGAGCACAAAGTTATAAATCGATGAAATTTGGAAATAAGAAAATTAATAAAAAATAAACTATTAAGAATTTTAAATTAAATTTAGGGGGGCTAAATAGAACTAAATGGGGCTAATATATGCTGCAAAGATGAAAGGAATTGGCCGAAAGATGGCGAAGTTATTAATGTTTTAATTTTGTTGAGTTATACTTTATATGAAAAAACGGACTTCACCACTATGGTTCGGTTCCCTTAAAAAAATAAAATTTGGATTTATTAATCAAATTTGATGGAATGAAATGCGCGAAAGTAATACAATGAATTTATTATATGGGGGTATGGGTCTACGGTAAGTATTTAGGGGAAATATTTAACTTTTTATGCTAAGTGTAACAACACGTCAATAGATGTCGCTAGTTGCCTGCCAACAATCAAGCGCGCCGATAGATGGCGCAAGTTGCCTGCCAAGCCGCTTACGTCACTCCCTCCCGCCGCCGAGCTTAGCATGCCATGCCTGGAGGGGGAAGCGTAGCCAGCCTATATAGCCGAATGCACGGTTGATTTGAGGAGAAAAAAAAAAAAAAAAAAAAAAAAAAAAAAAAAAAAAAAAAAAAAAAAAAAAAAAAATTATATACAACATTATATTTATATTTAAAAAAAGATGATTTTTATACATTATATATATTAATATAAAAAAAAAAAAAAAAAAAAAAAAAAAAACCCTACGCCTGACAAGCCAACACCCCACAGGACCTACCCGTTTTCACGGGCAGCGGTAGCACACCACATGCATAGGGCGAGGCCCTCAACATGTTTCCCCTACTACTACGATTTGAGGACACATTCATTTGTAGTTATTTAAGGCGAATTGCTGCCCAAATACAATAAGAAAAATACTTTCATTGTTTTATTTACTTCGTGCCTTTAATAAGTCAGAAGTGGTACGAAAAAAAAAATGAAAAGATTTGTGACAAGACCTGCGGATGAAGCATCTGATGAAGAAGACGCCATAACTCCGCCAGCACGAAAAATATTGAAGCGGCTGTTGTTGCAAGAAGTCGAAAAAGCTATTTATAGTGGTCTACAAAGTGATGCACCTAACCTCAGTCGCCTTAAGGAACATCGTGCTGCAACCCTGATCCCGGAATTCGACCCAGACAACGAGGATTGCACCGTTACTGCTTGGTTAAAGAAAATTGAGCAATTAGGAGATATTTATGGATGGGACGACAAAACTAAATCATTCTATCTCCAGGACAAACTAAGAGGCCAAGCGAGGAAGTGGTACAATCGTCTAGAAGAATACGATTTTACATGGGAACAGTGGAAGGAAATGTTACTTCGTGCTTTTCCAAAACATCGTGACTACGCTAGTGCTATAGAAGAAATGATCATGAGGAAGAAACTGCCATCCGAAAGCATGACCAAATATTACCAAGAGAAGATAGCAATGTGTTTTCGCTGCAAATTGTCCGATGCCGCTACAATTTCCTGTATTATTCGAGGCTTACCTCATGCACTGCAGTCCAACGCCAGGGCCTTTCAATGCGAGAAACCCGATGACCTATATGAAGGGTTTCTCTCTGCGTTTGACGATTATCGCGTGCCCGTGAACGAAGTTAAAGTAACTAACAAAGATGGCAGCTACCGACACGTTGAGAAGAAACTCGTAAATCTTGATACAGACCCCTGCCCTCGCTGCAAGAAAACTGGACACCTAGTACGTAACTGCCCACTACCTGATCAACGAAGTTGTTTTAAATGTGGAGCCCAAGGCCATATTGCCCCGCGATGCCCTACAATAATGAAGAGTGTTCCTGAAGTTACAAACGCCAAGGAAGTTAAATTACTACGAGAGTTTGACAACATTTACAAGAAACCTGCGAAGATCAATGGTGCATTCGTGAAGACTTACATCGATACAGGTAGCCAGGTCAATGTTATTTCATCAAAGGTTTCAGATTTACTCCAACTACGAGTTATTCCTGCTAGAACTGAGCTAAAGGGATTTGCAGGAGGATTTATTACTAGCCATGGTAAAGCAAACTTTATACTAGAAATCGATCAAATAAGCATATCTTGTGATGCATACTTAGTGAATGTAGATATGAATGGTATTTGTCTATTGATTGGACAGCCGATAATCAACAGTGAAGGGATATCCTTAATAGTAAGAAATGGAAAAGCAACATTTGAGAGGAGCGACGACTTTCTGTCAAACATACAAGCCATGGAAGAGGTACATCGCTTTAAAGTCGTCACGGCCACATCGGAGTGCTTACCGCCAGGAATTTCGATAATAAAAGTGAAGATCGTCGGAAATCCCGCGAGCAATGACGTGGTCACATCACCTCGCCACTACGAGCTACAAGGGATCTCCTACAGCATATCAGCTACGCTTATGCAGGGTACCGACGGATACCTTAAGGTCGTCAACACTGGCTCAAAGGATGTGGAGTGGGAAGAAGGAACAGTCTTATCGCGCGCCGACAGCTGCCAGGTGTTGCCCGCCAATAACCAGGTTAGTGATCAAGCCAAAAGATATCAATTTCTTGAAGCCAAGTCTAGCCAATATTCTTGTTTTGCCATTGCCAATGATCTTACTATAGGTGGGGTAGAAGTAGATAAAATTAGTATCGGTAGTTTAAATAATTTTGAACGGGATAGCCTCATTAATTTATTATTAAAATATAGTGATAGTTTTGCATCTAGTACACGCGAATTAGGATGCACAGATTTAATTGAAATGCATATAAATTTGTCTTGTAGCGAGCCTGTTCATCATCGACCATATAGATTAGCACACAGTGAACAAGAAATTGTTAGATCAAAGATAAAGGATTTGTTAGAAGCCGGTATAATTAAAGAATCTGACTCTGAATATGCATCTCCGATAATATTAGTAAAAAAGAAGGATGGAGGGAACCGTTTATGTGTTGACTACCGTGCTTTAAATGCTATAACCATTCGTGACAGATATCCCTTGCCCAACATAGATGATCAAATTTCCAAGCTATCCGGCAAAAAGTACTTTACATCCCTCGATATGGCGCAAGGCTATCACCAGCTACGTATACATCCGAATGATACGCATAAAACTGCGTTTGTCACTCCACAAGGTCAGTATGAATATACTCGGGTGCCTTTCGGACTAGCCAATGCTCCATCTGTTTTTATGCGCCTTATTAACAAAATAATTAGTAGTATCGATAACTTTGACGCCCAACATAATAATCGGGAGAGCGACGTTTTGGCATTTCTTGATGATTTGCTGTTACCATCATATGATGTACAATCAGGTTTAAGTCTCTTAGAAAGGGTCCTAAAGAAATTTTCGTCGTCAACCCATTATTGTCCCACTGCTGGGCACGGGTCTTCTCTTAGTATGAGAGAGTTTAGGCCATAGTCCACCGCGCTGGCCAAGTGCGAATTGGTGGACCTAAAGAAATTACAATCAGAAAATTTAAAATTGAATATAAAAAAATGTTCGTTTCTGCAAAATAAAATAACCTATTTGGGGCACGAAATTACGCCCGATAGTATACAACCAGGCGAGTTGAAACTAGCCGCCGTATCGCGTTTTCCCGTTCCGCGTAACGTACACGAAGTACGCCAGTTCATAGGTTTGTGTAGTTATTTTCGTAAATTTATACATAAATTTGCATTAATATCCCGTCCACTCACAGAACTGACTAAGAACAAAACACCGTGGCAATGGAGTACTGCACAAATAAATAGCTTTAACGAATTAAAAGACATTCTGTGCCGTAAGCCAGTTCTAGCTATATATAACCCTAGTTTACAAACAGAAATTCACACGGACGCGGGCAAATTAGGTATGGCGGGAATTTTATTACAAAAGCAGAATGACGGTAGTTTGCGTCCTGTCATGTATTTTAGTCGTGTTACAACTCGAGAGGAAAGTGTTTACCATAGCTATGAGCTTGAAACACTAGCGGTAGTGGAATCGTTACGAAGGTTTCGAATTTACATTTTGTGTAAGAATGTTCGAGTAGTTACTGATTGTACCGCAGTCCGAGATACAATGACAAAGCGCGACTTAATTCCGCGGATAGCTAGATGGTGGCTCTCAATTCAAGAATAAGACGTAACTATTGACTATAGACCGGGGGACCGAATGAAGCACGTCGACGCATTAAGCAGGAATCCGATAGATGCAGTAAACATTTACCGATTGGATGTGGCGGATTGGTTCTTTACAGTGCAGCGCCAAGATGAAAAGTTAAAACGTACTATTGACTTGTTACAAGGGGGTTGCACGGATCCGGATATAGTGAACAATTACGTCATAATGAATGATAGGTTATATCGTAAAACTTTAAATGGAAACCGGTTAGTAGTTCCCGAATTTGCGAAATGGAAAATATTACAAATGCACCACGACAATATCGGTCATGTTGGGTTAAAACGATGTTCTGAACTCATAAAAAAGGACTTTTGGTTCCCGAAAATGTCTCGTTTTATAAGAAAATATGTAACATCATGTTTAAATTGCGCTTACGGAAAGGGGGATTATGGTCGAAAGGAAGGTATGTTACATCCTATACCTAAGCCTACAGAGCCGATGAAGATGGTACATGTAGACCATCTTGGACCATTCTGCAAGACCAAGAAGGGCTATCAATTTATGTTGGTACTTACTGATGCCTTCTCTAAGTTTGTTATAGTAGAGCCGACGCGAACCGTTAATTCAATTGAAACAATTAGGGCACTGAAAAAGATATTTAGTTTATTTGGGTTTCCGGGACATGTTATTACGGACCACGGCAAGGCTTTTACCAGTCGTTATTTTAAAACATTTGCTACCGAAAAGCAGTTTAAGCATACTTTGACTACTATAGCGTGTCCCCGATCTAATGGTCAGGTCGAACGCACAAATAGGACGATATTAGATGCATTGCGCGCTACGGAACCAAGCGAGGCATCCAACAATTGGACTAATAATTTGCCAGACGTGATATGGGGTATAAATAATACCATTAATCAAACCACAAATTCTAAGCCCTACGATTTGATGTTTGCCTGCACGGGAAGGTCAGTGTGTGATGTATCTGTCCCGGGACAAGTGAGTGAACCGGTGCAAAGCAGACGTGATAGAGCGGTGAAACGTAACCAGTTATCGGCTAACCGTATGAAAATTAATTTTGATAAACGTCGTAAAAACAGCACTATTTACAAGAAGGGGGACTTTGTATTATGGCGGCAGGCTCCTACTACTGGGTCCAAAGTTAATTCTAAAACTGGACGATATTTATTCGGGACCATACATAGTTACTAAGGTTCTTGGCAAAGATCGTTACAAGATAAGAAGCGTGAAAGGTTTAAGGGGTTACAAGAAGTTTACCGGCTTAGTATCTGCTGATGCTATTCGACCATACAAGAGCCTGGCTACCGTTTCAGATAGTTCGAGTAGCGATGAGCAACTAGAAACCGAAGACCTCATAGATCTGCTTGAAAGTTAATATCTTGATAGCATTGACTACCAATATTCTATTCTACTATTCTAATACATTCCCTTGTTCCCATTGCGGGAGCAATTGTTACAGGATGGCCGAGTGTAACAACACGTCAATAGATGTCGCTAGTTGCCTGCCAACAATCAAGCGCGCCGATAGATGGCGCAAGTTGCCTGCCAAGCCGCTTACGTCACTCCCTCCCGCCGCCGAGCTTAGCATGCCATGCCGGGAGGGGGAAGCGTAGCCAGCCTATATAGCCGAATGCACGGTTGATTTGAGGACACATTCATTTGTAGTTATTTAAGGCGAATTGCTGCCCAAATACAATAAGAAAAATACTTTCATTGTTTTATTTACTTCGTGCCTTTAATATAATTTAACAAACGTATAGAAAAAAACGAAAATCGTGAATATCTCTAAAGGTATACGTTGGATTTATGCGGGAGAGATGTCTAGAGAAGCGTCTCGTCTAGACGCACCTATTGAAGTAATAAAAATGAATAAGGGTGCACGGAGCACAAAGTTATAAATCGATGAAATTTGGAAATAAGAAAATTAATAAAAAATAAACTATTAAGAATTTTAAATTAAATTTAGGGGGGCTAAATAGAACTAAATGGGGCTAATATATGCTGCAAAGATGAAAGGGATTGGCCGAAAGATGGCGAAGTTATTAATGTTTTAATTTTGTTGAGTTATACTTTATATGAAAAAAAAATTTTAAACAAAAAATATAACCGATTTCCATGCCACATAAAAGTAAAAAATAATTTAAATACATGTTGGTTTAGAGCAAACACAGTTCTTAGTACATAGTCCCGAAGTCGGCGCTTACCATATTTTGCTGGATCATGACGAAACTACATGTATCTTATATGAGCGCCGACTTCGGGACTATGTACTAAGAACTGTGTTTGCTCTAAACCAACATGTATTTAAATTATTTTTTACTTTTATGTGGCATGGAAGTCGGTTGTATTTTTTGTTTAAAATTTTTTTTTTCACGCTTTTCAGTCACGATAAAATCAGTTATGGCTGTTGCTAGTCGTCCGCTAACCGGATGAATAAAATTAATTATTCGTCCGATTTTCGGATGAATAAAATTATGTGCTGACGTCATCATATAAAAATAGACTTCTTTGACACAACCGGTCGGGGGCACTACCGCGCCCCCTCCCTTAGATTCTGAATTGGAAAAATCTGTTCGAACCTAACCTAACCGAATAAAACAACTTTTTCTGAGTAAACATTTATTTAAAGAATAGACCTATAATTATCAATATTTAAAGTAGAAAAAGTAATATAAACCTTATAACTAAGAGTATAATTCAACTGATACTGATAAAAATAACCCATCCAATTTAAAAAGGTTGGTAGTACTCTTGCATCTTTCAGGTAATTGTATTCGAAGTGGAATTTTTGATCATAATTATATCCTCTCCGAAACTCATTGTTGGTATTGTGAACAACAACATTATGTATACGTAAGCACAATATGGCCGATGCCTACGGTTTAAACTTGAAGGACCCCAGCATTATCAGGGTTGAGGAGTTGAAGGTCAAAATTATCATGTCATATCTTTGCTTAGTAATCTCATTACATATACGTACGCACCATATGGCCGATGCTTATGGTTTAAACTTGCAGTACCCTGCACCATCAGGGTTGAGGAGTTGAAGGTCAATTTTCTTATCATACGTCTTTGCTTTGTAAATATATTACATATCCATAAGTATCAAATGGCCAACGCCTATGGTTTAAGCCTGAAGTACCCCTGCATCATCAGGGCCGAAGAGTTGAAGGTCAAAATTATCATGTCATATCTTTTCTATGTAATCTCATCGCATGCACGTAAGCAACAGATCCCCAACTTCTATGACTTGGGCTTACAGTACCCTGCATCATCAGGGTTGAGGAGTTGAAGGTCAAATTTTTCATCTTATATCTTTGCTTAGTAATCTTATCAGATATACGTAGCGATCATGTAGCTAACGCCTATAGTTTAAGCTTGAAGCACCCCAGCATCATCAGGATTGAGGAGTTGAAGGTCCAATTTTCCACCGTATACAACCATTTTTCTAATGTTTTACCTTACATTTTTTTAAATATCATTTTGAATGCGTAAGATTGAAATAGCTAAGTTTTATGGCTTAGGCATTCAATACCCCTGCATCATCAGGATTGAGGAGTTGAAGGTCCAATTTTTCGTCGTATACCTTTGCTTAGCAATGTTATTACAAATCCGTGAGCAACAAATGTCTAACGTTTATGGTTTAAGCCTGCAGTACCCCTGCATCATCAGGGTTGAGGAGTTGAAGGTCAAATTTGTCATCGTACATCTTTGCCTTGCTATCTTATTATATATCCGTAAGCACTAAATGGCCATCACCTACGGCTTGGGCTTACAGCACCCTGCATCATCAGGGTTGAGGAGTTGAAGGTCATTTTTTTTATAATATGTCTTTGCTTAGTATTGTTATAACATACCCATAAGCACCAAATGGTCAACCCCAATGGTTTAGGCTTGAGGCACCCCTGCATCATCAGGATTGAGGAGTTGAAGGTCAAATTTTCATCACATGTCTCTGCTTAGCAGTCTTGTTACATATATGTAAGCACCAAATAGCTAATGTTATAGTTTAGGATAGCTGTAACCCTGCATCATCAGGATCGAAGAGTTGAAGGTCAAATTTTTCGTCAACCTATATAAGCATAGATATATAATACATATTCCAAGTTTCATAAGAATCGATTCGGCAGAAGCCGAGTTATCTCAAATTATCTAAAAAACTTGAGGAGTGGTGGTGGTTTCCCCCCCATAACTCACAGCATACCTATGTCCAAGAGAAAAAGTTGCGTGACGAAATTTCCTATCAAATGAAAGAAAGAAAATGGAAATCGGTTTAGAAACACCCAAGTTATTATTTTAAGAAACCGACATTTTCCAATTTTCCGGGAAAACCGCCGAAGGTTTTCATTTTCCTCAATATGGGACTGCCTGTGAAACTAGCCGCATACAATGTCGTATGAATCGTGTCGGTAGGTCGACGATTTCTAGCCATTTCGCCCGAACATACATAAAAAAAAAAATATATATACGTGACGAATAGATAACCTCTTTCCTTTGGGAAGTCGGTTAACAAAACGGACTTCACCACTGTGGTTCGTTTCCCTTAAAAAATTAAAATTTGGATTTATTAATCAAATTTGATGGAATGAAATAAGCGAAAGTAATACAATGAATTTATTATATGGGGGTATGGGTCTACGGTAAGTATTTAGGGGAAATATTTAACTTTTTATGCTAATTTAATAAACGTATAGAAAAAAACTAAAATCGTGAATATCTCTATAAGTATACGTCGGATTTATGCGGGAGAGATGTCTAGAGAAGCGTCTCGTCTAGACGCACCTATTGAAGTAATAGAAATGAATAAGGGTGCACGGAGCACAAAGTTATAAATCGATGAAATTTGGAAATAAGAAAATTAATAAAAAATAAACTATTAAGAATTTTAAATTAAATTTAGGGGGGCTAAATAGAACTAAATGGGGCTAATATATGCTGCAAAGATGAAAGGAATTGGCCGAAAGATGGCGAAGTTATTAATGTTTTAATTTTGTTGAGTTATACTTTATATGAAAAAACGGACTTCACCACTATGGTTCGGTTCCCTTAAAAAATTATAGGAGAATGGCGAATTACAATACATGCTTGGCTCTAATATTTTTTTAAACGTATACTGTTATGACGTGTGTAATTATGTAGATTATCATATTGTAAATTCATTAAAAAGATAATATTTTCTTTAAAACTTAAGGTTTTTTTTATATAACTTAAGGCATGTTATACTTTGCAAGTCAAATTAATTATACATAATTGTTTTGTTCTTTGTAATTATTTCTCCGTTGACTTCGTCTGGTAATTAGCTAACATAAAAAATAAAAAAATATATATAAAAAGATTAAAACAAAAAAAAAGTTTCAATTTTTTAAGTTCTAATCTTGTTTGAGGTTAGATGTAGAAATAAAAAAAAAGTGAACAATGACAGTAATTGGTAGCTGACAGTTAACGCTGACATTTCGTAATTTTCGTAAACATGCGTTTCATTCCACAGAGAAAATGTATTAAAGATTTAAAAATGTGTGCGTGTACTAGCGTACACTCGTAAGAAGTGAAACTTCTTTATGACGTTATTTTTCAAAAAAACCCCCGATAAACCCCCGATAAAGAAGTTTCACTTCAAAAACTGTTAATTTACAACGAAACGTATACCTGACTGCGTTCCCTTTCACATGCAAGTTCTAGAACAAAAAATAAAATGTATTCTTTCATTTTATGCACTACTGCGGGATGTAAAAAATATTCAATTACGGTATAAATATTAACTTAATATAAGGTTTTTTTTCACACTGTCTTTGACTATATACGCAACTAAGGCCAAACTCGCCATTCTCCTTTCTACGACAGCGTTTACACAAAAAATAGGTTAATGCAACTGCCAGAATCGCAATTCCCACCAGTAATCCCACCATGTAATATTGTAGATTATTTAGGTGAGTCATTGCTGCCTGGTTGATTACATTAACTTCTCTACGTTCTTCTTTAATTGAGTTATTGCCCATGATTGAAATTATGCTCATAGAAGACAGTCGAACTGGTTATTAACTCACTGAGTGCAGGTAATGAAATGATGATTTACAAAAAGTACTAAATATTAATTTACTAACGAAAATACATTTTGCGTTTCGCATTTTTGCTACCTATGAAAAATAAAGTAGGTGAAGCCACACAAAATAAACATGAACATTAATATATTTCAACATCACAAAATCGTACTGGGCGCTTAATATTTCGTCCACTCTTTGTTTTATGCTTAATTGGGTAATACTTAGGTATATTTTCAAACAGCATATTCTTATTACTATCACTTAAAACTAAGCGAATTAAGGTGTCGTCATTAAGGATGTAAAACGGTTTTAATCTATCGATAGATATATTTACTTGCCTATTAGGAAAAGAAATTTTAAAAAATTTTGGGGTGCGTTGCACAACTTTATAGGGTCCTGAATATGAAGGTTCTAGAGACGATCCCATGACTTCATTTCTTACAAAAACGTACTCTGATGTACTCAAATCTGGGTGTACAAATAAGGTCTTCTGGTTTTTCTCCCTAATAGGGGCCGGTTTAATATTTTTAATAATATCCCTAATCCTATCAACGTACTCTGTGTCACTGAAACTACGTGCTATGTTATCACCACAAAATTCCCCGGGTAACCTTATACTAGTACCGTAAACCATCTCGGATGCTGTTACACCACTATCACTTCTCGGAACTGCTCTTAAACCATATAAAACTGTAGGCAAATGATGTAACCAAGTATTACCTAATTGATCTAATCTAGCTCTTAAAGCTGTTTTTAAGGATCTATGCCATCTTTCAATCATCCCATTGCTTTGGGGGTGATATGGGGTGGTCCTAATTTTAATTATACCCAAATACTTTAATAATGAACTAAATAATTTGCTCTCAAATTGGGCACCCTGATCCGTGCTAACTTTGATAGGAGTCCCAAAACGGACTATCCAACCTTCATAAAATTTTTGAGCAATTGCGACAGCTGATATCTCTTTTAAAGGAATTCTTCCGGCCATTTAGTTGCACGGTCTATTATTGTTAATAAATATCTATACCTCTCGGGTGACGTAGGAAGAGGGCCCACAATGTCCATATGTATGTGGTCGAACCGATTAGATTTTTCAAATTCACCAAATTTAGATACTGTATGTCTCGTAACTTTAGTTTTCTGACAATGAATACAGGTTTTGGCCCATAGACCTACGTCTTTATTCATATTTGTCCAAAAATACCTTTCAGTAACCATTTTTCGAGACGTTCTAATACCGGGATGATTCAAATTATGTATAATATCAAAAGCATTTCTTCTAAATTTTTCGGGTAAATAAGGTCTCATCCTATCTAATGAAGTTTCGCAATAAATCATCTGTCTACAGTTAGGTAGGTAAACTTTCTTAAATTTAAATTATCCGATTTAGATTCTAATAGTTTTAATAACTCTTTATCATTTTGTTGTTCTAACGCAATTTCCGAGTAATCTAAGCATGTCGGGAATGTTACCGTTTCGATTCTTGATAAACCATCTGCGAATACGTTTCTATTACCTTCTATATATCTTATATCAGTAGAAAATTCGCTTATAAACATTAAATGTCTAATGCGTCTAGGTGTATCTTTTTCGCTAGGTTTCTTGCTGAAGGCGTAAACCAGTGGCTTATGATCCGTAAATATAGTAAAGTTACGTCCTTCTAAAAGGTACCTAAAATGCTGGATAGCCTGATATATAGCGAGTAACTCGCGGTCATAAGTACTATATCTACTTTCTGTCTCCGACATTCTCTTTGAGAAATAAGATAGAGGTTTCCATGCCCCCTGTACTCGAGTCTGTAATACTGCGCCTACGCAGCCATTTGATGCGTCACACATTAAACATAAAGGAGCGTTCTCACTTGGATAAGTTAATAACGCTGCTTCTTTTAAGTTATTCTTACATTGCAAAAATGCCTGATCTGCTAAATCATTCCATACTATAGGTGAATTATCTTTCTTTTTAGAGCCACATAAAAACTTATTTAATTCAGCTTGATATTCGGCTGCTTTTGGTAAATGCACCCTATAAAAATTTAACATGCCGAGAAACTTTCGCAATTTATCTACGGTTTCCGGTTTCGGATAATCAACAATGGCTTTAACTTTATTTTGTAATACCGGCTTTAGAAATTTCGAATCCTAAAAACTCTATTTTATTTTGACCGAATATACATTTAGGTAAATTAATTGTTACGCCGAATTTATCTAATCTTTTTAATACAGCTTCTAAATGTTTTTTATGTTCACTTTCCGTCTTACTCGCAATACAAATGTCATCTATGTAACAAAAAATAAAATCTGTGCCCTTCGTAATCCGTCCTTCTTCATCTGTTACTTCTATGTCATGCAAAACTGAGTGTATCATGAAGCGTTGAAATGTCTGAGCACTATTACGCAAACCGAATGGCATTCGTGTAAATTCCATTAAAGCCCAAGGTAAAATTACAGCCGTTTTTTCTATATCGTCTGGGTTTATTGGAATGTTATGGTATGCTCTACACAAATCTAATCTACTAAATATATTTTTATCAGCTAGTATATACGTTACATCCTGCACACGCGGTATCGGATACCGATCCGGTTTCGTAATCGCGTTAAGAGCTCTATAGTCTCCACAGGGTCTTATTTGGCCCCCAGACTTGGGTACAACATGTAAAGCACTTGACCATGCTCCTTTAGATGGTCTGCAAATGCCCATTTCGTGCATAATTCGAAATTCCTCCTTAACTTTTTTGTACCGATCGGGAGGTAGCGGTCGAGCGCGCGTAGCTACCGGTCGGCCAGTAGTTTCAATAAAATGCGTAACTGAATGAGGAGGATTCGCTTTAAAATTAACCTGTTTAGTAATATCAGGATGTTTTAATAATAAATCGCTATAGGGGTGCCTTGAGTCTACAGTTCTTAATGACGGTTCATCCCAGTTCACAATTGAAGCAACAGTACACATATTGGTAACTTGATCTATTAATTTTCGACCCGATAAATCAACTAATAGCTTATGAAATTAAATAAAATCTGCGCCAATAATAGGTTGCTTTACCTGCGCAATAACGAAAGTCCATTTATAAGGCCTTCTTAAATTTAAATTCAAATACAATGTTTTAGTACCATAAGTATTAATTACTGAGCCATTAGCGGCATATAGTTTATATTGAGACAAAGACAAATTACATGTTTTCACTGACCTGTTATTATATGGTAAAACCGAGACGTTAGCGCCTGTATCTATCAAGAACCGTAACCCTGTTGTTTGATCTGTAACAATAAGACGGTTATTAATAAAATGGTTGCAGCCTCCCGTCGTTGACTGGACCTCTATTCGTTTTCCGATTTTTCCGCTGTAACTGGTTTTGGACCTCTTCAGTTGCATGGTCCTACGCACTTGTTTGCCTTAGTGCGGAAACGGCGATGGTAGTAGCACAACCAATTCGGGCTATTTGGCGTAATTTTTGGGCGTGAGTTAGACCTGCCTTGCGAGTTCGGCCGGGAGTGCCTGTTATAGTTATTATACCGTGGCCTAGAACGTGATACACTATTTTGCATTTCGTCAATCCTGTTATTAATTCGTGCAATTTCGGCAGTTAAAGATGCAATGGTATCAGAGCTTACACTCTGGGATACCTCGTTGATGGGCAGCGGTCTTATATTTTCTATGATCTTGTCTGCCATTTTCGCCTGCTTTTCTAAATCGGAACTGTCTGCTACTGTGAGTACGGCGCGCACCGCTTGGGGTAAATGTCCCTGCCACAAAATTCTTAGTGTTTCACCCGATATTTTATTACGGGCCAGGTCGGTCATTTTTGCCAGCAACTGTGAAGGTCGCTGGTCCCCAAGCTCCATCTCTCCTATTAGCTTCTGTAATCTTCGCGTTTCCGTCTCCTCAAAAATTGCAAGTAAGCGCTCCTTTAGTTTTTCATATTTTTTTCCTTCTGGTGGTTTTAGCAGGAAGTCGCTTACTTGTGCGACAACCTCTTTTCCCAGCTTAGTTATTGCCAAATTATATTTGGCCTCATCGGCGAGTTTCTGCGGTGCCAATACTGCATCCATTTGAACAAACCACAACCGCGGTTGGTCCATCCAAAACTCGGGAATTCGTGACGCTACTGAGATCTGCGCCATGTCTGCTTGAAACGGAACTAATTTTGATTCAGTCCCCTCTTCTGGAGTCGCCATAATAGCTTGCACACGAAAGCGAATTTGAGTCGGTAGGTAAATTGCACACGCGCACGCTACTAGTCTATTTTTCAATTTTGGCACTGTCTTACACTGTGAAAAGTCACTTTACTGTTCAAACCACGGGGTCACCACTGTTAGATTTGATTTATATCGAATAAGTTTATGTCCGGGTTGGTATAAAATAAAATACGTTTTAATTATACTGACTGTCTTTTTATTGTGTACCAATTAGTAGCGTGGCTAAATGTCGACTGGCGAGTACATCTAATACTTACACTGACAATATCATGTATACATATGTGTGTGCCTACAGGTGGAACCCGCGTCGAGGTTGAGTCGACTATGAAGTACCTGGGACTCACCCTCGACAGCCACTGGAACTTCCGCGAGCACTTCACTCGCTTGGCTCCCCGGTTAATGGGCGCGGCTGCTGCGTTAAAGCGGCTGTTGCCCAATCTCGGGGGGCCCAGTGCGAGCAGCCGCCGCCTATACATGGGCGTGGTGCGGTCCATGGCCCTATACGGGTCACCCGTCTGGGCGGAGGCCCTGACAAGGCAGAACATCATCCTCCTCAAAAAACCGCAGAGGGTGATGGCCGTCGGGGTCATCCGTGGTTACCGCACCATCTCCTTTGAGGCGGCGTGCTTACTGGCTGGATGGCGCAGAGACCTCCGGCTCCGGGAGGAACACCCTACGCCCAAGGAGGAGGAAGCGCGGAAGTTCCACGCTCTACAGTCCATGACTGCTAAGTGGAAGGAGAGGCTGGCCGAACCTACGGCTGGCCTCAGGACTGTGGAGGCTGTCCGCCCAGTGCTCGAAGACTGGATGGACAGGCGGCATGGGTCACTGACCTTCCGGCTGGTGCAGGTGCTATCGGGACACGGGTGTTTCGGGAGGTACCTGTGCCGCACAGCCGGAAGGGAGCCAACCACCCAGTGCCACCATTGTAGCTGCGACGAAGACACGGCGCAGCACACACTGGAAGAGTGTCCTGCCTGGGATAGTCAGCGCCGTGTTCTCGTCGCTGCAGTGGGGCCAGACCTCTCGCTCCCGGCCGTAGTCACACGCTTTCTACACTCATAGCCCCACAGTAGGATTTTCTCCTGTGTCGTGGGTACCATGGACACACACAAGACGAATACACCAACACCCAGACCCAGAACATGAATCTAAACTCATCATTCAGATACCTGTCTGGCCGGGAATCGAACCCGGGACCCATTGCGCGTCGGACCGGTATGGTAAACGCTCCGCCACGCGGGTAGTCAAAGCCATGGTGGAGAGCGAGAGGTCGTGGAAAGCTGTAAAATCCTTCTGCGAGGAAGTCATCTCGCAGAAGGAGACTGCGGAGAGGGAACGAGAGAAAACCTCAGACCTCCCAATCCGCAGCCGGAAAACCGGGCGTAGGGGAAGGGTTCCTCACGCCCTTCTCCTACCCCCATAACGGAGGCTTTGGTGCAGGATACGGGGGTATCCTGTGCCAAATTGACATGCCTCGAGGGATGGAGAAGCTCCAGCGCCATCCCTACAAGAGAAGGGCCCTGTCGAGGGCAGACGCCGCCGGGACCACGGACGACTGCTTCTAGCTTACCGGCAGTCCCGGCAAAGGGCGTACTGAGGAACACCGTGGGGTTTTAGCCGGTAGGAGTCCGGCATATCCTCTCAGCTGCCCCCGCGCAGAGAGGAACCCATGATGGGTTTCCCCACGAAAAAAAAAAGGTTGGGTTAAGTTAGGTTTTTTTTTTTTTTATATACAGGCTACCTCCGGCGTATAAATGCCGCAGACTGTGTCTACGTTAAGTCCTTTCATACTAGTTCTCGCTTGTATACCTCTCGTACTTTCATTTTACATACTATATCTTTCTTACATTCTTCTCTTTGTACACTCCGGCTGGGATTGCTGGTTCCCTATCTATCTATCTAACTATCTACTATTTATTTCTTTATTCTATTCAACTCTGGGAGGGATGAGGTTTCTGGTTTTAATTTTTTTGTTACAGTTTTCATTTCTTTACATTTGTACTTACATGTCTATCTTATTTAAAATACATACTATCTTAATTTCTATACTATTGTGCTTATTCTAATTACATTACTTAATTAAACATATGTTCTACATAAATATACATATATATTTTGTGAACATATTTTCATGTGCTGTTCCTTGCGTTGACCATTTGTGCAATTTGTTCGCAATATTTAAGATAAGTTAAACTATTTTTGCTACCTATTATTTGTGCAGTGTTTTCTAGTGTGATCCTTGTTTCTATTTTGTTCTCTGCTTCGAATCTTTTGCTTTCGAATACAGGGCAGTCGAACAGGATATGCGGAACAGACTCAATCGCTTCCGGCTCACAGATACATGATGGGCTCTCCTTGCACTTGAACCTGTGCAAATACTCGGAGAACCCACCGTGTCCTGTCATTATCTGTGTTCGCAAACCTGATATTTCTAGTTTTCTGACCACCCTGAAGGCTGCTCTGGCGTCCGGAAGGAAAATTTTGGTGACACTGGCTGTTGTCCCTTTGCTGTACCTTTCGTTCCATTCGTCAATCGACCGCATTCGCAGACATCGTTTGACGAATGAGACGGGGCACAAGTCATAGGCTGGGGCGACCTTTGCATTTAGCGCTGCCTCTCTTGCCAACTGATCTGCCCGCTCATTCCCTGGCATTCCGGCGTGCGCCTTAATCCAGAATAGAGCCACTGTTCTACCCTGCTGCATTAAGTGCCTTAGATTCCGATTTGTTTTCACTGCCAGGGCATGGGTGCAGTTTTCCGCTGTCAATGATTGGAGGGCAGCCATCGAATCACTATAAATAGCGCAGCTGGTCTCTTTTCGATTTCGTGCTACCTCACTTGCTTTCCAAATGGCCAGGAGTTCAGCCTGGTAAACGGTGCAGTAGGATGACAGAGCAAGCTTGATGGCCTTGACTTCGCTGTCGCCGTTCCACAAGGACAGCGCAGCTCCGACCCGGCCATCAATCCTGCTGCCATCCGTAAATATTTTTAAAGCGTAATCGCTATTCGCGTTCAACTGTTCCTGGTCTACCAGGCTCACGAACTCGATGTCCATTTGTTCCGCTGGGTGAGGGGCATCGGCTGTTGGAGCTCTGCGCTCGATTTCCCTTCCGGCTAGCTCCGGCTGGGGCACCCCCCTCTTCGCCTCGTATAATGAAGCTGCCTCCTGTATACGGAGGTCGAGTGGGAGTATCCCAGTCAAAACCAGCGCTGAATTAAGCGACACCGTTTTGTATGCCTTGCAGATTTTTTGTAGGAAGGCTCTTTGTATGCCGTCTAGTTTCTCCCGGATTCCCAGCTTGCTGGTTGCTGGGGCCCAAACACTGGCCGCGTACATGACAACCGGCTCTGCGGTTGCTGTGTATATAGTCCTCAATACCTCGGGATGGAGTCCCCAACTCACCTTCGCAGCTCGCGTGAGTTGTTTATGGATTGCGATTGCCTTTCTGCTCACTTTGGTGACATGTGAGTTGAAGATGAGTCGGTCGTCGATGGTGACACCAAGGAGTTTTAGCTCCTTGCTCGTCTTGATGTTCACTCCTCCCATGGTCAAGCGTGGGGTGTCGTATTTGATTTTATTTGTTAAGACAATTGCATTTGTCTTATGCGGTGCAAATTTCAGCTTGTTAGCGACACCCCACGCTTGAACATACTCTAAGGCAGCGTTGGCTTTTGCCTGAATCTCCTGACCAGTGTCGCCATGGAACAGTAGGGCGACGTCGTCAGCAAAGGCTTGACAGTAGTCTCCCCTACGTTCCAGGCCTTTGAGGAGAGGGTCGAGGACTATATTCCACAACACCGGCCCCCCGATTGAGCCCTGCACGCAGCCCTTGCTTGTGTCCCTGCGGTGTTGTTGTCCAGCGTACCAGAGATTTATGGAGCGATCTTCCAAGTAACTGTCGATGGCGCGACGTATGTTCGCTGGGCAGTCTTCTTCCACCAGCCTCGTCTGGATTTTAGGCCACCAGGCACTGTCGAAGGCTCCCTCTATGTCCAGCGATATTAGGGTGACAATCTTCTTATCTAGGATTTTACTTCTTATCCTCTTCATTAGGTCATAGAGGGAGTCTTCCGTGCTCTTCTGTGGCATAAACCCGTACTGCCGCGCACTCAGTCTTGGTATTATATGGTGTTTCAGTCGCGCCATCAACAACTTCTCGTAGATCTTCCCCAGAATGGGCAAAAGCCCTATTGGCCGGAGGGACTTAGGTGTGTCATAGGTCTCTGTACGAGCTACTGCACGTACACGTGACTATTTTACGTATGTGAGTGCTTTACTTGCACACATGCAAACATTTTCCTTCATACGAATATCATTTTGTAGTAAGCACTTTTTACGTGTCTTATATTAATAAATCAGTGTTAAACTAGCACTCATTGGGTTTGGTTTTCGTACGCTACCTTTCCCCGCAAAACTGTTACCTTAGTTCCTAATACTTAGTGAACGGTAAAGTTATTTGGTCCTTCGAACCTTGGGATCAGTTTTTTGGTCCTTCGAACCTTGGGATCAGTTTTTTGGGTCCTTTGAACCTTGCGAACGAAGCAGTTTTGGTCACAAACGGTGACAGTGGATCGGACTTTTGTAACAGGTCACAAACGGTGACAGTGGATCAAGTTTACAGTGTACAAATATCTCGGTGAACGTGGACTAAAGTTATTTGGACTGACACGCCAACCAACCAGACTATATATAGTGTTCAACGGAACCAGTGACAAACGGTCGCGACAAATAAACTTTTTCACGAACGGTGAAAGTGATTGCCGTGTCTTCAACCACGTGGAGCGTTCCCGCTGCTGCTGGAGTGGAGCGAAATCGTCGTAGCACTGCGGCTTGCCAGCATCTCAACAGCAAAGGATTAAGTAACCTTGTTTCAAGTAAGGTTTTCTACTTTTACAAACCAAAATGGATAAGCTAATACAACGCCAAGCTGACATCCTTGACTCGATTCAACAATTGGAACGTAACTTTAAGAAAGATCCCGCCAGTCGCAAGACTCGGGATTTCATCGAGCAACGGCTCAATAAATTAGACCAACTGTGGGCGGAATTTAAAAATTATGATGATAAGTTAACTGCTTATCAACATGAAGAACATCCGTATTTCGAGGGTAATCAATTTGAGCAGGCGAGAGAGTATTATAACGCGGTTCGACAGAAAATCTCATCGTGTTCTGTCACTATAGCGGTGGAGGTTACAGGGAAGGAGAAACCCGGACCCTCTCTGATAAAACCAACGAGTCTCAGCACTTCAGAAAGGCCAGCATCGCATACCTTGCAACGACATACAGGCACAGTCGCTGAACTTTTAACATTACAGCGTACTAACTTTAGGGCCTTCAACCGGCTCACGTCATTTATTAACGTGACTCATATAAATGATAAGTGGGAACTGGAGGATGAACTGAACAACATTCAATGTCGTTGGAAGGCCATAGACACTTTGCATCTTCAAATTGACAATATCCTTCAGGGGTCGGATAGTAGCTATGATGAGGAGTTTGAATTTTATGAAAAATCTTTTAAGTCAATTAAACGAGCACTTAATCTTAAGTTAGCCTCTACTGCGCACTTACATCATTCCACGCCACAGTTGGACATACCTGTATTCACTGGTAAGTACACACAATGGCCTACATTCCATGATCTTTATTGTGAAAGCATACACACCAACAACCTTCTGACGAAAAGCCAGAAAATGCAACATTTGAAGGGCAAGTTAAAGGGCGAAGCCGAACGCCTTGTACAGCACCTGCATATATCCGCGGATAACTATGACGCCACATGGGAGCTGCTGGTGCACCGCTACAGCAACCCACAGGTATTATTTACTAAACATATTGAGGTCTTTCTAGCACAACCTGTCATACATAAGCAAACTGCTAACGATATTAAACGTTTGTATGATGTTTCTATGGAGTCTATTCATGCTATACAAAATTTGGGAGTTGATACGACAACCTGGGACCCCCTGTTAGTTCATATAATATCTAAAAAATTAGATCAGGGTACGTACACGGCCTACAAGGAGTCACGTAAATCTCCACGTGACTTGCCCTCGCTCACAGAGCTCATGCAATTCTTAGAGAGTAAGTTTACCGCCCTTGAACCGATACACAGAGGAGAAAGAGCCTCTCCTCCTGTACTTAATAAGCCCTACTATGGCCAGTCTAAAATATCTAATTCTAAGCCTAGTCGTTTACCGTATTTTAATTCAAGTAGTAATTACAAAAGGGAACACGTTAGTTCAACTACTTGTAACCCGTGGTCATGCCCATTTTGTAATCAACGTCATGTTTTATATAAATGTTATCGGTTTAATAAATTAAAACCAGACGCTAAATTAAAAACGATTAGGAAACTACAAGTTTGCGAATGTTGCTTATTCAGACATTACGATACACAATGCACTTCAACTAAAACGTGTAAATATTGTCAACGCGAACATCATACGATCCTCCATGACGCATTTAATCAGGGATCCGTAGCACAAAGTCGTAATTCGAATTCTAATAATATTATTGTACCTAAATCGCAAGCAACTCATCCTTCATCCCATGAGGGTGTTGCGACTTCGTCAACGGGAATTGGCCAGCACGCTGTCAACCATGTTGCTTCTCCCGACGAGGAGATTTTACTTGCAACCCTGTCACTGCATGTGAAGGCTGCAGATGGCACCTTCGTATTGTTACGAGCTCTTCTCGATCAAGGCTCGCAAATATCATTAATTTCAGAACGCGCGATTCAAATGTTAGGCCTTTCGAGACAACGTTACTACGGAACCGTATCAGGTGTAGGCCACGGAACGCGACAAAGCAAAGGGATCGTATCGCTGGAATGTCAATCTATATACGAAGACTACGAGTTCACTACACAAGCTTTAATTATAACGAACATAATAAATAATAATTTACCTAACACTACATTTAGTAAGAGGGCTTGGTCACATCTACAAAACATTAAATTGGCAGATCCGGAATACAACGTGTCCCGACCGATTGATCTTTTATTGGATGCCAGTGTTTATTCTGACATTATTATAAGCGGTCTCATTAAGGGTCCTAACACAGCACCCATAGCTCAACAAACTAAGTTAGGGTGGATTTTGTCGGGTAACGTTAAAACTTTCAACTGTCACGTAATAATAAACAACGTATCAGACTTGTCTCAATACTGGGAATTAGAGGAGATTAAAGATACTACTCCTACATTATCGTCTGACGATCAACATTGTGAGGATTTATATAAGTCTACAACTAGGCGTTTATCAAATGGCAGATATCAGGTTGCTCTTCCCATGAAGCCAGACTTTCAACTGAAGTTAGGTTTATCTAAATCAAAAGCCGTAGCTCAATTTCGTACTATAGAGCATAAAATGTTAAAAAACTCGAAGTTTAGTCAGAGTTACATCAATTTTAAGTCCGATTATGAGAGGATGGGTCATATGAAACGAGTGGAAAATAATAATATTACCTCATGTTATCTTCCACATCACGGCGTTATTAAATATGATACCTCTACAACTAAATTAAGAACGGTATTTAACGCATCATGTAAGACATCATCAGGTAACAGCCTTAATGATTTAATGGAATGCGGCCCCAATCTGCAAAATGACTTAGCGAGTCTCATCATCAGCTGGCGCCAGCATAAGTATGTTGTCACGGCGGATATAGAGAAGATGTTCCGTCAGATACTCGTAAGGGAAGAAGATCAACATCTACAGCGCATTATCTGGAGATATTCCCCTACAGATGCAATGACGGACTGCCAGCTGACAACGGTGACATACGGAACAAAGGCCGCCCCATACCTTGCCATGCGGACGTTAGTTAGCTATTGACGACGCCAGTAAGTTTCCCTTAGCAGCGGAAGTGTTAAAGAATTCTTTTTATATGGACGATCTTCTAGAAGGTAGTGAAACAATAGAGGGCGCGAAGATTTTACAATCACAGGTCATTGAGATATTAAAAGGAGCGGGAATGAATATTCGGAAGTGGTCCAGCAACGCTCCGCAACTAGTTAGGGACCTACCGTACGAGCAAATTGAAACGCCGTTTAATTTTAAATGTTCGGAAACAAGAAAAATGTTAGGTATCCGTTGGAATGCACATTCGGATACATTGACATTTCAATTGAGGATTTACGTAATGACGAAAACTTAACTAAGAGGGCACTACTGTCTCATATTTCACAAATATTCGATCCGCTAGGATGGTTATCGCCGCTTATTATCAGAGCTAAATTATTGTTTCAAAAAACATGGTCGAATAAGGAAATTATGTGGGATGATATCGTTTCGGACGCCGTAAAAAATGAGTGGCTACAAATAATAAGCGATTTTCAAAATTTAAGTAACATTGAAATTCCTCGATATTTAGGTAGTAATAATTATTATGAAATACACGGATTTTGTGACGCCTCGGAAAAAGCTTACGCATGCTGCGTGTACATTGTTAGTAGAAATAATAAGGGCGCCTGTACATCGAAGTTGCTAACTGCAAAAACTAAGGTAGCTCCATTTAAAAGTAAGGAAACGTTACCACGACTCGAATTATGTGGTGCTCTTCTTTTATCGCGGTTAATAGCACAGGTAATCAGAATTTTTACTAAAACGATCGTTAACGTTTACGCGTGGACAGATTCGATGGTGGTCCTCGGATGGATTCACGGAGATGTGAACCGATGGAAATCCTTCGTCTCGAATAGTGTACAAAAAATTATAAACATTGTTCCTGCATCTCGTTGGCATCATGTTAGATCCGAACAAAACGCCGCTGACTGCGCAACAAGAGGACTGACCATGAAACAGTTAACAAGTCATTCTGCGTGGTGGGAAGGCCCAGAATGGCTGCATGAATTTGACTCGAACCTATTTTGCGATAAAAAGTATCAATCTCCTATTATTGAAACGAAGAAAGCCAGTGTAAACGTTGCTTTATATGACACAAATTAATTTATTACAAAATTAATAAATGAATGCAGCTCGCTAAACCGCGTGGTAACAACAATAGGCTGGCTCTCACGTTACATCCGGTGGATTCGCGACAAACGAAATACTACACGTCGTAATTATTTGTCAATAAGCGAAATAAATAATTCTTATAATTTAATTATTAGAGTGGTTCAGTATACTGAATTTCAAGAAGATATTCATAGATTGAATAAAGGGGAATATCTACGAAAGAGTAGTAAACTTTTATGCCTGAATCCTTACGTTGACCAATCGGATGGACTTTTAAGAGTTGGAGGGCGTCTGAATAACTCATCACTTCAACAATCATCCAAGCACCCTATCATTCTACCTAGTCACAATCGTTTTACTCAACTTTTAATTACACACGCACATTTAATCATGTTACATGGAGGACCCAGCTTGACACTGTCGTATATTAGGGAAAGATATTGGATTATTAGTGGTCTTCGCACTGTCAAAAGGGAACTCCGAAAGTGCATTAAATGTCGTCGGTTTAATTGTGAAAAGAATTCACAAATCATGGCTGACCTGCCGGAGCCCCGTGTTACATGTTCACGTCCTTTTACTCACACAGGCGTGGACTTTACTGGTCACTTCGAAATCAAAGCCAACAAGGGACGTGGGGTGAGGACCCTAAAGGGGTATGTAGCCGTCTTCGTGTGCCTCGCAACTAAGGCTGTTCATTTAGAACTAGTATCGGACCTCAGTACTCCGGGTTTCTTGGTTGCATTCCGTAGGTTCTGCGCTCGGCGTGGAACGCCAAGTCACATGTACAGTGACAACGGCACGAATTTCGTGGGAGCGAATCGGCTACTCAAAAGGGAGTATCACGAAATTCTGCAAACTATAAATGATCGCTTCTTTAATGAGATCAAGGATTACAACGTACGTTGGATTTTTAATGCACCAGCTTACCTTTCTGCAGGTGGCCTTTGGGAGGCGGCCGTGAAACGTATGAAATATCATTTACGTCGTGTAGTAGGTGAACAAAAACTGACCTACGAAGAATTCATCACCCTACTACATCAGATCGAGGCTTGCCTTAACTCACGTCCGCTCATCGGGTTAACTGAAAATCCTGATGATCAATACCTAACACCGGGTCATTTCCTTATAGGTGACGCGCTCATTTCACGACCGCAAACGGATCCGTATCATATAAACTTATCAACTCAGTGGCAAATGGTTCAAGCTATGAACAAACGCATATGGAAATGCTGGTCAACAGATTATTTGCAACAATTGCAAACAAGATCTAAATGGAATTATCCCCAAAAGAACATAGCCATTAATGACATTGTACTCGTCAAGGAAAACAACCTTCCCCCCGGGAAATGGGCATTAGGTAGAGTAACCGCCGTGCATCCCGGTAAGGATGGTCATGTTCGCGTTGTTTCTTTGAAAACTAAGAACGGAGAGATTAAAAGACCTATTTTGAAGTTATCTCTCTTACTCTTGAAGGAGACTGAGCAGTCATTCGTGGAGATAAATGAGGTACAGCCAGCTACGTCCCATGAGCAGGACACCACGGACAGTCGGAGTTCTGAACAGAAGCGTTCTAGAACTTCTAGGCGTTCTAACCGACTTGGTAATTTTATCACTATGACATTATTTTTATTTTCCTTCATTTTATCTCCCGTACAGTCAGCGAGTGTGAATGTGATGAATTACCAATTACGAAGTCTATCTGCGACATAAAGATTAATAACAAAACAATGTGCAGTACAAAGGTTTCGGCTTGCGAGGAGCGCTGGCTCAGGTTGCATGCTAGTAACAGATGGTTGTTCTCGTGTTGTGAGAAATGCTTAGTGCGCATATTTTGCACAGATGGAATGCAACAGATTTCATTGGCAAGAAATGGTATCTTGGATATTGGTTCAGGTTGTGTCCTAAAGAGTAATGTACTATTGATATATGATCACAATGAAAACTTGCACAATCACATCTTCGTGAATAATGAGATTCAAGTTTTCCCTGAAATTTCTGTACTTAATAAAATTTTTAATTCCTCATTTGGTGAGCATTACGTTCCTGAGAACCATACAGAGCGATGGAATAAACTAAAGAGCTCAAATAGATAACATAAAACAAGAATCGAGCACTACATTGAGCGTTCATGACATTCATCAGTACACGGTACTCTATACGATTTTAGTAGTTATCTTAATAGCAGGAGGAACGTTCTCAATTGTAAGGTGCAAAGCTCGCCGTCGTGTACTTCAGCTATCCAACGTTACCAGCAAGATAGTAACACGGGCAGCGACGGAGGATTATCCGAGTCATTCGGAATCGCCAGGAACACGCGGTTTGCCAATGGTTAAACTTAATATCCCTCGCGTTGACAGAGAGTGATAGTGTCGTTATAATGGTGCGCGCTAAGTGAATTAAACTGGATATTAACTTTACGTAACATTAGATTAATTTTAAGAAAAGAATGCTATCACCTTGTCAACTCATGTAAAATGATTTTTAACCGACTTCCAAAAAGGAGGAGGTTATCAATTCGTCTGTATTTTTTTTTTTTTTTTTTTTCTCCTCATTTCTCCGGACTGGGTGAACCGATTTAGATGATTTTTTTTTATTTGAAAGGTAGTGCGTGTCATAGGGTCCCATTTTTTTTTAGTATTTTTTTGACTAGGGCATCCATAAGAAAAACGCATAAGTCTTAAATTTGCATTTTCAATGTACGCGATAAATGTATGAATAACTCAATATCCCGCCAACCGATTTTGATGATTCTTTTTTTATTAGAAAGGATGTACTCCAGGGGTAGTCTGATAAGAGTTTGATAAGGTTCTAATCATAGGATCTTCAACTTTTTGGAGCAAAATAATAAAATTAGTGATAGTCGGCCGAACCTTAGCTGGAGAAGTCCAATTGAGTAAAATATAGAATAAAATTACTATGTAGGTATTTACTATGAAAAATTTGACCTTCAACTCTTCAATCCTGATGATGCAGGGGTACTGCTAGCCTGAACTATAAAAGTTGGTCGTTTGATGTTTGCGAATATATAATGAAATTGTTAAGCAAATTCATGGGACAAAAATTTGACCTTCAACTCCTCAACCCTGATGATGCAGGGGTACTTAAAGCCAAAACCATAGGAATAAGCCATTTGGTGCTTACGTATATGTTATAAGATTACTGAGCAAAAACATAAGATGAAAAATTTGACCTTCAACTCCTCAACCCTGATGATGAAGGGGTACTTCAATCCTAAACCATAGGAGTTGGCAATTTGGTGCTTACGGTTATGTAAAAATAATACTAAGCAGAGGCACAAAATTAAAATTTTGACCTTCAACTCCTCGACCCTGATGATGAAGGGGTACTTCAATTCTAAACCATAGGAGTTGGCAATTTGGTGCTTACGGGTATGTAAAAATAATACCAAACAGAGGCACAAAATTAAAATTTTGACCTTCAACTTGATGATGATGACAAACCCTGATGATGCAGGGTACTGCAAGCCTGAGCCATAGAAGTTAGCCACCTGGTACTAACGTATATGTTATAAGATTACTAAGCAACAATATAAGATGAAAAATTTGACCTTCAACTCCTCAACCCTGATGATGGAGGGGTACTTCCAGAGGGGGCGCCCTGTTTGTATGAATTGTAAAAGTGTTTTATGTTTAATTTTTGTGAATATGTAGATGCACAAAGCAAACTTAGAGGCTTTATTTAAATACAAACATAAAAATATAGTCACTAAAAAGTGTAAAATAAAAACTTTTTAACAAAAAATATCTACCGACTTCCATGTCACAAAAAAGTAAAAAATAATTTAAATATATTTTGGTCTAGAACATACTCAGTACTTAGTACATAGTTCTGAAGTCGGTGCTCATATAGGACGTAGTTACCGTCGTCCAGCGAAATATGTCGAGCACCGACTTCAGGACTATGTACTAAGTACTGAGTATGTTCTAGACCAAAATATATTTAAATTATTTTTTACTTTTTTGTGACATGGAAGTCGGTAGATATTTTTTGTTAAAAAGTTTTTATATAACATTTAGATTAAGTCATAGTAACTTTGTGTTCATTCATTATTTTGCACTTACTTGTACTTACATACGTAGTTAACAAGTTTATGTTTATCAATGTTTGTTTTTAATAATTATCGATTATATTCTTTCTTATTTTGAGTCGGCAGGATGTACGAGCTACTGCACGTACACGTGACTATTTTACGTATGTGAGTGCTTTACTTGCACACATGCAAACATTTTCCTTCATACGAATATCATTTTGTAGTAAGCACTTTTTACGTGTCTTATATTAATAAATCAGTGTTAAACTAGCACTCATTGGGTTTGGTTTTCGTACGCTACCTTTCCCCGCAAACTGTTACCTTAGTTCCTAATACTTAGTGAACGGTACAGTCTCCTTGTCGGGTTTCCTCAGCACAACCAACGTCGCCTCCTTCCATATTCTGGGGAAATACTCCAACTCTAGACATTTGTTGACAACGCCAAGGAAAAGAGCTGGGTCGCTCATTATAGCGTTGTCACAAATGTCAGCTGTGAACCCGTCAGAACCAGGGGCTTTTTTCGGGTTGAAGGACTTTGCCGCGGTCCTCAGTTCCTTCATGGTGAAAGGAGGGTCATCCCGTTCCCCCGGGTTGTGCGTTCGCCTGGTTGTTTTGGCCCTGAGTCTGACGGCTTGATGTTCTGCCGTATCCTCTTCTTCGCGGTCTTCCGGAAAGAAGGTCTCGGCCAACAACTTTGCGGATTCCACGGCGTCTAGAACTCTTCCCCTCACTACGAGCGGCAAGTCTACGGGGTCTCGCTCTCGCACTCGCACAGAGCGCACGTACTTAACAATTCTCCGTCTATATTTTCTCGTTATTTTGTAAAACAATACTCAACATTACTTATAATTACTGTACTGTCAACAGTTAACCTAGTGCAAAAGTGTTCTATTAAAACATTAAAACTACTAAAAAACAATCTGCAACTCGAATAAATTATAACGTTTGTTTTATATCGCAGTGAAATAGAAGAATAGTGTAGTGTTTGCTTAGTAGACGGTGAGTCATCGCCTGCTGCTTGTGGCTTGGACATTACCTTATATGGTTATAAAAACTGTACCAGCATCAATCCGCTAAGTGAACCGATTTATAATATCACAAGTGTCTACGTATTTCACCATTGCTAATAAAACTCTCCGTAGTAGAATTGATACTTAGAGCGCTGACGCTCCGGCACTCCTGAGTTCAAACCTCGTGATCATAAAAAAAAAAAAAAAAATTTTTTTGTTTGTTTTTTGTTTTTTTTGCCTCTTACTGTGGTTCATTTATCCTAGAGTATTTTAAAATAATTTGGCAACGCTTAAAGTCAATAAAATTAAAAAAGGACAATCTCTACACACACCTTCACGAACATGGATGAGTCCAAAGAATGTGCCGCTTGCTTAAAGAAGTTGAAACAAGTTCCTTTTTTGCACTGTGTACGCTGCAATGCCAAGTATCATCATGTGTGCATGAATTATACCCTGAATGATTTTAACGCAATGTCCGATGAGCTTCGATCTAGCTGGACCTGCATTCTGTGTAAAAGTAAAGAACGCAAGGGAGGTGACAATACCAACACACCTGTCCGTAGCAACGCGCCTCTATCACCCCACTACGAGTTCGTCACTCAGCGCAGCAAAGTGCGCAATGATAAGGATTGTTCTTGCATAGCAGCTAGCGCAGTACGTGACATCATCCGCGAAGAGTTACAAGCTCTATTTAGCTGCCAGATTCAACCAGAGATCTTAGAGGTTCGGAACGCGCTTTCATCCCTTGAAGCGTCAATGGTACAGTTCAATGAGGAGCTCGAGAAGATCAAGGCCAACCATGCAGCACAAAACAGCGTAATCGAAAGTTTAAAGGCGGAAACCGATTCACTGCGGGCCAGTAATCTATCCCTGTCGACACGAGTTGGCCAAATGGATCAATTATCACGCTCCTCTAATATCGAGCTACAATGCGTTCCCGAAAATAAGCAGGAGAACTTGATCAACACCGTTGTGAACTTGGGCAAAGTCATTAAATGCCCCGTCACGGAATCTCAGATCGACTACTGCTCTCGTTTGGCGAAGAGGAATAATTCAAGTCCTCGTCCACGCTCTATAGTAGTTAAATTCAATAATTCGAGATTGAGGGACGAGTTTCTCGCTGCCACTTCCAGGTTTAACAAAAATAATCGGGAAGAGAAACTAAACAGTAGCCACTTAGGCATTGGTGGAGATAAAAAGAGTCCCATTTACGTAGCAGAACACCTTACCTTCGAAAATAAGTCTCTGCACGCCGCCGCACGAAGCAAAGCCAAAGAGTTGAATTATAAGTTTGTCTGGGTGCGTGACGGAAGAATTTACATGCGCAAGAATGAAGGTTCTAGTTACGTTCACGTAAAAAACATAGAACTATTGAATCGTTTATCATAAATGCGCTAAATTTGCTATAATTCTTACTAATGGGCACTCTTAGTTGTTATTACCAAAATGTTAGAGGGCTCAAGACCAAAACAATAGACCTTTTTAATAATATTGTTTGTTGTAATTTAGATGTAATAGTTTTTACTGAAACATGGCTGGACAGTAGCATCTCCGATAATGAATTATTCGACGACCGGTATGTGATTTATAGACGTGATCGGGAAAGCAGCGGATTTCATAGCAAAAAAATAGGAGGTGGGGTTTTGGTCGCTGTCTCCAAACGCTTTAAGTCATGCCGTTTACTTGCTCTAGAATCCGATTGCGAAGACTTATGGGTCAAAGTGGAAGTAAAAGATGGCAAAGACAAAAATAAAAACTTGTATATCTGCGGTGTTTACATACCCCCTCCTGTTAATAAAAATATTCTACAACATTTTATAACTAATTCCAATCTTGTATTAGAAAAACACTGTGGAGACGCTATCGTAGTCGGTGACTTTAATCTTGGCAGCATTTATTGGAACATGAACAGTAACAGTACACTTACTGCCGCAACATCAAATAGTGTCCTTAATAATATGCTTATTGACTTCATGTCACTCAATAACCTGAATCAATATAACTCTTGCCTAAACAACAAAGACAGACTTTTAGACCTAGTTATGAGTTCTGTGGAAATCTCTGGCATCAGCGTATGTCCTGACCCCTTGACGGTAATTGACCCCTTGCATCCTCCTATTGAATTTTGTATTGCCTTAGATCAACAACTAAATCTCAAAGCTAATGGTGAAGCCAGATTCCTTTTTCACAAGGCAGACTATTCGAAAATCATTAGTGAACTAAATAATATTGCGTGGATGGATGAATTATCTCAGTATGTTGCTGTTGTGATGCTTATTCTCTTCGTAATAAAGTTCAATTTAGTGTAGTATGTAACGAAAACAAACTGCGTGTGTACTGTTTGAGGTTTTAATAGCAACTAACTAATAAAATTACAAATTGTTTGTTATATGCATTGAGATCTCAACATGCCGCCCACCAAAGGACGCCAGTACTTTACAAGATGAATTTTACATTAACTACAACATTTTAAGTTATACAGTTACAAGTTTAATTTGATATTGTTGCAAAAATTAATCATCATAAACAATAGGAAATTCACATAATTTGCCTACAGATCGTTTAACAATATCACCACGACATTTAACACTGTAAACCCGGGTACAGCCGTCTGGTCCAGGATGCTTTGCAGTGATTCTACCTAGTGACCATTTTCCGGGTGGTAGTTGATCATCTTTCAGTAGGACAATGTCTCCTACATTGTATTCTGACTTGCGTTGTAACCATTTTGATCTAGTCTGAAGCCTTGTTAAATATTCGGTTTGCCATCTATGCCAAAAATCTGTGACCAATTTTTGTGTCAATTGCCAACGATCCAGCCGATTTATGTTTATGTTTTTAAGCTCAGGAGAAGGAATGTTAACTGGCGCCTCCCCTATTAAGAAATGACCAGGCGTAAGTGGTTCCAATGCATCAGGGTCACTAGTATCGACTGGTGTCAAAGGCCTAGAGTTTAAGCAAGCTTCTATATCGCAAAGTGTAGTAGTCATCTCTTCAAACGTTAAGCTGCAGGTCAGTATACGGCGTAAATGATATTTTGTTGATTTCACGGCTGCTTCCCATAAACCGCCAAAATTAGGGCTGTACGGTGGTATAAAGTGCCACTGAGTTCCTTCAGACGAAAGAAGTTCCCGTAGATGGCTTAGTATTTGTAATTTTGCTTCTGCGAATGCATCTACTAGGTCTTTATTCGCTCCGACAAAATTTCGACCTTGATCGCTCCAAATATGAGTGCATTTACCCCTCCGTGCCACGAATCTTCGAAATGCGGCAATAAATGAGGCTGATGTGAGGTCTCCAACCAGCTCCAGGTGAATAGCCTTCGTGGCCATACAAATGAATATAGCAATATATGCTTTATTCTGTTTAGCTCCACGTCCCCTCGACAATAAAATTTTCAAAGGACCAGCAAAATCGACTCCGCAGTGTTGAAATGGACGTGCAGGTGTTATACGAGCCTTTGGTAAGTCTCCCATCAACTGACCTTTAGTTACGGCCTTTTGTCTAGCGCATATCGTGCATCTGTGAATATATGCTTGAACAGTATTTTTTGCTCGTATGACCCAATATTTAGATCGCAGATATGTCAAGACGAGTTGTGTACCACCGTGGAGTGTCTTCTTGTGTGCGTCGGCAATAATCAGGTGAGTTAGTTCATTTTTGTTTCCAAGAATGATAGGATGCTTACTAGATTCTGGCAGGTTTGAATTGCGTAATCTTCCGCCCACCCTGAGGATACCGTCTTTGTCAAGGTAAGGGTTTAAAGTTTTTAAATTACTACCTTTTGATATGTTTTTGTTTATTTTCAGGTCTTGTATTTCTTTTTCATACTCTTTCTGTGCAATCTTTATACATTTGTTTAAAGCTTCGTTTAATTCTGTAGTACTTATTGGATTATTTTCAGTGTCTTTGGTATTCATTTTGTTACGTAAAAATCTGATGCAGTAAACTATTACTCTTAAAAGTTCGTTCAAATTGCTAAATTTTTCAAATCTAACTGTATTTTCTTCCTTTACTTTTAAATTTATTTCTATGTTTTTCATTTCTAATGTATTTTTAGTAATCCCTTGCGGAATTGTATAATCTATTTTCTTGTTTTTCAGCCATTCTGGCCCTTGCCACCAAATATCATAGGATTTTAATTCTGATACAAATGTTCCACGTGAAGCGATGTCTGCTGGATTGTTTTCAGAGACTACATGATACCATTGTTCTTTGTTTATGTTGTCTAAAATTTCAACTACTCTATTTGCGACGAATTGCTTCCATCGCATCGGGTCTCCAGAAAGCCATGATAAAACTATGGTGGAATCGGTCCATGCGAATACATTTGATGAATTAATTCTCATTGCCAGGGCTACGTGTTTTAACAATTTTGAAAGCAGAACTGCACCACAAAGTTCCAGTCGGGGCAGTGAAACTGTCTTGACCGGGGCGACACGCGTACGTGCAGCAAGAAGTGTAGTTGTTATATCACCGTGAATGTTTATTATTCTGCAATATACAACGGCCGCATAAGCCTTCTCTGAGGCGTCACAAAACCCATGTAATTCTATTGCTTTTTTATTCTCATTAGTACTACCAATCCATCTATTAACTACTATATCTTTCACATTTTCATAGTCTTCTCTAATTTTTATCCATTCTTGTTTCAGTTTCGTAGGAATTTCATCGTCCCAATCTATTTTTTTTAACCATAACTTCTGTATTAAGATTTTTATTTTTATTATGCAAGGTGCAATCCATCCCAGAGGATCGAATAGTTTTTGAGTGTCGGATAAAATAGTACGTTTAGTAATTTTTTCAGAGTATGAAGGTAATGTTAAATTGTAGTTAAATTGATCGTTTTCTAAATTCCAAAGAATTCCTAAAGCTTTAATTGTTCCATGTATGTTTATATTTAATTTAATTCTAGTTGATCTATTTTCTGGTTCAATTGTTTTCATGAAATCTGCGCTATTTGATGACCACTTTTGTAATTCAAAGCCGCCTCGTTTAAGTATTTCTTTCAGTTGTTTGCTTATTTCTATTGCCTCTTGTACGTTATCAAATCCTGTTAGCAAATCATCCACGTAAAAATCTTCTTTGAGAATTTTCGATGCGAGTGGAAAATCATCTTTTTCATCCTCTGCCAATTGCATCAAAGTTTTTACGGCCAGATATGGTGCTGGTGCGGTTCCGAAAGTAACGGTGAGTAGACGGTATTCTTTTATGTTTTCAGATGGATCGCTTCTCCACAAGATGCGTTGGAAATCAGTGTGTTTCTTCGTTACTTTAACCATTCTGTACATTTTTTTCAGGTCTGACGCGAAGCAAATGGCATGCATTCTCCATCGCATGATTATACTCCGAAGATCTTCTTGTAGGGTTGGTCCAACTAGCAATTCATCATTTAATGAAATGCCGTTTTTATCTTTACAGGATGCGTCAAATACTACGCGAGTTGGAGTACTTTCGTTGTTGGCTTTTATTACTGCATGATGACTTAAATAAACTGCTCTATTTTCATATTCGCTTTCAGGGATTTCTTCAGCGTGATTTAAATCTATGTATTCTTCAATGAACTTCGTATAGTCTACTTTTAGCTTGGGCAGTTTCAGAAATCTTCTCTCTAATTGTAAAAATCTTTGTAATGCTATTTCTTTGCTGTTACCATCTGGTGTATGTGGCGTTTCTGTTTTAAAAGGTAAGTTCACAATGTATCTTCCGTCTTCGCTTCGCTCGTGTGTCTTTTCATAAATCTCTTCACACAGTCTCTCCTCTTGAGTGAATTTTCTTTCTTTGTCACTATCTAATTCCCACATAATTTTTAGCATGTTATTTAAATCGATCTGACAAAAAAAGTACTTGTATTAACAACCAAGAAGTTAACCAAAAAGTCGTACACAAATCTTATGCTCAGGCAGCAGCTACTAACAAAAAGGTACAACCACAACAACCCAACCCAAATACAAATAATAAAGAAACTGATAACAAGCTAAACCAAATTCTCAAGTTCATGACAACGTTCAATGAGCGGCTCAATAAACTCGAGAAAAATATAATTATACAAACAAATAAACAATAATGTATCGCACACTAAAGATAATGGCATGGAACTCAAACGGGCTACAGCAACATCAACGCGAACTTCAAGTAGTCCTAGACACAAAAGATATAGATATCTGCTTAATTTCTGAAACACACTTTACCCTTCAGTCACACATAAAATTTAAAGGATATGCGGTATATCACGCAATCCATCCAGACAATTGTGCTAGAGGGGGCAGTGCTGTCATTGTTAAAGAAAATCTCTATCACTATGAGCAATTTAAACATCAAGAACCAGACATACAATCAGTGGCAATTGGTATTGAAACTAAAGAATATCATATTACTATTGCAGCAATCTATTGCCCACCCAGATACTCCCTAAAAAAAGAACAGTATGTACGATTCTTAAACAAATTTAGTGACAAATTCATCCTAGGTGGTGATTTTAACGCCAAGAATACTTATTGGGGTTCGAGGTTAAAAAATCCCAAAGGCAAAGAACTATTCAAAGCCTTGACAGACATACAATGTGCAGTTATATCAACAGGACAACCCACATATTGGCCCACTGATCCTAACAAAATTCCAGACTTGATAGATTTTTTTATATATAAAAAAATGTCAAGAAGTTACATGAACATTGAGGGTTCACACGACATGAACTCGGACCATTCACCAATCATACTGACTCTAAATCAAAGCTTTATACACAAAAATAGCCAGCCAAGCCTTGTAAATAAGCGCACCGATTGGGAAAGTTTTAAAATGGATCTCACATGTGATTTAAATTTGCATGTACCACTTAAAACGCCAGAACATATAGACAAAGAAGTCGATGAATTCGTCAAAAGTATCCAACGCTCAGCCTGGAAAAATACCCCGCAAGTCAGATTGCGAGTCACACGTCCGACATATCCAAGGGAAATACTCATCCTTATAAGGGAAAAACGGAGACAAAGAAAAAAGTGGCACCAAACTAGGTCACCTGAAGATAAGACACATCTGAACAACCTTACAAAAACACTGAGGAGAAAAATCAAACAATTCAATAACGATACCCTGAAAACCTATTTATCAGGCTTAACAAATGATCGCAGCACAGAATACTCGCTTTGGAAAGCAACCAAGGGATTAAAACGCCCAACCAAGCAAATTTACCCAATTAAGGATAAGGATGGTAAATGGGTTATAAATGATGCACAAAAAGCTTCAGAATTTGCCTTTCATCTAGAAGAAATCTTCCAGCCAAACGAAGGAGATTATATTCATCACAATAGTGACCATATAGAACAAATAGAGCAAAAAATTAAACTTGTGACACCAAAAGAAGTATATACAGAAATACAACGTAGCATCAACCCCAAAAAAGCTCCTGGATTCGACTTAATCACAGGTGAAATTATGAAAAACCTTCCCAAAAAAGGTATAGTTAAATTAACTACTTTAATTAATGCTTCTCTTCGAATCCAATATGTACCAGACTTATGGAAAGTTGCAGAAGTAATTATGATTCCTAAACCGGGGAAACCGCCGCATGAAGCTGCATCGTACAGGCCTATCTCCTTGTTACCTATAATGTCTAAGGTCTTTGAGAAGCTCTTGTTAAAGCGACTTAAACCTATATTAGAACACAAAAACTTAATACCTGATCACCAGTTTGGTTTTAGAGAAAAACACTCCACAATTGATCAAATTCATAGGATTACCAATACCATAGAGAAATCCTTAGAAGAGAATAAAGTCTGCTCTGCAGTGTTTTTAGATGTAGCACAAGCTTTTGATAAAGTCTGGCATGAAGGCTTGATATTAAAGCTAAGAGCATTGTTACCAAAGCAATTCTCAGAAATATTAATATCATATATTTCAAACAGAGCTTTCAGAGTGAGACAAGGAGAAGCATACTCTGATCTCAAAGAAATAAAAGCTGGAGTGCCACAAGGTAGCGTATTGGGGCCGGTCCTGTACCTTTTATATACCTGTGATATCCCAGAATCAGAAAATAATATCTTCGCAACTTTTGCTGATGATACTGCCATCATAGCTGTGGGGGATAATCACGCTGAAGCTGCGCAGAAATGTCAAATCTCTATCAACAAAGTAATCAATTGGACGAGGAAGTGGCGAGTGAAGCTCAACGAAAACAAATCAGTACATGTTGATTTTACAAATAGGCGTAATAATTACCAACCTATATACATAAATAATACACCTATACCACACGCAAATACAGCCAAATATCTTGGCATGACTCTTGACGCGAAGCTGCGCTGGAGAGCTCACGTCAAAAAAAAACGGGACGAGTTGGAGCTCAAATACAGAGCTATGCATTGGCTGCTGGGGAATCATTCCTCCCTGTCTACATATAATAAAATATTATTATATAAACAAGTCCTAATGCCAGTATGGACATATGGTATTCAACTCTGGGGTTGTACCAAAAAAAGTAATGTAGAAATCATTCAAAGATTTCAAAACAAAGTATTGAGGGGTATTGCTAATGCACCTTGGTATGTAAGAAACGAAGATCTACATCGGGACCTTCAAGTAGACCTTGTCAAAAATGTAATTTATAAATATGCAGAATGTCATCAAAAAAGACTTCATCATCACGTTAATATCGAGGCCATCCAGCTCCTCGATACGACGGACCTAGTGAGAAGACTCAAACGGACTAAGCCTTTTGAGCTAGTGATATAACATAGTGTAGTGTTAGTGAAATAGTGAATTAATTTAAATTATAGAACACAAGAACAATGTGTCTACCCCTTTATGTTAGAACAAAGAAGTGCAGTGTCAGTGGACGCTTCCTTCAATAAACAATTATTTAGCAGTTTAAGTCAGATTAGAATTACTCATTAGCCTTATATAAGGCTAGATTGTAATTAATATGAAGTACCCTATTATTATTCGGTACTTTATATATAACATAAAAAAAAAAAAAAAAAAAATTTAAATCGATCTGATGGTGCATGATGAGTAAGGTAGGTGTGTTTGGATCTTTGTCTTCTATTTCTCCGAATAAAATCCATCCTAGTACAGTTTTTTGTGCACTTGGAGTGCCTGGAGGTCCCTTAATGAGGCCTGGTTGTAATATGGCTGAAAATTCTTTCACTCCAAGCAACAGATCAATTGGTGCAGATTTATTGAATTCTGTGTCCGCTAGTTGTAAATTTTGTAAATGTGGCCAGTCAGTGACACTAATAGATTTAGTAGGTAATTTAGTTGTCACTCGTTTCGTTATAACATATGCATCAGTCGATAAACTAAATTCTGAGTCATATGTCGAAAGTAGATGGAGTCGAACGACGCTATTAATTTGAGTTTGAGTAGAACCGACTCCTGTAATAGTACCTCGAACTTGTTTCTTCTTCAGCCTAAGTAATTGAGTTGCTCGTTCACTGATGAAAGATGCCTGGGAGCCTTGATCTATTAGCGCTCGTAAGTATATGGTGTTTCCTTCTTCACTTCGTATCTTCACCATTGCAGTAGCCAATAGAGCATAGGCTTGTTTTGCATGAGTATGAGACGCCATCATTGTATTGACTTGAAACCCACATTCTTCTACATTTGTATTGTTAGGAATCGGTTGTTGTATTTGTATGACACTGTTATGGGCAACTGGTTCCTGCGTCTTGGATTGATGTAGAAGACTATGATGACGTTGGTGACATATGCGACAGGACATTGGCAATCGACACAATTTAACTGAATGGCCTATCAGCAGACAGTTATAACACAAGTTTTTGTTTTTAACGTAATTGTTTCTTTCACTTATTGACATCTTGTTAAATTGTTTACAATGGCATAATGTATGATTTTCGTTACATAACACGCATGTTTTTACTGAAGGAGATGAAATATGGAATGTACGTTCTCGTTGATGCTTCTCTCTTGTCCTCTCATGTGATGCAACACTATTTATTGAAGTGACTAACTCAAGCGTTCTAAATTTCGACTCTAAAAAACTCTTCAGGTCGCTCCACAAAGGTAAGTCGTCTGAGTTGTTCATTTTGTACGCAAAATTCTCCCATTCTTTATGTGACTCCTGGTCCAATTTCTGTACAAGCAGAAATATTATTATGGGGTCCCAAGATTCGGTGTTGACATGTAAATTGTTCAATGTACTAATACACTCGGTTGTAGTATCCAGTAACATTTTTACGTGAATGGCAGACTGAGTAGATATCTTCTTTTGAGAAAATAATCTTTTCAGAAGAGAATTTACGATAACACGCTTGTTTCCGAAGCGTTTTTTCAACGTGTCCCACGCTTGTGAATAGTTGGATTCCGATATTTGAACATGTCTGAGAAGTACCTCGGCTTCGCCCGCTACACTTGTTTTCAAATAATGAAGTTTTTGCACATCAGAAAGTGAAGTATTGTTATGTACTAAGCTGATAAATAAATCTTGAAAAGTGGGCCATTCGTCGTAAGATCCCTTAAACGTAGGTAGTTGGATCCTAGGAAGCCTAACTTGTTGTGACAGGTATCCAACAGAGTCAGTACTGCTGTTTTGCGTCGAAGTTTGCGGCGACTCCATTTGTATGATTGCATCTTGTATGTCAGCTTTAATACATAGGTACAAATCTTCTAAAATGGTGTATTCTTCGTTAACAAAGTAAGGAATGTCGTTGCGCTGCATTTGAGGCGTAATTTTAATGAGGGCTTGATGTGTAGAAACAAACGTTTTCCAATATTCTTCGATGCATTCCATACGAGCACGTAAGTATCCTTTCGTTAATCTAATCTTCGGACATTTTTTCAAGTTAATTTGCGTTTTCTTCAGTAAATTTGCAGTATCTTCTAATAAACTAAGTAATTGTTCCGCTGTAGCCATGATTCTCGACAATTCGATGTAAGTAATAAACGGTGCAGTATTTTTCCACTCGAGATTGAACAAAAAAATATTAACTCGTAACTTGTAAACAACTTGCAGTAATAGGTAATAACTTCGATAACTCCTTAGAAATGATCTTTAAATCCTCTTCATAAGGTGCAATATAATCGAGTTCACGTAAACAATTTTTTCAATAGGCACGCGACCCTTTCTTATCTCTTCTTTTGTCTTCGAGGATGCGTTTATTGTTCGTGGCTGGAAATGCGGCTCGATTACGACCACTATGTTGTGATGCTTATTCTCTTCGTAATAAAGTTCAATTTAGTGTAGTATGTAACGAAAACAAACTGCGTGTGTACTGTTTGAGGTTTTAATAGCAACTAACTAATAAAATTACAAATTGTTTGTTATATGCATTGAGATCTCAACAGTTGCTTTAGATGATATGGTTGCACGCTTCTACGAATTACTTAGGGCTACCATTGTCAAATACGTGCCAAAATCTAAACCGCGTAACAACAAGCAATATCCGGTATGGTTTTCAACAAGCCTAATTAAAGCCTTTAAAGAAAAAAATAAATACCGAATCAAATACCGTAAGTATTCGAATCCTAGGGACTTACTAACGTTTGAGTTACTCAGAGAGAGATGTGCTAAATTACATAGCCTATGTTATAAAATATACTTACAGCGCTTGGAATCATCCTTGAAATCGAACCCCAAATTACTTTGGAGCTTTATTAAACATAAAAGAGGGGGCAACAGTATCTATCCCGCACAAATGTCCTCCACCACCAAACACGCTTCTACTGGGCCGGACATCTGTGATCTCTTTGCGTCACACTTTTCTTCGGTTTACGTCTCTGATAATTTGGCCGTCCCCGATAATTCCCAGATATTCCCTTCTTCCAATCTGTTAACAAGTATTTCTGTTACAGAAGAAGAGGTCTTTAGGATCTTAAAAAAGCTCGATCCCACAAAAGGCGCAGGTTCGGATGGCATACCATCATTATTTGTTGTTAAATGCGCTAACATACTAGCAGTGCCCCTATGTCTCATATTTAACAACTCCTTGAGCTCTGGAAGTTTTCCAACTGCGTGGAAAGACTCGCTAGTGATACCACTACATAAAGGTGGCGATTCAGGCTTAGTAAAAAATTATAGGCCGATATCAATCCTATCAGTGTTTGCTAAGGCGTTTGAACGACTAATATACCCGATAATCACGTGGCATTTGCGGCATTCACTCATCTCGCAACAACATGGATTCATAAAATATCGATCCACAGCAACTAATATGGTATCCTTTGTCGGAGACCTTGCTGAAGGGGTCGATCATGGACAATCATTTGACGTTATATATACGGACTTCAGTAAGGCCTTCGACAGGGTAAGCCATGCCATGTTGCTGCACAAGCTTTTGTCCGTTGGGATTTCCGGTGCTGTACTAGAATGGTTTAAATCGTACCTGACAAATAGGCAATCCATAGTCGTGGTTGGTGGATATCGGTCTGAGTCATTTATAGCCTTGTCCGGCGTACCTCAGGGATCTCACTTGGGGCCCCTGCTCTTTAACATCTTTGTTAATGATATAGCCAAGTGTTTCCAAAACTCCAAATTTTACATGTTCGCTGATGATCTAAAATTTCTTAAGGCCGTAAATACAATTGAGGATTGTTCACTATTGAGCAGAGATTTGGATAGCCTTGTCTCCTGGTGCAAATTAAACGGCATGACTCTTAACGCAGATAAATGTCAAGTGGTGCGTTTCAGCAGAAAAAAAATCCCGCTATGTAGATCCTACCTCATGAATGGTGTACCACTAAATGAGACGGATAATATTAAAGACCTCGGGATTATTCTCGACAGCAGACTGCGCTTCAATCTGCATATCGACAATGTTACTAAAAAGGCCTTCAAAATGTTGGGCTTTGTTTTACGAAACTGTAAAATATTTAAAAATCCGAGCACTAAAATAACTATTTACTCGTCCCTTGTACGTAGTAGCATGGAATATGGTAGTGTCGTTTGGAACCCACACTACGACATATACAACAAACGTTTGGAGAGCGTTCAGAAACGATTTATGTGGCATCTATCATATAGTTGCAATTTAGCCAAAACTTTACCGAGTTACGAAGATCGTCTGAAACATTTTCACCTCAAATCGCTTTTCCATCGTAGGAAGCTGCTGGACATCATGTTTCTGTACAAACTGATAAATGGTTATATCGACGCTCCAAATATATTATCCCAAGTAAATATATCTATCCCCAGGAGATTGCCTAGACCTCAGAAATATGTGCCATTTGTAAAAAAGTTTGCTCGATCTAACTTAGGTCATTATGCTCCACTAAACAGAATGCTAATAAGCTACAACAGCTTACACAATACAGTCATAGACAGAGAAAATATAACCGAACGGAATGATATTAGATCGAAACCTAGCTCTGTGGATATCTTCTCAAACACTGTAACACAATTTAAAAGGTTAATTTCCGAAGTTATTTAATATTGTCACTTAATATGATATAATATTGATCCGAATTAGTATATCACATTGGTATAGATTTAAGTTATATTGTAATTTTACTTTATTTTTTGTTAATCGAATGAGTTATGATTGAGTATTATTATTATTATTTTGATTTAATTACATATTTTAAATACTTTTATTAATTACATTTTTTTTTTCAACATTTAAAACAACAATTGTGATATGTAAATCAATTCGATTCTTGACTATTAATTAATGAATTTGTAATTTAACACTTAAGAAAATTTGTAACTCCACTATTTTTAATGTAACTTGTGAACTTAATGTTATTCTTAATGATTTTAATGTTTATCTAATTTTATCTCTTATAAATCATTTATATTAATTATTGTCGCTCTTAGCACGTAGTTTACACCTATAATTGAGGTGACACTTAGTTTTAGTATCTATATAATATCCAATTCATTAAATGTGTAAGTGTTCACTTTGTTGGTGTAACTAAATAAATAAATAAATAAATAAATAAATAAATAAATAAAGTTCTCCTCCCTTTTACGAGTCCTTCCTATCACCCTGTAAATCCTTTCCCAGAGGTTCTCACCGTCTTGTTTTTCGCAGAACTCCTTCCAGCTCTGGATCTGCGCTCTTTTGGCTGCATCCTCATATTCCTGTTTCTTCGACAGGTAATCGGCGACCACCGCTGCGCGACGGATTGGCGCTGCCCGGCGTATCCTGTTTTTCCGGGTGGCGACTTCTTTCTTCATTGTTTGAAGCTCTTCGGACCACCACGGCAGGGTAAGTGTAGCTGTGCTCTTTTTCTTGGGTATTGTTTGTGTGCATGTTTGTGTTATTATGCTTGTGTAGAGTGTTACTGTCTGTTCTAGCTGTGTTGTGTTAGTTATGTTTGAGAAGGTGTCTGTAGATAAATTGTGTGCTGTCGCCAACTGGCTTAATTTCTCACGAAATCTTTGCCAGTTGGCTTTTTTTGTGTTGTATAGTCTCGTTGTTCTTGTGATGTTTATTTTATTTTTATTTTTATTTATTTATTTAGACACACCAACAGCATAACATATACAACATTCACAAATAACTCTTAATCATAAATCATAAACACTAATATGTATGCCACTTACAGGCGTGTACAACATGCACTAAATCTATGTAAGATATGCTATTACAGAAATATATAATTTAAAACTAGTGTGGTTTTAACTAGTAATTATACAATAGGCAATAGAACTACATGCCTGCAACACAACATCTAATTGGGAATCTTGTTAATGGAGAGTGCACGAAACTGGCCGAGTTTAAGGGAGAAAATATCTTTAGGTTCGTTAGTGAGCCATGTATTAAATGTATTACACATGCGAGGTATTGGTGAATTTTTTCCAAATACAGTGGTACGAAAGGGTGGTTGAAACATCGAAATCGGGCGTCGGGGAATCCTATGAGGTACATTAAATTTAAAAAGTTTAAGAAGCAGAGGGCAGTCAATAAAATTGTTGAAAATTTTGTATATGAATAAAAGGTCCAAAAATGTTCTACGCTTACTTAAAGAAGACATTTTAAAATGTTTTAGTCTTTCATCAAACTCGGACTGAATAAATCATCATACTTGATTTATTCAGTCCGAGTTTTTCAAAATAAGATAAATGCCTTATGAATCGTTTTTGGACCCTTTCTATTCTTAGTGTATGGGTAGCATATTGGGGCCTCCATACAACAGAACAATATTCTAATAGGCTGCGAACTAAGGCGTTATACAGAATAATACGTGTCTGTGATCGTTTAAACATTTTGCTATTTCATATGATAAAACCTAACATTTTAGACGAACGCTTAACAATATTATCTATATGAGGCACAAAGGTTAATTTTCTATCCAATATTATTCCTAAGTCCCTAATTTTGTCAACTTCTTTGAGTGCCTTGCTGTCTATAAAATATTTGGACGTAATTGTATGATGTTTGCGTGTAAATTTTATAAAGAAGCATTTATCTACATTTAGTTCCATTCTATTAATGAGACACCAATTACATAACCTATTTAAATCGTGCTGCATCATGAGAACATCGGCTTCAGATTTTATAGTTCGGGCAATTTTCAAGTCATCGGCGAATAAATAAGGCGTTGATGAAATAAAGCTATTAGGCAAACCATTAATATAAATATTAAAAAGAATAGGTCCCAAATGGGAACCTTGTGGGATTCCCGAGGTTATATTATGGAGCTTGGACTCGTAGCCCTTTACAACTACGAAGAAAAACCTATCAGTCAGATAAGAGCGAATCCAATTGTTAAAGTTTCCTGTAAAGCCGTATGCGGCTAGCTTATCAATAAGAGGTAAGTGGGGAACCTTGTCAAAGGCCTTGCTGAAATCTGTGTAAATAACATCTACTTCATCATGCTTATCTAGAGCTTCAGCAATGCCGTCAACAAAGGTGACCAGATTTGTGCAAGTTGATTTGGATTTTACAAAACCATGCTGGTGATCACTAATAAATTGTTGAAAGTGACTTTGAATTAAGGGACATACAACTGATTCGAATACTTTTGCCATTATGGGCAAGATTGAAATAGGTCGATAATTTTTCACAGAACTGTTGTCCCCTGATTTATAGATAAGTACGATCTTTGCAATTTTCCAGTCTCTGGGAAATGTACCTGTATTCAATGAATAATTAAAAATATAATATAGGGGTGCGACTAACGCTATAGCACAGTTTTTGATAAAAATTGGTGGGATTCCATCGGGACCCGAACCCTTATGAGCATCAAGTGACTTTAGTCTTTTTAGAATTGTTTCTTCAGATATATTTGGATTGCCTAGACAGAAGCTGTTTTTTGCTATGTCAATGAGATTCAGATTGATCATATTTTTGTCACCTGGGTCTGCGGTAACGTAAGATTTAGAAAATGAATTAGCAAATAGGTTACATATGGCTGCTCCGTCGGATTCATAAGTCACTCCGTTTGTCATTTTATTTGGATAGGAGTTTACTTCATCTTTTTTAGAACTTATAAAAGACCAAAAGTACTTGGGGTTTTTGTGAAGCCTCTGTTCAGTTACTTCAATATAATTATTATAAAGTATTTTTTCTAAATTTTCGCATCTTTTACTAATTAGTTTGAATTCGAGCTCGTCTCGAGGGTTATGATATTTTTTGTATCTTAGACGTAAATTGTTTTTTTCTCTTAGCAATTGTTGGAGTGATTTATTAAACCAAGGAGGTCGTTTTTCCAGTTCAAACTTGATTAAAGGTACATACTTGTCAATAACATTATTAAGTATTTCGTAAAATGTTTTTACTATTTCATTAATATCTACACAATGAGCAAACATTTTTTCCCAGTTTATTACAGAAAGAGCATTGTTTATAGCACTATAATTAGCTTTGTAAAAGTTATTTTTCTTACTATTTATATTCTTACTAAGTTTGCAGCACATATTCAATATTTCAATGTCTAACGGGGGATGATGAGGATCGACAACAGAGAGATTACAGGCAGATGGTGAAACATTACATGTCGGTAGGTCAGTCAGTACAAGATCAAGAATTTTTTGGTTATTGTTGGATACTAAGTTACATTGACTAAAGTTTGCAACATTAGTAAAGTCTACGAGGATTGTGTTTAATATTGTGTTAGGACAATAGAAATTATCATTCTTAATTGCTTTCCAATCTATGGTTCCTAGATTAAAATCACCAATTAAACAAGAATGCCCATCAAACTTATCCAGTACAGAGTTACAGTTTTCTACAAAGTAGTCTAAGATATGGCGTTGAACTGGAGGAGGGAGGTAAATAGCACAGATCGCTAGTTGTTTCGAAAAATCTCCATTTGGAACGTCAACAACGACCCAAAGATCTTCACATTGACTTTCCCATTTAGTCATACGGCTGGCTGAATATTTCCTGGAAATAGCAACGAGTACTCCTCCTCCGTCCTTCAGACCGTGGAATCCGTGGAATCTATCCCTCCTAAAAACTTCATAACGGTTGTCAAACAGTTCGGTACTTAGCACACTTTCATTGAGCCCAGTTTCGCATAAGACAATAATGTCATAATTAGTTAGCAATAATTTACTGAAAAATGCTTGAGTTTTTGTTCTAAGACCTCTGGTATTTTGATAGTAAATAGATATACTATTCATAGTGTTGGCTAAAGCCACCAAAGTATGCGTAAACTACAGAAAGGTTATTTTAAGTTGGCAAGGACATTTTTATCTCTAACAAATAAGTAGCCCGAGTCATCACTTTTGCGCATAAATATACGTCCACCTCGGACCCACACGTATTTATATCCCTTTTCTTTCGCTGTCTGTCTGGCTGCTGCATGTAGTGATTTATTTGCAGGAGATAGGTGTTCCATAATGAAAATTGCTGACGTAGGTCCCGTATATCCTAGATGAGAACTGTTAAGCTTATCACTTAGGCTCCTCGATGTGTTGAACTTTGTGACTGCTGCCAAAAAGGAATCCCGAATCCTTGTATTGTTAAGTTCCACTATTATGGAGCGGGGGCGCTTATTTTTAGGATTGAGTTTGGCTGTCCTTGTCACATGAACAATGTTTTCATCTTTGAGATCAAGTCCTACCACTTTGCTGAGTTCTTTTACAATCCCGGTCAAGTTTTCAGTTTTTCTCTCCGGAAGGCATTGGATCTCAATGTTTTTACAACGAGCATTTTGTTCCAATAAATTTATTCGTGCGGTAAGATTTGTAACATTCAATTGCATTTCACACTCGTGTTTTTGCAGAGTTTTTATTAACTTATCGTTCTCTTTGTATTTTTTCAGCATATCCTCCACTTGATCACTCATGTGATCCATAGCCTTGTTAATGCTTCTTATCTCTTCCTTCACCGAGAATAACTCGCCGCAAAACTGCTTTTTAAAATCCTCCATATGCTTTATCAAAATTTCTTCCATGATTTCACGCATCTCCTCTCGCGTTACTGGAGAATTTTGTCTGTTAGGCGGGGATGACAATGCAGGCCTCTTAGTAGGTCTCAGGGTAACATTTTGGGTTGTACGAATGGGAGTATTGTCATTTTTGGATGTTTTGGGTGTTGATTCTCGACATCGGGGACACAACCAGTCCTTGGGAACTTTTGTGGGCGTGGTTTTATTCTTCCCCGCAAAAAGACACAGATGGTGATACGCTTTTTTGCATTTCGAGCATTGAGTATATGTATCATCATCGTTGATAACACTGCAGCAACCCCATTCCAAGTTTAGCGAGGTCATTTTCAAACAATTTTTAATTTTATCGTTCAAAATAAAATTAATGTTGAAAGTGCACTGCAACAAATGCTCCGTATCCGTCCCAAGGAAATAAAATAATAATCACAGTTCAAATTATACAGCAATAAATGCCCCGGTCGCTGCACTGCTTACGCGTAAGCTTGCTGTCTCGAGAAAAAGGTCTTAAGTGATGCCGATTCCATACACACTTACGCGTTTCGATCAAAACGTTTGTAATGACAAATAATTTAAATTAATGCGGGTGGTTTCTTATTACACAGCACTTAATACTTTAGTTTTTAGGTCTTGAATCAACGTTTCACGCGAAAACCATTACACTTTCATTTTGCTCGAGGTTTGTAAAATTCACTTTGATCAAAAATACAAATGTTATAGACCAGTTTTTTCACAAGAAATTGTAATTTGAAGACTGCGTGCACGACATAGATGTTGATAGTAACAAGTACCCAGCGAAGAATGTCAGTACCCAGCGAAGAATGTGCCTTTTGAGCGTGTGAGTTTTATGTTGAATGTGATGCCGTTGTGGTCCGAGCTTGTTAGACTCTCGTCCACCTTCTAGTCTTCCACCCGGTCCAGCAACCACGCCGAGCACGCCGTCACATCAATGCTACTGAAGTAGCGTTTGTCGCCTCTCACCGTGTCGAAGGTGGGCTTGTTTCCCGTGTTCAGGATGTAGAGCTGCAGTTCGTCGAGCGTGGCAAGGAGTTCCGTTCCCCTTTTGTCGTCCCTGTCGCTTCCCCACCAGGCGTTCCTGGCGTTGCTGTCGCCGCCGATTAGAATCCGCTTGTGTTCTAGCGCCCCTCCCATCCTCCTCAGTTGGTGGAGGTACGGTTCGATCGGTTTGTCCGGTTCGAAGTAGAAGGATACCAGGGTTGCGTACCAGGCTTTGGTTCGGGCTTCTACTACCACGATGTTGTTGGTAGTATATTGCGGGAGTGATGTGATGTCAATGCCCTCGTCAAAGACAGCTATTGCCGCTTTTGACGTGCCCTCGCCGTTGCACTGGTAGGTCCTCGCACCCCGGTAATCCTTCATCCGTTCCCCTCCTTCAACATAGGGTTCCTGGAGAAGCGCTATAGCTGCGCCTCGCACACTAGCCTCAAGCATCAACTCATCCGTTGCTAGTTTCTTTCTTTGGAGATTTGCTTGGTAGATAGTGTACGAGGTGTCGGCGTGTTCGACCACTTCAGCAATACGCCACCGCTGCTCTAGCCAACGTGTCCCAGCGCTTCCGCACCGGACACTGTCGACTAAACGCATCGTGGTCCACCTGGTGGAGCTTCGCCAGGGAGCAGTTTCTACAAGAAGGGGGTGCCCTGGCGAGCCAATCGGCGCACTCATTCCTTATATGGGGGCCACCACAATGTCCGCAGAGGTCGATGGTCTCCCTGCAGAACCGCTTTCCGTGTCCGAAGCCCAGACACCTTGTGCACTGCACTAACGGTGTCTGGTCTTCCACCAGCACGTTCTGCAGGTCGACCCTTAACCTGCTCACGGCCATTGCCCTATTCCAAATTACAGGGGAGACCCTGAGCACTATATGTGCATTATGCGGGTTTCGGGCCTTCCTCCTATATTTTACTTCCAGTCTGTCCTCCTCGTTGTTGAGGCCGCCGAACACGGCCCCGTTCTGTTTTCTGAGTGCTGTTAATATCTCCGTGTCCGTATGGACAGTTAAGACATCTCTTAGTACCAGTAACGGGTCCCTGCTCTGCACCTCTTCAACAACGAGGGTCTCTCCTTTCTCTTCCAGTCTCTTCTTGAGTTTATCTCTTTCCTCCCTACTGTGGCACCCCATAATAACCTTTCGATCTTTAGCTTTCCTAACGCGGTCCACTTTGACCCATCCCTCTTTTGCGTCCACTGTTTTCCGTACCTTCTCAAGCACTTCATCCCCAGTTTCTAGCTCGTTTTTCGAGGTAACTATGACTGAGTGGAGCGTGGGTTTACCAGTGGTAATTGTTTTAACTGTGTCCGCGTAGGTCGGCTTATCGTTGGACTTCTCTATAAGGTCTTTTAGTTTTTGCATTTCAGTCCGGTTCTCTTGAAGCAGCCTGCTGTGCGCCTGGAGCTCCCGGCTTAAGTTTTGGATGCTCTCTGAGCAATTCTCGTTTTTAGCTCCAGGTGCGTGTGTATCCCTTTCACCGTCCTCGTTTTCCCCGTCCCTTTTGTGTGTTTCCACCTGGTTTTTCTCCCTATGTGCTTCAGCCTCTTTGTATAGGCGATGGAGGTGATTTAGGGCCTGCTTCAGCGTGTCTTTTAGGTCGCCTTTCAGATTTCTTGATTCGGTTAGGGCTGTGTGACCTTTACCGAACCAAGATTTTGCTGTCTTTGCCCTCTCCTCCGGTGATGTTTCCGGTTCCCAGCACATTTTAGGAGAGAACGCTGTTTTCCCGATTTTTGTGGGATGTTCTTTTTTAGATGCCTTTTTTGTTCCAGGTGGTACTGCCGTGGATGTTGAGGGCTTGGGTGAGGGGGTTTGCATATTTTCTTTTGTGGACGGGCTTTTATTCGCGGCTGTGCCCGCTTCCCACTCCCCTACGCTACGTCTCACGTTGGTTTCAGGTTGTGGGGACCGCCTTTGGGCTTGGGCGTCAGCCGATTTCGGTTTCGCGGGAGTTCTGATGCCAAACATTTTAACTATTTGTTTAATTTGATTTTAGTTTTAATTTTTCCTTTTGTTTCAGGTGTCCTGTCCGGGTAGGCGAACCTGTCGTCTCCCTACTGTTTTGTGGTGAGTATTTTTGTATGTTAGTATGCGTGTTTGTATAAATGAGTGAGGTTGTATGTAAGTGTGTGTGATTGTGTCTTGTACAGTGTCTATACTGTACTTAGTCAAATATAAAAATATTGTATATAGCACTCTCTATATACGTCTGTATATTATAATAATGTATTGGGTAGGCGATCTAGTCGCTTCCCTGTCAGTGGTGTGTGTGTCTGTGTGTGTATGCGTGTGTGATTGTGTGCGCTTGAGTGTTTTATGATTGTGAGTGTAGATGTGTGTGTGTGTGAGTGTGTGTGTTTGTAGCTAAAATAGCCTAACCTAGCTTTTTATGTGCACTTGGTGCACAGTCTTAGTACTTAATAGTAATAAATAATCTTTTACACAGTAAAATTGGTCAAGGAATAGTCACAGGGTTTTTAACACTTTATTCTCTTACTAGCTGTTGCCCGCGACTTCGTCCGCGTTTCCGTTGTTTTTCGTAAAAAAAAGTAGCCTATGTCCTTCCTCACGGTTCAGTGGTTTTGATGTAACAAACAGATTAACTTTCGTATTTTAGTAGGGAAATATAATATGTCATATCTACAATACTGTTGAAAAATATCGCAATACGGAACCGCACAATATTATTGTTAATAGCTTTGCCCGCGACTCCGCCAGCGAGTAACTCCTTGTGTGTTATTGAGTTAATGTATTGGTAATATTGTTTAGATCACGTTCACATGAGGCTTAAGAACCTTTTTTATTTTTGTTTTCGAGGGGGAAACCTTCAAAAGGTACCCGACGCCGTGGGAGCGACGCAGAGTTATGTGGAATTTTTACCGCACTAAAACCCCCCCGGTGGCCGTCTTCGGTGCTATAAAGAGGACTCGGGCTCCTCCCAGATGGGCGGATGGGCCCACCACCCAATCTAGTCTTTACGGCGGTATGCGACCACACATATCGCCACCTTCCCGGTATCGCCTGGCTGGACGGTTCAAGCTCCCACTCTAGCCGCCCGCAACCCCGGAAGCCCCTTTTAGTCGCCTCTTACGACAGGCAGGGATACCGTAGCCCTATTCCGATCCTGCCGAAGGCTTAAGTACTTATATAACGAAAATACTTCAATGCAAAGCTTCCGGGTAAACTATGTTGAATGTTGATCCATCCGGCACGTGAACGTAAAGATTTTTGGAACTACTGACCCGGGAAAGAGCGACGTACAACTGACCATGCGAGAAACAACTGACACCGAGATCTACTCCAGCAACACGAAAAGTCTGCCCTTGAGCCTTATTAATTGTCATTGCATAACACACCGATACTGGGAATTGCGTTCTTTTAAATTGGAATGGAAAATTATTAGGTACTAAGGGAATTCTGGGAATAAAGACGGTTTCTCCTGCACCGCAACCTGTTAAAATTTGAGCCTCGATAATATTTTGTTGCAACCGGGTTACTTTTAGCCGAGTTCCATTGCAAAGTTGTGGTGGTCTTAAATTTCGGAGCAGAATAATCGGAATGCCAATTTTTAAACAAATTTCATGAGAAGGAAGTCCGGGCATATTTAAAGAATTTAAAAATTCTATCGGGTAGTTAGTGGCGTCTTGTTCATCGACCATTCTATTTATTGAACTATAAACTTTGCTTTCCCCTTGTATATTCGACAGTATTTTATTATTAATCTCAAATGCCTGGTCATTGCGAGGAGTTAAGATGGATCTTTCGCATAGCCAAGAATTGTCCCTATTTAATATACTTGTTACGTCACCGTGACACTGTTCACTGTTCACTGTTCACTGTTCATTTTTCATTTTTCATTTTTCATTTTTCATTTTTCATTTTTCATTTTTCATTTTTCATTTTTCATTTTTCATTTTTCATTTTTCATTTTTCATTTTTCATTTTTCATTTTTCATTTTCTTTTTCATTTTTCATTTTTCATTTTTCATTTTTCATTTTTCATTTTTCATTTTTCATTTTTCATTTTTCATTTTTCAATTTTCAATTTTCATTTTTCATTTTTCATTTTTCATTTTTCATTTTTCATTTTTCATTTTTCATTTTTCATTTTTCATTTTTCATTTTTCATTTTTCATTTTTCATTTTTCATTTTTCATTTTTCATTTTTCATTTTTCATTTTTCATTTATCATTTATCTTTTTTCATTTTTCATTTTTCATTTTTCATTTTTCATTTTCATTTTTCATTTTTCATTTTTCATTTTTCATTTTTCATTTTTCATTTTTCATTTTCATGTTCATTTTCGTACAGATAGATGACTGAGTTATAAACGTAAGAGTAGACAAATATAATCAGAAAGCTTTGAACTGCTAAGCTATCGGGAGTTACACGTGTTATTGTGAGTCAACCATAAAAGATGGACATATGCTGTCGTAGGATATTTTTAGATAATTTTAAGGAAAATATTTCCCTCATACATGATTTCTGTGTAGCTTTAACCATTAAGGTTGCACACGCGACAGAAGCTTAAAAAAGTAACTTCTCCCGTTTTCCCAACATTTCCCTTTACTGCTCTGCTCCTATTGATTGTAGCGGGATGAAAAGTATACCAGCCCAGGAGTATAAAGAATAATCATACCAAATTTCGTTAAAATCCACTGAGTAGTTTTTGTTTCTATAACGGTTATACAGACAGACAGACAGACAGACAGACAGACAGACAGACAGACAGACAGACAAAAATTTTACTGATTGCATTTTTGGCATCAGTATCGCTAATCACGCCCTGATAGTTATTTTGGAAAAATATTTCATGTACAGAATTGACCTCTCTACAACTTTATTATAAGTATAGATTTATACGTCTTATTTAAAAACAATTTCTTATTTAAATTTACGTTTTTAACAATTTGTAGAGTCTTACTCCGAGGACTCTATGTAGAGCCTCCCTTCCTACCCCAACGTGTAGCCCTCCCCGAGCCCTTACCGACGAACCCAAACTCGGGTACTCTGACTTCACGGGTTCCGGAGATATGGTCTCTTGAAATTCTTGGTTTTCAGTCCAAGATGGCGGACGGTCTTTCAGGCCTGAAAAGTCCAAGCGCCTGAAACCTGGAAATAGGGTGCCGAATCTGTTCCGGAGCAAGGGGAAACCCTTTTCCCGAAAACCCTGATATCCTACGACCTTCCGTTCGGGAGCTATGCCGGTTCAAAGTTTTCCAAAATGGCCGCCGCAGCTGTCAGATTGCAATTTTGACCGGCTGTAACTTCCAAACTATACGCCGTAGGATGCCCGAACTTGGGCTTGTCTGAACCAGGTCGACCTCCCCTATCCCCCGGTACCCCCCCCCCAGACACCCGGAAATTTGGGTGCTCTGAATCGTCTGAAACCTTCAGAGGTGGTGGTAGGCTTCCTCCTGAACCCAGAACTGAAGTCCGCAGTTTCCTACGAGCTTCTGTTCAGGAGTTATGACGATTCAGACATTTCCAAGATGGCGGCCAAACGTCAAACTCCAACTTTAACGGGTTATATCTCCGCTTTGGGAAGTCGGAGCGACACCGGGTTTTCGATGGTAATAATGGCGGCCTCTGGTCTGGGATGGTTTTCAGGGCCGAATTGCCGGTTCCTAATACTATTTAATCTATTTCTATTTTACTAAATTTATCTGTTTACTATTTCTATTTCTGGGGAGGAAATTTTTAATTTCTGGGAGGGGGATTTCATAGGCTTTTTGTTTTATTTATTTTACAATTTTGGTTTGGTTCACATAATTTCTTAACTAACTTATTCTATTACAGTTTTTCTTACATATTATCTTAATTTTCTACGCTTACTTTCTAATTTTTGTTACATTTTGTTTTTGTATATGTTGCACGTAAATATACACATTATATTTCGTCAACATATGTTGAAATCCTATTTCTTTTGATCACCACTTCTGCTATTTGCTCACAAAATTTTAAAAAGGTTGGTAGGTCATTGCTACACATGATTTGTGGTGTACTGTGTTGTGTTAGTTTTGTGCCAATCTCGTTTTCCAGTTCAAGTCGCTTGTACTCGAAGACAGGGCAGTCAAACAGGATGTGCGGTATGGACTCGACCACGCCTGGTTCACAGGTACATGATGAGTTCTCCTTGCATCTGAACCTGGTCAGGTACTCGGAGAACCCCCCATGGCCTGTCAGTATTTGCGTCCGCAATCCGGTTATTCCCAGCTTTTTAACTACCCTGAAGGCTGTAACGGCGTCCGGAAGAAAGATTTAAGTGACACTGGCTGTTGTCTCGACTCTGTACCTTTCATCCCATTCGTCAATTGACCTTCTCCTCAGGCATCGCTTGACGAATGAGACGGGGCACAGGTCGTATGTTGGTGCGACCTTAGCATTTAGCGCCGCCTCTCTAGCCAGCTGATTTGCTCTCTCATTCCCCGGCATTCCGGCGTGTGCCTTAATCCAGAACAGAGCAATTGTTCTGTTCTGAAGGATTAGGTCTCTAATGTTCCGGTTTGTTCTAACTGCCAGGGAGTGGGTGCAGTTTTCCGCTGTCAAGGATTGGAGGGCGGCCATCGAATCACTATATATAGCGCAGCTGGTCTCTTTTCGATTTAGTGCCACCTCACTTGCTTTCCAAATGGCCAGGAGTTCGGCCTGGTAGACTGTGCAATAGGACGACAGAGCAAGCTTGATGGCCCTGACTTCGCCGTCGCCTTTCCACAAGGACAGCGCGGCGCCGACCCGGCCCTCAATCTTGCTGCCGTCCGTAAAGATTCTCAGCTCGTAATCGCTGTTTGCGTCTAGTTGTTCTTGGTCTACCAGGCTTATGAACTCGATGTCCATTTGTTCCGCTGGGTGAGGGGCCTCGACTGTTGGAGCCCTACGCTCGATCTCTCTTCCGGCAAGCTCCGGCTGGGGCACGCCCCTCTTCGCCTCATACAGGGAGGCTGCCTCCTGTACGCGGAGATCGAGTGGGAGTATCCCAGCCAGAGCCAGCGCTGAGTTCAGCGACACCGTTTTGTACGCCTTACAGATCTTCTGTAGGAAGGACCGTTGGATGCCACCTAGTTTCTTACGGATTCCCAGCTTCCTGGATGCTGGGACCCAAACACTGGCTGCGTACATGACAACTGGCTCTACGTTTGCTGTGTATATAGTCCTCAACACCTCGGGATGGAGTCCCCAACTCACCTTCGCAGCTCGCGTTAGTTGTTTGTGGATCGCTATTGCCTTTTTGCTCACTTTGGTGACATGTGAGTTGAAGGTGAGTTTATCATCCAGGGTGACTCCGAGGAGCTTTAACTCCCTGCTCGTTTGTATCTCTACCCCTCCCATGCTCAAGCGTGGGGTGTCGTATTTGATCTTCTTAGTTATTGTTATTGCATTAGTTTTATGTGGTGCAAACTTGAGTTTGTTTGCGACACCCCACGCTTGAACATATTCTAGGGTAGAGTTGGCTTTCCCTTCAATCTCCTGGGCCGTGTCGCCGTGGAACAGTAGGGCGACGTCGTCCGCAAAAGCTTGACTGTAGTCTGCCCTCTGTTCCAGGCCTCTGAGGAGCGGGTCGAGGACTACATTCCACAGCACCGGCCCGCCAATTGAGCCCTGCACGCAGCCCTTGCTTGTACCCCTGCGATGTTGATGTCCAGCATATCTTAGGTTGACGAAGCGATCTTCCAAGTAGCTGTCGATGGCGCAACGCAGGTTCCGTGGGCATGTCTCTTCTGCGAGTCTCGTTCTAATTTTTGGCCACCAAGCGCTGTCGAAGGCTCACTCTATGTCCAGCGATATTAGTGCAATAATCTTTTTCTCCACTAGTTTGCTTTTGATGTATGTTAACAGGTCATAGAGGGAGTCTTCGGTGCTCTTTTGTGGCATGAAGCCGTACTGTCGAGTGCTCAACCTGGGTATTATGTGGTACTTGATTCGCGCCATCAACAGCTTCTCGTATATCTTCCCCATGATGGGCAAAAGCCCTATTGGTCGGAGGGACTTTGGTGTATCATAAGACTCCTTACTGGGTTTTCTAAGTATGATCACCGTCGCCTCCTTCCAAGGTTTGGGGAAGTGCTTCAGTTCAAGGCACTTGTTGATGACGCCCAAAAAGAGCGCTGGGTCGCTCTCCATGGTGCCATAACAAATGTCGGCTGTGAATCCGTCGGATCCAGGGGCTTTTTTGGGGTTAAAGGACCCTACTGCTGCTTTCAGCTTCCTCATCGTGAAAGGTGACGGTATATGGATCACCAAAGTCGGCCAAGGGACGGCAGTGGTAAGTTGATTTCAAGATTTAGTGAATATATTGGGTTAGGTTAAGTTAGGTTAGGTTAAGTTAGGTTTTTTTTTTTTTTGTTTGGTTTATGCTTCTTCCTGCGGCATGGAGGCTGCAGACTGTATTTGCTGGTTTGTGTTTTTTTTTGCATAAAGATTCTTCCTTCTCCCATCGACAGAGGTCATCGGTATTTTATATTTATCACATAAATTTAAATATTTATTTAATAATTTATAGTTTATTTTCTGTTTTACTGATTAACTGTTTTAATTTAATACTAAGACAAATAATACAATTAATTTTGAGCTATTGACTTTATTAAAGGGAACGAAATTTTGATATATAAATATTTTATGTTACTTAACTGCTCTTATATTTTTCTTGAATGTTTTCCAGAAGTATGTATGCTATACATCGATATAATCACTATATTTTGTATAGATACTGTGTGTGTGCTTTCTTTGTTGGATTTGTGTTCAATTTTTGTTTTTGTTATGTGTGTAATTGTGATTAATTTTCTTGTTTTTTTTTTCAGGTACTCGGCTGCTCGGATGACTCGGTACGAATGATCCTGCTTTCCCGGGTGTCTATGCTGTTTGTCTTGCGGAGCTCCTCCGACCACCATGGTATAGTTAGCACGGTTTTTTAAAATTACTGTATGTGTGTATGTGTATGTTTGTGTTGTGTGTGTCGTGTTTAGTGTTACTGTATGTTCTGATTTTGTACTGACCAACTGGTTTGTTTTCTCATAATATACTCGCCAGTTGGCCTTTTTGTGCTGTGTTCTTGTATGTGTTGTACGTGTACTGTATGTAATTTTAATTACCATAAGAATTATGGTCTCCGCTATATCATTGTAGTCCGAGTTGGCTTTACTTTCTTTTTTCCTGTGTTTTACGACCCGGTTCCACGAGTCAGTCTTACATGTCGCGCCAGAGGTAAGCCTTTCCCCTGCATACCTAGACTCTTCTCTTCGATCGCTATTTGTACTATCCCTCCAGGTGGCCACCTCAGCAATAGGCAACAGATGCCCGAGCCAGCGCGTCCCACTTTTTGCGAACGGGGCACAGCTGACTAAATGCATGGTGGTCCACCTGGTGGGACTTGGCGCAGGAGCAATTTTTACAAGAGGGGGCCCCCCCTGACAACCACTCCGCGCACTCGCCCCTCGCGTGGGGGCCTCCACAGTGGCCGCAGAGATCGATGGTGTCCCCGCAGAAACGTTTACTGTGGCCGAAGCCCAGACACCTGGTGCACTGCACCAGAGGGGTCTGGTCCTCGACCCTCACGTTCTGCAGGTCCACCTTGAGTTTCCCCGCGGCCACTGCTTTTTCCCAGACTTTGGGGGACACCGAGAGCACGATGTGGTTGCAGTGGGGGTTTCTTGTTTTTCTGCGGTATTTGACTACAGCCCTGTCTTCATCTTCGTCGAGGAGGTCAAAAACATCCCGGTTTTGCCTCCTCAGGGCGCCGATTACCTCTACGTCGGTGTGGACGGCTAGTACGTCCCTGAGGATGAGCAGCGGGTCCCTGTTTTGGACCTTCTCGACAGTGAGGGCCTCACACTCTTCCAGCCTCTTCTTTACTTTGTTCCTTTCTTCTGTGCTCGTGCAGCCCATGATGACCTTCTGGTCTTTCCCTTTTCTGACCCTTTCAATCTGTACCCACCCTGCCTTTGCGTCCATGGCCTTTCTCACTCTGGCCAGGACCTCGTCCCCGGTCTCGGTCTCGTCTTTCGACGTGACCACGACCGAGTGTGACGTGGTCCTGGTCGGAGGAGTAGGACCGGTCTTCAGGACGCCGGCATAGGTGGGTTTAGGTGGGTCCTGGCTGGTGGTAATTGCCTCCCGGAGTAGGTCCATCTGCACTCTATGCTCTTTGAGCTGCCGGGCGTGTTCCCGGAGTTCCTGTGCCAGGTTTACTCCGGGCGCCACTTCTATCCCGTCCTCACTTTCCTTTCCCTTCGTCTCGCTTTCCATTTTTTCCTCGTTCTGGGCAGCGCTCTGCGCCTCCGCCTCCTTTAGTAGCCTTAGCAGGTGGTGGAGGGCCTGTTTAAGCGTTTCTTTAAGGTCCCCCTTGAGGTTTCTGGATTCGCTCAGGGCCGCGTGGCCTTTCGCGAACCAGGACCTCGCCTGCTGCGCTCTTTCGCTAGGTGTCGTAGTAGGCAGGGAGAGCTTTGGCGAGAACGCCGCCCTCTCGGTTTTTGCCGCCTGCTCCTTTTTCGCCTTCCTGGTGCCCGGTGGTGCGGCAAAAGAAGTTGTCGGTGCGGGGGAGGGAGTCCTTGCACTCGGGTTCCCCTTCGGGTTTACTTTCGGGTCCGAGGTGACACTCGCCTCCCACTCACCGACACTTCTCCTCACATTTGTGACAGGCGGCGGCGACCGAGACATTTTCGATGTTTTTTCCGGGTTCCTGGATTTTGCGGGTGTTCTAAACCCAAACATCTTTTTATAGTCTATTTTTGTTTGTTTCAGGTAATGCGAGGTACGGGGGGCTGGCCAGCAGCTTCGAGCTCCGCAGGTAAGCATGTGTATGTATGTACGTGTGTGTTTAGGTGTTTGTGTGTGTGCGGCTGTGTATGTGTGTACGCGTATGTATGTATGAAGTGTACTTATTTGGTTGTATATATGTAAGTGTGTTTGTGTGTCTATGTGTGAGTATAATATCTATGTGCAAGCACGTACAGTCAAATGTAGTGCACACTGTGCGCAGTCTTCTTCTGGGTAATTATTTACTAAAATAATTCAGGTAATAATAATTATAAGTCAGTAGTTCGAATGAAATAAAATTTGAATAAGTTAGAATAAGTTACTATACCTATTATATCGCTAAAAATTTTAATATTGGGGAGGTATACCCAATAAGATATACCTTACGGTCAAAACAGTCTTATGAGCGTCAAAAGCGTACAAATAATTAACCTATATTTGATAGTCAGATAGTCTTTTTCTACAGTCAAAATTGCAAGATAATAATAATAACAATAAATTAGATTGAAATAACTATTACTATAGGTCTGAAGTCCGAAGACAGGGTGAGGACACGATAATCCTTAAATCGGGCAACTTGTTCTATCACCGGGAGGGCGACCACCTGTCTCAGGGTGGTGTCGGGTTCCTCGTCCACAAATCCCTCGTTAACAACGTGGTAACAGTCGACAGTGTGTCGTCAAGGGTAGCGTACCTTATACTCAGAATATCTAAACGGTATTCGCTGAAGGTCATACAGGTATATGCGCCGACTTCGACACACCCAGACGATGAGGTCGAGGTTATGTATGAGGACGTAAGTAGAGCCATGCATACCTCAAAGACCCACTTTACCGTTGTTATGGGGGATTTTAACGCAAGACTGGGCACGCGGAACGACGGCGAGCGGAAGGTGGGGCCCTTTGGAATTGGACAACGGAACCACCGAGGCCACTTGCTTGCCAACTTCTTGGAGAGGGAGGGCCTCTTTATGATGAACTCTTTCTTCAAGAAGAGGGCACAGCGAAAGTGGACTTGGATAAGTCCTGATGGTTCCACTAAGAACGAGATAGACTTCATTTTGGCAGACAAACGGCACATATTTAATGATGTCTCTGTGATCAACAGGGTGAAAACCGGAAGTGATCACCGGATGGTAAGAGGCACATTAAATATCAACGTAAAGCTGGAACGGTCACGCCTAATGAAGTCTACGCTCCGACCAACACCTGTCCAAATCCAGGGCTCCGAAGAGTTTCAACTTCAGCTACGAAACCGTTTCGCGTGTCTCGATTCTTGCGTTTCTGTGGACGAAATTAACACCAAGGTAGTAACAACTGTCCACGACGTGGGGTCTAAGTACTTTAAGACCCACTCCAGTAGTAGGTCTCGGGTTCTCTCAGAACATACTCTCGGTCTCATGAGGGAGAGGCGAGAACTATGTGTGCAGTCTCCAGCCTCAATGTCGAAATACAGACTGCTCAATAAACAGATCTCTCAGAGTAGGCGACGCGATTGGCGTGCTCATAACACCCATCGCGTAAAAGACGCTATTGATTCCGCTCAATAGCTCGACCAGGGCTCGAGAGTGTTCGCCAGGGATCTGTGCGTTGGGCAGAGCCTGCTGACGAGGTTGAAGACCGAATCGGGCACCATGGTTTCGTCTAACTCCGATGTTCTGAGAGAAATTGAGAAATAATACAGACAGTTGTATGCCTCCACACGTGCTCCCGCCCGTAACAAGGCGGGCGACAAACGTGCCAAACTGACCCGACACTATACTGAGGACCTCCCGGACGTCAGCCTGTATGAGATTAGAGAGGCTCTCAAACAGCTGAAAAACAACAAGGCACCGGGCGATGACGGAATCACAACAGAGCTGCTAAAAGCTGGCGGTAAACCCGTACTAGTGGCGCTCCAAAAGTTGTTCGATTCCGTCATTACTAGTGGGACAACCCCGGAAGCGTGGAGCAGAAGCGTAGTGGTGCTGTTCTTCAAAAAGGGCGACAAAACTCTTTTGAAGAACTACAGGCCCATTGCGCTTCTGAGCCACGTGTATAAGCTGTTTTCGAGAGTCCTCACTAACCGCATTGCACGCAGGCTAGACGACTTCCAGCCTCCCGAACAAGCCGGTTTCCGAAAAGGCTACAGCACCATAGACCACATTCACACGCTGCGGCAGATTATACAGAAGACCGAGGAGTATAATCTGCCGTTATGTGTTGCTTATGTGGACTATGAGAAAGCCTTCGATTCTATAGAGACCTGGGCGGTGCTGGAGTCCCTTCAGCGATGCCAGATCGACTATAGGTACATCGAGGTGCTGAAGTGTGTATACACTGCCGCCACCATGTCAGTCCGAGTACACGACAGAAGCACAAATCCAATCCAACTGCAGCGGGGAGTCAGACAAGGCGATGTTATATCGCCGAAACTGTTCACCGCTGCGTTGGAAGATTTGTTCAAGCTGATGGAGTGGAAAGGTCTTGGCATTAACATCAATGGCGAACACATCACGCACCTTCGATTTGCCGATGATATAGTCATCTTGGCAGATTCGCTGACGGACCTCAGCACAATGCTAGGCGACCTCAACAGTGCCTCACAACGGGTGGGTCTTAAGATGAACATGGACAAGACGAAAATCATGTCTAATGTCCATGTCACACCCGTACCGGTAGTTGTTGATGGCACTCCTCTCGAAGTTGTCGACGAGTACATTTACCTGGGACAAACGATCCGGATGGGTAAGTCCAACTTTGAGAGGGAGGTCACTCGAAGAATCCAACTCGGCTGGGCTGCGTTCGGGAAATTTCGTAGTATCTTCTCGTCCACAATTCCTCAGTGCCTGAAGTCGAAATTATTCGAGCAATGTGTGTTGCCAGTGATGACCTACGGCGCCGAAACGTGGTCCTTCACTGTAGGCCTCATTCGGAGACTCAGGGTCGCTCAGCGTGCTATGGAGAGGGTTATGCTCGGAATTTCGCTACGAGACATGATTCGCAACGATGAAATCCGTAGACGAACGAAGCTTACCGACATAGCTCTCAAAATTAGTAGGCTGAAGTGGCAATGGGCCGGCCACATCGCTCGCAGGACCGATAACCGATGGGGAAGGAAGGTCCTCGAGTGGCGACCACGTTTAAGCAAAAGGAGTACAGGTCGCCCCCCTACCAGATGGACCGATGACCTGAAGAAGACAGCGGGAAACCGTTGGATTCAGAGGGCACAGGACCGGTTGGAGTGGCGCCATTTAGGGGAGGCCTATGTTCAGCAGTGGACATCGAAAGGCTGATGGATGGATAGGGACTGACCCAATAAGGTACAGTCTCTGTGTCGATTTCTTATTTAATGCCAAAATTTGTGTAAAAAATTATTTTACTTGTCGATGGTCGATATATGTGTAATTGCTTACAGTCGTATTTTATAGAATAAAGGCTTTATGTATATTTTGCCTAATTAGATTAGATTGTACCCTAAGGGTACCGTCGTACGTCGAATGTCCTAAGAAAAAGTCAAAAAATATCAATAGCGTCGATATCGATAAGAAAAATAAGTCAACTTTCGGCAGAAATTTCTCTCGTCCACCTTAGTGAATCAAAAGAGGGCGGGTGGGCGGTCTTTCAAAAAGGAAAAATCGCGAAAATCCGGGAAACCACCGGGCGGATTTTGACGAGCGAGGTGTCTAATAAAAGAGTTCGCAAGACGCAGCTATTGAATCCAAAAAAGGGGGCAATCGGTGCACGGACCGCGAAAATTTAAAGTGTGTAAGTTAAGAATTTGGAAAATTTGGGAAAATGAAACTATTGAAAATTTTGAAATAAAACTAGGGGGATGGATAGGTATTCGCGAGACAATTAAAGCGATATAATTTTTTTCAAAATCCACCGAGAAATGACAGAATTATATTAGATTTAAATTTGATCAAATATGGGTTAGGGTAGGTTAGGTTAGGTTTTTTTTTTTTTTGTTTTAACATGATCCCTCTGACGTGATCAGAGACCTTTATTTTTCGGGGTATTATTTATACGGGTGTGTTAAGTTTGTGTGGCCTTTGTTTGGCCAACTTTACTGTTACTTTCTTATTATTCTTTCTTACTCATTACTTTACTATTTACACTAATAATTTCTACTTTTAATATTATCTTTATCTTGGTATTTTCTATTAATATAACTATAATAGTTACTATAATAATATTTACGTTATCTTTAGTATTTTCTACTCTACAATTTCCACTACTATACTTATCTATTTATTCCTATTTATTGTTCTACTTGATACTTTTTCACAATATTCTATTATTTTATTCCTAATTTTACTGTCCCTAATTAATTTACTTATGTTGTTTTCATTTATATCACTCCCAAGGTGCTGCTCGGCCTCCAGTCTTTCCGGGGCAGAGACCGGACAGTCGAATAAAATATGTGCAACGGTTTCTTCCTTGTCGGGGTCGCAGATACACGATGGGCTCTCCTTACACTTGAAGCGGTGTAGGTATTGGGAGAACCCACCGTGCCCCGTCATTATCTGCGACAGAAGACCGTTGCATTCGATCCGTAGTGCGAAGTTGTACGCGGCCTGGGCGTTGGGAAGAAACATCTTGGTGACAGGAGCCGTTTCCCCGGCTCTGTATCTCCGATCCCATTCGTCTAGCGAGTCTGAACGAATTAGGGGCTTTACGAATGAGACCGGGACAAGGTCGTAATGCGGCTTCTTCTTGCCCTTTTTTGTTTCTTCCTTGGCCAGATGGTCGGCCCGCTCATTCCCCTCCAGCCCTGCGTGCGCCTTGATCCAGAACAGAGATATTTCTCTGTTCTGGTTCCTGATGTTAAGAATATTCTGGCGAGCCTCTACTGCAAGGGGGTGGAGGGAATGAGGGTTGGTGACCGCCTCCAGAGCTGACCTGGAGTCACTGTATATCCCTACGCTGGAGTGTTCGCTCTTCAAGGCCTCCTTGGTTGCCGAACATATGGCCAGGAGTTCAGCCTGGTAGACCGTGCAGTACGATGCCAGCTTAAGGCCCACAGGTTTGGTCTCGGCTACGCTATTCCAAAAGGATAGCGCGGCCCCGACTCCATCCTGGCTCCTGCTGCCATTGGTAAAGATCCTAACTGCCTGTGTATTATGGTTTTCCACCTCCTGTCGGTCTACCAGACTTTTGAACTCCAGGCACATATGGGTTGCCGGGTGTGGAGTTTTGGTGTACCGCACCATTTGCTCAACCTCTCGGTCCTTTAGCTCTGGTCTGGCCACCCCCCGCTTGGCCTCATAGAGAGCTGCTGCTTCTCGTATTCTGATATCGAGGGGTAATAGTCCAGCCAGAGCCAAGGCCGAGTTCAGGGAGACGGTGCGGTATGCCTTGGTCAGCTTTTGAGCAAACACTCTTTGGACCGCGTTCAGTTGTTTCTGGACTCCGATCTTTCTGGAGGCGGATGCCCAGGCGCCAGCCGCGTATGTGATGACGGGCTCGACCGCCGCGACATAGATGGCCCTTATCACTTCTGGATGGAGACCCCAGCTAACACGAGCGGCTCTGGCGAGCTGTTTATAGATGTTTAAGGCTTTCTTGCAGACGTTTGCAACGTGCTTGTTAAAAGTGAGTTTGTAGTCGATGGTGACACCCAAAATTTTAATTTCATTTGACATTTTAATGTCAACTCCACCCATGCTCAGCAGTGGCGTGTCGTACTTTAATTTCTTGGTTAAAACCATGGCACAGGTTTTATGAGGTGCGAACTTCAGTTTGTTTCGGACACCCCACTCCTGAACATAGGTGAGAGCGGTGTTAGCTCTTCTTTGGATCTCTAATGCCGTATCGCCATCGAACAACAATACCACGTCGTCTGCAAACGCCTGGCAATACTCGCCTCGGCTCGCCATATCCTTTAGCAGGGGGTCTAGAAGGAGGTTCCATAAAATAGGACCATCTATCGAGCCCTGCACACAGCCCTTTGTGGTCCGCTTTGTGTATTCGCCGCCGGCATATAGTACACTAACCCTACGATCCTCCAAATAGCTTCCCACTACCCGTCTTAGGTTTGTGGGGCATCTCTCCTCCGCTAATCGTACCTTTATGGCTGGCCACCATGCGCTGTCGAAGGCTCCCTCTATGTCCAAGGATACTAGGGTGACGATTTTCTTTTCGCGCAGTTTCTTATTAATGTGCTGTATCAGGTCATAGAGGGAGTCCTCGGTGCTCGGTGGTGCTCGGTGGATATCCTCGTCTGTGTTGTAATTGAGGATGTCCCTGAGAAGCAAGAGTGGGTCCTTGTTTTTCATTTCTTCCACCTTCAGGTGTCCCCCAGCGGCTTTTAGCCTCTCTGCTATTGTGTCCCGCTGAGCCTCCGTGCTGCAACTGACAATGACTTTCCCATCCTTCACTTTCCTCACCTTTTCCACTCTTAGCCCCTTCTCCCTTGCCGCTAGGGAATGTCTTATTTTGGTGAGGACCTCCTCACCTGTGTCGGTTTCGCTTTCCGACGATACTGCTATTGAGTGCACTGCCGACTTCCGATCCGGGATATTCCCTTTTAGCTGTCCGGTCACTACACTTGCGTACGTTTTGGAAGCGCTGGCTAGGGTTTGGAGGTCCTCTGTCTGTTTGTCCATGCTTTCTTTAATTTCATTTAGGACTGCGCTGTTCTTTTTAAGGAGAGTATGGAGGTCCTCAATCGTCTTCGCGTTCCCATTCTTGGTCGGGAGGCTCGGAGAGGACGTAGTTTCTGCCATATCCCTCTGCTGATGCTGCCCGGTCGGCATCCCCTCCTTAACCAGTCGGTACAATTTTTCAACGGCTTGGACCACTTCGGTTTTAATTTCGGTCTTAATATTCCTTGACTGGTTAAGGAGGGTTTTCGCCCTGATTAGGCAGGATCTTGCCTCAGCGATTCTGTCGCCCTCCGCGTCACTATGGGCTCCTTGTGATTGCGGCTTTATCTTGTTCCCAGATGTGGTGGGCTTTGGACTGGTGGCTGGAGAGGGCATTTTTCCAGCCTCCCACTCTCCAACGCTGCGGCGCACTGAAGTTGTTGGCAGTGGCACATTGTCTGACACGACGTCTTGTTCAGAATCTACGGAGCGCTGGCGGTCAGTTGATGCTGAGGAACACTTCTTAACGGGAGTTCTGAAGCCAAGCATTTTATGTCAGGGTACTACGTCAGAAGTTAAAATATCCTTTAACCTATAAGAACCTATAATTTATAAATTGTTATTTTTTCCAGGTGTCTGCAGGTAGGGGCTAGCTGGCTAGCAGATCTGGGGTCCACTGGTAAGTATATGTATTTTTTATTTTTTTCTTAAGAGGTTTAAAAATACTTTTACGTATCATAGGGCTGTTGTTGATACCCCGTATGTCGGACTCGATCGAGAATCCGTACCGACTAAAAACAATCCTCTTTCTTCTCACTCCCTGGACCCCGCGGGATGGCCGCTAGGCATTGCTTCGGGGGAGGGGAGATATAGCCGCAGCTTTTATAGTAGTGGCTGAGTACTCTTTACAACAGCTTCTTCCGCTCCTGCTCTCTATTCCGCAGGTCCTTCAGCACGGTAGTGGCGTATATGCTAGTTGCTTCCCACGCCGACGACGAAGATAGCATCGCTGCTATCAAGTCGTCAGGACAGATTTTGCGCCCCACTTCTTTTACCCAGGACTTTCTGGGTTCACTATAACGCGGGCAGCTGAAAAATACGTGCTCCGCGTTTTCGGCGATTCCGAGGCAGTCGGGACAGTCAGGTGAATCCTCGTATCTAAACCTATGCAGATATTCTCGGTAGCAACCGTGTCCGGAGATCATTTGCGTAAGGTAATAATTTGTTTCTCCATGTGTCCGGTTCACCCATACTTTTAAATCAGGGATCAGCCGGTATGTCCATCTTCCTTTGGTTGATGTGTCCCAGAGGGACTGCCACTGTTGCAGGCTCCTGCCTCTTCCTTGTGTTCGGAGTTCATCTCGTGTCAGCTCTGGGTTACTCCCTTTATTTTGGTGTAGGTACCTCCTTTCATCAGCTATGATCTCTACAGGGATCATACCGGCTATCACGCACGCCGCTTCTTCCGAGACTGTACGAAAGGCACTAATTACTCGTAGTGCGCTCACTCTGTACACCGAGGCAAGTTTTCGTCGAGATTCCTTTTTGTCCAGTACACCAGACCATATGGGCGCTCCATACATAAGAACCGACGTGACAACCGACGCTAGTAGTCTCCGACGGTTTTGTTTGGGTCCTCCAACATTAGGCATGAGCCGGCATAATTTTGCGGTCACTAGGGACGCTTGGGTTGCAGCGCGCTCTATATGGTCTTTAAAGGTCAATCTTTGGTCGAGCATTACACCTAAGTACCGTATAGAAGGCTGTGTCATAATTTCGCTGTTCCCGACGTTGAGCGTAATTTTCTCTGCGATTTTCCTACCGGTGATCAGGACCGCCTCCGTTTTTTGCTCTGCCAGTTCTAGTCCGACTGACCTCATCCACTGCCTGATGATTTGGAAAAATCTGTCAAATGCCCAATTCACTTCTTCTAGGTGTTTTGCCACGACTATAACCGCTAGGTCATCTGCAAATGCTGCGAGTTTAGCTTCACTGGGTAATTCCTTCTTAAGAAGTTCATCATACATGACATTCCATAAGAGTGGACCTAGTACTGACCCTTGAGGTCAAGTTGTGGTAAGTATATGTATGTAAGTGTGTATGTGTGTGTGTGTGTGTGTGTTTTTTTTTTTTTTTTTTTTTTTTTTTTTTTTTTTTTTTTTTTTTTTTTTTTTTCATAGAGGGGGTAAAAAATACTCTTACGTATCATAAGATCATGTGATCTCGTATGTCGGACTCGAACTTACGTGGCCTCTACCGACTAAAAAAAACCCCTCTTACTTCCTTATATCCTTATCCCCGTGGGATGGCCGTGAGGCATTACTTCACGGGGGGACGATTAGCTGAAGCTTACTCTAGTATCACTGTCACTTTTTTCGAGCCTGCTCTTTCTTTCGCAGATCTTGCAATACTTCCGTCGCATAGGTGCACGTGGCCTCCCAAGCCTTCTCTGTTGTTAGCATCGCATCCATCAGATTATCCGGTCGTATCTGTCTTCCTATGCTTATTTCCCAGGTGTGTCGGGCTTTTTTGTAGGTTGGGCAAGTAAAGAATACGTGCTCAGCATTTTCCTTAACTCCTCTGCAATCGGGGCATTCCGGAGAATCTTCATGTTTAAACCGGTGTAAGTATTCCTTGTAGCAACCGTGTCCAGATAGCATTTGGGTAAGATAATAATTAGTTTCGCCGTGTTTGCGGTTAACCCATGTTTCAACGTTCCTTATTAGGCGATGGGTCCATCTGCCTTTCGTTGAGGTATCCCATAACACCTGCCATTTCTTTATGCTGTTGCGTCTCTCTTCAGTTTTGATCTCGTCGGTTGTGAAGTGAGTGCTGGCTTTCTTGCGCTGGTATAAGTTTTTTCGCTCCTCTGCAAGAAGTTCAATAGGAAGCATCCCAGAAATTACGCATGCGGCCTCTAGAGATACAGTTCGGAAGGCACTGGCCACGCGTAGGGCACTTACTCTATACACTGATGCGATTTTTCGTTTTGGTTCCTGTTTTTGCAGTACTTCGTCCCAGATAGGAGCACCGTATAATAGAACTGATGCGACTACTGATGATAAAAGTCTCCTTCTTTTGGGTTTCGGACCGCCAACATTGGGCATGAGTCGTGCAATCGTTGCAGCTGTCATCGACGCCTTATTTGCTATATGTTCAACATGTTTTTTGAAACTTAGTCGAGAGTCAATCATAATACCCAAATAGCGGATGTATGGTTGCGTCGTTAGCCCATAGTTACCCACCCTCAGTGTAGTTGTCTCCATCCTTTTCCTACTGCTGATAAGTACGGCTTCCGTCTTATGCTCCGCCAGCGTTAGTCCTACTAGGTTCATCCACTGTTGTATTACTTGGAAAGTCCTATCGAAGGCCCAATTTAGCTCCTCCAGGTATTTGGCTACAACTATTACTGCTAGGTCATCTGCAAATGCCACCAGTCTTGTTTCAGCAGGTACTTCGCACTTTAGTAACCCGTCATACATGATGTTCCATAGTATAGGGCCTAGTACTGAACCTTGCGGAACTCCTCCAGTGACTTTATACTCTTTAGTTCCATTTTCAGTATCGTATAGGAGGACCCTGTCAGTGAAGTAGCTAGCCACTATGTTACATAAGTAATTTGGCACCTTCATGTCTGTCAATGCTTTCATTATTACGTCCCATCTTGCCGAGTTGAATGCATTCTTTATGTCTAGGGTTACAATCAGGCAGTACTTCTTGGAGCCTCCCCTCCAAGCAGGGCTTGTTTAGCGGAGTTGACAACTAAGTCGATAGCATCTAGGGTGGATTTTCCTTTCCTGAAACCATATTGGGAGTCAGACAAAAGTGGTTCAACTGCATCTTCAATTCTACCATGAATTATTTTCTCTAGTATCTTTCCAGCGGTGTTTAACATACAGAGCGGACGGTAAGATGATGGCTCATTCAGCGATTTGTTTCCTTTTGGAAGTAGTACTAATCGTTGCCGTTTCCAATTAGCAGGAAAGGTACCTTCTTGAAGACAGGCGTTGAAGGTATCTATGAAGATTTCAGGAATTGTTTTTACTGCTACTTTAAGTGCTATGTTAGGAATACCATCCAATCCAGGGGCCTTAGTGTTTCCTATTCCGTTACAGGCTCTAATCAATTCTTTGCCTGTGACTGGAGGTATTGTTTCATTTTTGCTTTCTTCGATGTTATATAGGAGTTTGCTTTGTTGCGGAAAAAGCGTGCTTACGATTTTAGTTAAGAGAATTGGGTCAGTTGGTGATGGGATGTTATAGTTTTTTTGTTTCTTCATGACCACTTTGTAAGGTTTACCCCATGGGTCATTTTCGACCTCTTCCAGCATTTTAGTCCATGACTTCCTTTTACTCTCCTTAATGGTTTTGTTTAAAAGCAAGCGTGCCTCTTTGTATTTTATGTAAAGCTATTCGAAGTGTGGTGTTTTCCTACACCTTTGGGAAAGACGTCTGGCGCGGATGCACTTTTTTCGAAGGTGGGCAATATTATCATTCCACCAGTATACAGGAGGCAAGCGATTTATGCTGCGTTTTCGGGGCATCGTTGCATCGCAAGCAGCTGATATTCGCCTAGTAATGTCTAATGCCTTAGCCGTCGCAAACTGGCTTTGTAAGGGTCGGTCATCAAGTGCAATTTGAAAGAGTTCGGTGTCAAAATTACTAGTCTTCCAGCCTTTTGCAGTGGATTTGTCTTTCACTGGGCATAGCTTTCTTTGCGTGTTTGTTACCTCCCAGTACAGTGCACTATGGTCGCTGGCTGTATAAACTTCGGAAACAATCCATGACTTATTTTGCTTTGCGAGTACGCTACTAACAAAAGTAACGTCGACGATTGAGGTTGCTTCTCCCCTATGGAATGTGGGTTCATCTCCACTATTCAGTAGTACCACATCTAGTGTAGCCATTGCTTCCACTAGTGCATTTCCTTTGGCATTTGTGGTTTTACTCCCCCAATCAGTTGCCCAGGCATTGAAGTCCCCCGCTATTGCTACTGGATAGTTCTTTTGCGCATCGTGAACTAATGCGTCCAGTAGTTCGTCAAATTCTTCTAAAGATAGACTAGGCGGGGCATAACAACTATAGAAATGTATTCCATCTACCTTAGCCTTTACAAATCTATTAGTAGTGTTATGGCTGGTACTTTGGAAAGGACTCTTTCCGCAGGCCCATATAGCAGCCTTCCCGTCTTTGTCAGTAATCCATGACCCACTGTCTAGTTGTTTATAAGGTTCTGAGATTATAACGAGGTCTAACTTTAAATCTCGTGTTGTCTGCATTAGTAGATCATGTGCAGCCTCGCAATGGTTGAGGTTTATCTGCATTACCTTGGGCATTGTTCCGGTTTTCTTACCGCCTGAAGAGCTTTTCTGAAGACAGGGCATTTTCCGGAGCCTGCAATATGAGTACGGTCTTCCGAAATTCCTTCTTCAAAGCAGAGAATACATTTGGCTTCTTTAGCACAATCAGCGATCTTATGATCAGCCTCGCCACATTTTATACAGCATTTTGACTTATCTGCTTTGTTGCACTTATTTGCAAGATGGCCGTAATGCCAGCATCGATAGCACTTAATTGGTTTTTGTACGCTCCGTATCAGACAGTTAACCCAGCCTATTCTGATTTTGCCGCGTTCTAGGACTTTCCTGGCTATATTCGAGTTAAGTCTCAGAGATGCTGTGACGGTGCCGCCATACGCCTTTCGCAATGTCTTGACAGCGTCTAGTCCGACGTCACCGGCATCACCTACTACTTTTTGAATTGCTTCCAGTATTTCCAGCTTTGTCGTGGTATCTTCGAGATCTTTAATTTCCAGGTCTTCTTCAGTTACTAAGTTAACCACATCAGCTTCTGGGCCTAGAAGTTTAGATATAGTGCTTCTCAGCTCTGCAGCTTTATCAGTGTCCTTTCTCGTCAATACAAGGAGCAAATCTCCTGAGGTAGTCCTGCGGATTTTATCGACGCATTGACTAATTTGGTCTGCTGATGGATTTTGCTTCACTCGTTTTAAGATGTCTGCGTATTGCTCCTTTTCTTTTGGACGAATAATGAGTGCACCATTTTTCTCCCGGTTTGCGATTGTCTTCTTCTTTTTGGTAGGTTTCTTTTTGACTTCAGTCCATTCATTTTCGGATTTCGCTTTTTGATCCAGTACTAATGGAACCGCTTCTTTTCTCCTGATTTTTGTATCTCTTACTGTTTCTTCTGGTGAAGTACGTTCTTTCCTCTTTGCTTTACGTGCTCTCCTATTCTTCGGTGTTGTCATTTTGTTGGTCTCCTCCACTTCAGTATCTTTTGCTGTAGTCTCAGAAAAGGTTCTGAAGAGTAATGGCGAGGTTTGCACTTCTACAGTGGATGTAAGAGGGTCTTGCTGCTTCATTATACCGATAATTTTCTTGTACGAGCTACCTAGCGAGGCTACGTATTTTCGAATTTCACCGTGTACATTCATTTTCCCTTTTATGAATTCCGTTAGGGCAATGATTGTCTGTTCATGTTTTTCTAGTACTTCCTTTAGTTCCTTCTTGTTGTTTGTTTGTAAGTTATTTGTAATTGTATCCATTTTGTTCCCACGAGAACCTAGGGAATTATTCGGTCCGCTTCGGCAGAGCCCCGGTTGCCGAAGTAAGGCCACTAATTACGCCTGAGGTTGGACCAGGTACCCTCAGGGGGAGCGCTCGCGACGACTATCCCTGTCGCCTTCCAGTCCTGGGCACGCTAGACCACTGACATCGGGTTGTGTTTTGTCCGCGGGGGCTATTTTATTTCACCCCTACCCAGTGTCGTCGAAACGATCCTCGGGAATTCCCCTATCCGCAACCTTGGGGACGCGCCACTCAGCAGTTCACCTCAGCTGGTGGTGTGTGTGTGTGTGTGTGTGTGTGTGTGTGAATGTGCGTGTGTATGCGTGCGAGTGTGTGGCTGTGTGCGTGTTAAATATGTATGTGTATATGTATGAGAACTGTGCGTGTCTGGTTATGTGTATGTGAATATATTTGTATGTGTTTGTTTGTATGTTTGTCTATGTGCGTGCTCGTATTATCTGCTTATTGAGCCTACTAACCTGCGTGCTCGATGTGCACGGTCATGTAATCGTAAATTTGTCAAATAGAATAAATAAATTACTAATCCTAGAGAGATGACCCAATAAGATGCAATCTCTGTGTCAAATAATAATGTGTCAATATTAACGTGATATAAATTATTTTAGATCAAATTCGTCACTTGTTAATACTTATATTCTAAAGGTACAGTCATGTGACAGTCAATAAAATTAATTTGTCAAAAAATATTTTTGTCCCGTCAATTTTCGGTAAGGAATTTTACCCGTCCACCCTAGTGAATCAAAAGAGGGTGGGTGGGCATTCTTTCAAAAATCGCGAAAATCTGGAAAATCTGACCGGTAGGTCAGATTTTGACGAGCGAGGTGTCTAATGAAAGAACTCGTCAAAACGCAGCTATTGAAACCAAAAAAGGGGGCAATCGGTGCACGGACCGCGAAAATTTAAAGTATGTAAGTTGAAAATTTGGAAAATTTGGAAAAATTAAACTATTAATAATTTTGAAATAAAACTGGTGGGGATGGATAGGCGCTCGCAAAACAATGTCAGCAACACAAAAATTACCAAAATCTACCGAGAAATGACCGACTTATATGAAATTCTAATTTGATCAAATATGGTTAGGTTAGGTTAGGTTAGGTTTTTTTGTTTTTTTTTTTTTTGTTTATACTCCTCCCTGCGGCATAGGGGCTGCACACTGTATTTGCTTGTTAGTTTTTATACTTTTAAATTTTACCCCTTCTCCTATCGGCAGAGGTCATCGTTGTTCCATTTTCACTTTCTTTCTATTTTTCTGTTGTGCTGCTGTACTCTAATACTGATAAGTGATACAAGTAATCTTGAGCTTGTAAAATGTTTTGTAAGAGAGCGACGAATTTGTAGTTTAAAATTTTATTGTGTTGAGTTCTTGTGTATTTTTAATATATTACTTACTTTAACAGTCCTCATCTTTACTTTTAAATTTTTAAGAGGTGTGTATGTTATACTGCAATATAGTCACTATATTTTGTATAAATACTGTGAGTGTACTTTTTCTTTTATTGCATTTTTGTGTTCTATTTTTATGTGTGTGTAGTTTAAATACTGTGTTTGTACTTTTCCTATTATTGCATTTTTGTGTTCTATTTTTGTGTGTGTGTAATTTAATTTTCTTTTTTCTGTTTCAGGTACTTGGCTGCTACCTCGGCGCGACGGGATGACTCGGTACGCCCGAACCTGGTTTCCCGGGTATCTATATAGCTGATTATCGTGCAGAGCTCCTCGGACCACAATGGTATGGTATGTGCGGTTTTTTAAAATTACTGTATGTGTGTGTGTGTGTATTTGTGTTGTGTGTGTCGTGTTTAGTGTTGCTGTATGTTCTGATTTTGTACTGACCAACTGGTTTGTTTTCTCATAAAATACTCGCCAGTTGGCCTTTTTGTGAAGTGTTGTTGTACATGGTATGGTGTGTGTACTGTATGTAATTTGAATTACCATGATAATTATGGTCTCCGCTATAGCATTGTGGCCCGAGTTAGCTATGCTTTCTTTTTGCCTACGATTTTCGGCCCGTTTCCACAGGTCAGTCGTACGTGTCGCGCCATAGGTAGGCCTTTCCCCTGTGTACCAAAAGTCTCCTGTTCGATCGCTATTTGTCTACCAGGTGTTTGCGACCTCAGCAATAGGCCACCGTGGCACGAGCCAGCGCGTCCCATTTCTTGCGAACGGGGCACGACTGGCTAAATGCATGGTGGCCCGCCTGGTGAAATTTAGCGCGAGTACAGTTTTTGCACGAGGGGGCCCCCCCCCGACAACCACTCCGCGCACTCACCCCTCGCGTGGGGGCCTCCACAGTGGCCGCAAAGATCGACGGTGTCCCCGCAGAAGCGTTTGCTGTGGCCGAAGCCCAGACATCTGGTGCACTGAACCAAAGGTGTCTTTTTTTTTTTTTTATATATTAAGACCTAACGATAAGGCTGACGGGCCACCTGATGGAAAGCAGTCACCGTCGCCTATGGACATTTGCAACACCAGAGGAGTCGCCAATGCATCGGCGGCTTTGGAGGAGAGCTCTTTTTACACCTTTCTTGAAGAACCCCATGTCGTAGCGCCCCGGGAATACCTCAGGAGGAAGTTCATTCCACATCTTGCACGTCCGCGGCAGGAACGAGCGCGCAAACCGAACCGTGGATGACCGCCACGAGTCCAGTTGATGCGGATGGAACCTCATCCGTCGGCGAGTGGTGCGATAAAGGAAGGGCACCAGATCAAACAGTTCCTCGGAACACTCACCATTATAAAGCCGGTAGAACACGCAAAGGGAACCTATGTCCCTCCGCAAGCTTAAGGGTTCTAACCGATCGGTGATCCTTGGGTCGTTGACGATTCGGACCGCTCGCTTCTGTACGGAGTCAAGTGGGTTAAGTTGGTACTGTGGCGCTCCAGCCCAGAGATGCGAGCAGTACTCCATGTGGGGCCTTACTTGTGCCTTATAAAGCAGAAGAAGATGCCCCCCAGTGAAGTACTGCTTGGCTCTGTTAAGAACGCCCAGTTTTTTAGATGCCAACTTGGCTTTACCTTCCAAATGACTCCGGTACTGCACATCACATGATATGTCAACTCCCAGGATCCCCAAGCTTTTATTAATGGTGAGCGGAATTTCCTGAAACTTTGGCGCTACAAAAAATGGGGTTTTTTTAGCGGTAAACGCGCAGACTTGTGTCTTCGTGGGGTTGAACTCAACAAGATTAAGTCGACCCCATGTCGAGACTCGCTCCAGAGAGTTCTCGATTTCAGACACAAGTCGGATTCTACTTTCTTCCACGAGTGTCCGAGAGGCGTTCGCACGGCCTGTATATGCAACATCCCCCGTGCTGTCATCTGCATAGCAATGCATGTTGCTGATTTGTTGCAACATGTCATTGATATGCAGAATAAACAGTGTGGGAGAGAGGACGGAACCTTGAGGTACACCAGCATTAATGGGTTTCGTGTCTGAGCAGCACCCGTCGACTACGACCTTGATGTACCGCTCAGACAAGAAGCTAGCCGTCCACGTGCACAGCCTCTCGGGGAGACCGTAAGATGGAAGCTTCGCGAGAAGGGCCCTGTGCCAGACCCGGTCGAAAGCCTTGGCAATATCTAGGCTCACTGCCAATGCCTCTCCGTTGCTCTCAATGGCTTGCGCCCAGCGGTGTGTGAGATATACCAGAAGATCACCAGTTGAACGGCCCTTGCGAAAACCGTATTGGTGGTCGCTGATCAACTGGTGGTCCTCGAGGTACCTGAGGAGCTGTGTGTTTATAACACGCTCCATTACCTTTGAGAGCAAGGAGGTTATAGCTATTGGCCTATAATTGGCCGGGTCGCTTTGGTCACCTTTTTTGGGTACAGGGTGAACAAGGGCTACCTTCCACGAAGACGGTACTTGTCCTGTGGTGTAAGAAAGCGAGAATAAGCGCGTTAAGATGGGAGTCAACTCGGGAGCGCACGTCCTCAACACCACTGCGGGAATTCCGTCTGGCCCACTCGACTTCTTGACATCAAGGGACAGTAGAGCTCGCCTTACGGCCTTTTGGGTGAAGCGTATATTAGGCATAGAGCTCCCACACCGCGGGATGGTAGGCGGTGTGGCTCCCCCGTCATCGAGAGTCGAGTTTGAGGCAAAGTGGGTGCCCAGAAGATCGGCTTTTCCCTTTGCCGTATGGGCCAGAGAGTTGTCGAGATTCCGAAGGGGTGGAAGTGAGGATCGGCAGAAATTACCCTCGACAGCTTTGGCCAGCGACCAGAAGGCACGACTCCCGGAGGGGTAACCTAGTAGTCGCTCGCCAATTCTGCCGACGTGCCTAGACTTCGCCTTAGCCATATGCTTCTTTGCTGACCTGGAGGCAGCATTGAAAGCAGTTCGAAGCTCGGGGTACTTCGGATCCTTGCACGCGTGCGCAGATGCCCAGGCTTGATATGCATCTTGCTTAAGACTTAACGCCTTAGCGCAAGATGCATCAAACCAGGGCTGACTCCGCCCTCCGACGGCCACGATAAAGTTCGGAATGAAGCACTCCATACCCTGCCGCAACACATCGGTCACAGAGTTAGCGCACGTGCTAGGATCACCCGAGACGAAACACAGCTGCCTCCATGGGTACGAAGCCAGGAATTCCCGGAATCCGTCCCAGTCTGCTGACTTATAGTGCCAAACTTGTCGCCTCCCGGGGGGGACGAGTCCCTACGGGTGGCGTCAAGGGCACCGCAGAGCTCACCAAGCAATGGTCAGAAGTGCCTAGTGGGGCCCCGACCTTCACTTGGTAATCCGCAGGGTGGGTAGTCAGCAGAAGGTCTAGCAAGGAAGCAGTATGGGTCTCTATATCAGGTACCCTAGTAAAACCGGGACAACTTGAGAGAGCCCATATGCCAAGGAGAAGTCGTATGCAGTCCTCCCGGCGAAGTCAGTGACACGGGAACCAAGCCAGTCAACATGGTGAGCGTTGAAGTCACCCAAAATCACTAACTCCGCCGAAGGGCACTGCTGCAGCACTCTGTCGGTCGCCCACTGGACGTGCTCGAATAGTCGAGTTGTCTCTACATCTCCGCTATAGGACCTATATAGGCACGCGTAGATACGGGAATGCCCCCCAACGTCTACGCGCAGCCACAACAAGGATAGGTCCTTGTCTTCCAGGCAGGCGAGACGGCGACAGCAGATGTCTCCCCGAACATACACACAAACCCCGGCTCGACGCCTAAAAGCGTGCTCAAGATTATAGCCGGGGTACTGAAGATACGATGTGTCGTCCGGAGTTGATATTTGCGTCTCCGTCAAAAAGAGAAAAGCCGGCTTTGCCGTCTCGAGATGGTGATGGACAGCATTCAGATTGGAATGAACCCCCCTGATATTGCACATGTCCACAATAAGTGTGGAGGGAGTAGCCGCTGTGCATACTTTTTCCTTTTTTCGCCTTGCCATTGATTTTTTTTTAAAAAGAGCAGGGACTAGAAAGGATTTGCAATGCTCCGTCAACGCTTCACAGGTCAAGATGTGGGTCTCCCAACACCGTGCCTACGGAAGTGATGTGGGATGCTGGCACGGGGGACGGAAGGGCCCCCGGTCCCTCCCGTGCACGACTGCCTGGCTCCACACCGGTCTCTTACTCCGGCAAGGCAGCCATGCAACAGGACTTTACACCGGTTGGCGGGACAGCCTCCCGGGCCAGAGGTTGCCAGTGTTGCCCGGGTTCGGGTCCCCAACTAACCAGCGGGCGGCCAGCGGAAAACCGTTTCACCGGGTCTCCCTGGCCCCCGCGCCAATACACCACGCCCCCGAGGGCATCGGTGCCTAAAGCACCCAGCGGCCCCGGAAGATACGAGGTCGGAGGCACCGCAAAAGGAGGGGAAAGGGGTAGGAAGGGGGATAAACTGGCTCCCAGGTACGCTACCGAAACACGACGAGTCGCTATTAACGGTAGGTTCCGACCTGGGGGTGGTAGCTAGCCAGGCAGATCCAACAGAGATCTTACCACCAAGCGGGACACCTTAGGGAATTACGCCAGGCAGTGTTAGACCCAGCAACCAATGGGACCGTCGCAGTGAGATGATGAATGCCCATGTAGACGCTGCTGCCCATCTACCTGGTATATAAACCCTTAGTCGCCTTCTACGACACCCACGGGCAGTTATGGGGTGGTCTATTCTGTATCGCCGGAGCCACACGGCACTAGTCCTGGCACTGTCTGGTCCTCGACCCGCACGCTCTGCAGGTCCACCCTCAGTTTCCCTGCGGCCACTGCTTTTCCCCAGATTTTGGGGGACACCGAGAGCACGATGTGGTTGCAGTGGGGGTTTCTTGTTCTCTTTCTATATTTGACCTCTACCCGGTCGTCCTCTCCGTAGAGGAGGTCAAAGACGGTCCGATTTTGCTTCCTCAGGGCGCCTAACATCTCTTCGTCCGTGTGTACCGATAGGACGTCCCTGAGGATAAGTAGTGGGTCCCTGTTCTTAACCTCCTCGACGTTGAGGGCCCCGCATTCCTCTAGCCTCTTCTTCACCTTGTCGCGTTCCTCTGTATTCGCGCATCCCATGATGACCTTTTGGTCTTTGCACTTGCGGACCCTTTCAATTCATACCCAACCCGCCTTGGCGTCCATGGCCTTTCTCACTCTAGCCAGGACCTCGTCCCCGGTCTCAGTCTCGTCTTTCGACGTGACCACGACCGAGTGTAACGTGGTCCCGGTCGGAGGAGTAGGGCCGGTCTTCAGCACGCCGGCGTAGGTGGGTCGGCTGGATGTAAATGCCTCCCTGAGCTGGTCCATCTGTGCTCTATGCTCTTGGAGCAGCCGACCATGCTCCCGGAGTTCCTGGACCAGGTTAACTCCAGGCGCCGCTTCCCTTTTCCCGCCCTCATTTTCAATTTCCTCTCCTTCTGTCTTCTTGTTTCCAATTTCCCCGTCCTGGGCAGCGTTCTGCGCCTCCGCCTCCTTTAGCAGCCTGAGCAGGTGTTGGAGGGCCTGTTTGAGGGTTTCCTTCAGGTCCCCCTTGAGGTTCCTGGATTCGTTTAGGGCCGCGTGGCCCTTCGCGAACCAGGACCTCGCCTGCTGTGCCCTTTCGCCAGGTGCAGATGGCAAGGAGAGCTTTGGCGAGAACGCCGCCCTCTCAGTTTTCGCCGCCTGCTCCTTCTTCGCCTTCCTCGTGCCCGGTGGTATGGCAGAAGAAGTGGTCGGTGCGGGGGAGGGTGTCCTCGCACCCGGGTTTTTAGGCCCGGGTGGGCTCCTCGGTTTCCCTTTCGGGTCCGGGATGGCACTCGCCTCCCACTCACCGACACTTCTCCTTACATTCGTGGCAGGCGGCGGCGACCGAGATTGTCTTTGTGTTGATCCAGCATTTCTGGACTTAGCAGGTGTCCGGAACCCGAACATTTTCTTATAATCAATTGTGTTTCCTTCCAGGTGCTGCGAGGTACGGGTACGGGGGGCTGGCCGGCAGACTCCAAGGTCCGCAGGTGAGTATGTGTATGTACGTGCGTGTATGGGTGTGTGTGGTTGTGTTTGTGTGTGTGTATACTGTGAAGTATGCTTGGTTGTGTATGTGAGTGTATATGTGTATATGTGAATGAGTGAAAATGTGTGTGTATGTAAGCACGTACGGTCAATTGTCAGTATTTCCTAATGCGTGCAACTGTGCGCAGTCAAATTTATAACAATTAGCTAGTATAATAATAATTCACTATTTTAATAAATAATTAATATAATAATCTAAAATTCTTAATACTACGGAGGTATACCCAATAAGATATACCTCACGGTCAAAAATGCAAATCTCGGTTAAATATATAAATGTGTAAAATAAAGTCACTTTCGTGCACCTGTGCACGGTCTTATGATTGTAAATAAATTTAATACTACTTTTATCAATCGTTTTTTGGTAGTCCGAGCAATCTTTAATATGTATAGTCAATAAGTTTTAGGGTACCCAATAGTATACTGTCCAATTTTGTAAGCGTTTGGTCAAAAAATTTAGGTAGGTCATGTGACAGTCAATAAAAATAATTTGTCAAAAAATATTTTTGTCGCGTCAATTTTCGGTAAGGAATTTTACCCGTCCACCTTAGTGAATCAAAAGAGGGTGGGTGGGCATTCTTTCAAAAAGGAAAAATCGCGAAAATCTGGAAAACTACCGGTCGGATTTTGACGAGCGAGGTGTCTAATGAAACCAAAAAAGGGGGCAATCGGTGCACGGACCGCGAAAATTTAAAGTATGTAAGTTGAAAATTTGGAAAATTTGGAAAAATTAAACTATTAATAATTTTGAAATAAAACTGGTGGGGATGGATAGGCGCTCGCGAAACAATGTCAGCAACACAAAAATTACCAAAATCTACCGAGAAATGACCGACTTATATGAAATTCTAATTTGATCAAATATGTATATGGTTAGGTTAGGTTAGGTTTTTTTTTTTTTTTCTCTGCTCTACCTCCGGCATGATTGCCGCAGTCCTTGTCTACCCTTTCACTCCAGTTCTCGCATATATTCTTCTCGCACTTTCATTCTTCATACATTATCTTTCTTTCATTCCATCTCTTTCATTTCTATTCTTACCGGTTGGGACTACCGGTACTATGCTATTCTAATCTAATCTTTGTTTATACTAGGGTTTTAAATCTAGGAGGATACAGGTTTAAATAAGTTTATTCTTTGCGGTTTTCTTCCTTTTGTTTGTTGTGGTTTTTTATTTCTACTTCTTATATTTTTATATTTACTACTTTTATAATTATTACATTTGTTTCTTTCTTTTGTGCTGGCCGTGTGTATATGCATATACATACTCCAGCATCATTTCTTATTTCTACTTATTTATTACGCTTTATTACAATGTCAGCTATCTGTATACAATATTTCAAAAATTTTTCTCTTTTTGTTTTGTCTGTCATTATGTCCACTATATTGTTGTCTGTTATGCTTGTGTCAATTTCGTGTGAAATGTTGTGTCTTTTTGTTGCATATGCTGGACACTCTGTTAAGACATGGGTAACGGTTTCCTCCACCCCTGGGTCGCAGACACACGACGGGCTCTCCCGACACTTGAATCGGTTCAGGTATTGGGAAAACCCGCCGTGTCCCGTTAAAATTTGTGTTAGGACTCCTCCTAGCTCCAGTTGTCTCACGATCCTGAAAGCTTTAGCAGCATCGGGGAAAAAGACTTTCGTCACGGACGCTGTCTCACTTTCCCGGTATCTTCGGTCCCACTCGACAAGCGACTCCATTCGGATTTGCCGCTTGACGAATGAGACCGGTACCAGGTCATAATCCGGCCTCCGCTTTTCCCTTTTTGCCGCAGACTTTGCGCGCTGATCAGCGCACTCGTTCCCTTCCAACCCAGCATGGGTTTTTATCCAGAACAGCTTTATTTCTTTATTTTGCTCCATGCATCTCATGATGTTTTGGCGCGTCTTATAGGCAAGGGGGTGAAGGGAAAGAGGGTTTTTAATGGTTTCTAAGGCCGACCGGGAGTCACTGTAGAGTCCAAAGTTTGTGTCTCCGCTCTTGTACATCTCTTCGGATGCCTTCCATATGGCCAGGAGTTCGGCCTGGTATACCGTGCAGTATGACGATAGCTTTAAGCCGAACGACTTCGTCTCGGCCTCACCATTCCACCAGGAAAGGGCGGCCCCGACTCCGTCGCCGATCTTGCTACCGTCAGTGAAGATTCTGACTGCTTGCGTGTTATGTTGGTCTACGTCTTGTTGGTCTACCAGACTTATGAACTCCAGGTGCATATGATCCTTTGGATGCGGTGTGTCGACATACCTCACCATCCGTTCAACCTCCCGGTCCTTTAGCGCCGGCGGTGGCATCCCCCTCTTGACCTCATAGAGAGTCGCGACTTCGCGTATCCTCAGGTCAAGAGGCAGTAACCCCGCCAGTACCAGGGCCGAGTTTAGAAAGACGGTGCAGTATACCTTCGTAATCTTCTGAGCGAACACTCTCTGAACCGCATTGAGTTTTCTTTGCACTCCCAGCTTCTTCGCGGCTGGCGCCCAGACACTTGCTGCATACAGGATTACTGGTTCGGCTACCGCTGTGTATATGGTTCTTACGACTTCGGGGTGGAGGCCCCAACTCACGCGAGCAGCCCTGGAGAGCTGTTTATAAATATTTAGCGCCTTTGCACAGACGCTCGCTACGTGACTGTTAAAAGTTAGCCTGTCATCGATGACGACCCCGAGCACCTTCAGTTCCTTCACCGTTTTTATTGGCCTCCCGCCCATGCTCAGGTGTGGGGTATCGTACTTCAGTTTATTCGTTAATAGCATGCAGTTGGTTTTGTGGGCTGCGAACTTTAGTTTATTTCTGACACCCCACTCCTGAGCATATCTGAGGGCGTCATTGGCTCTCTGTTGTATTTCCAGCGCGGTGTCGCCATCGAAGACTAGGATAACGTCATCCGCGAATGCCTGGCATTAATCACCGCGTTTTTCCATGGTCTTCAACAGAGGGTCCAGCAGTAAGTTCCATAAAATGGGTCCCCCTATGGACCCCTGGACGCAGCTCTTGCTGGCGTATTTGCCATACTCGGTTCCTGCGTAGCGTACATTGACTTTTCTGCGGGACAGGTAGCTATTTAAAATTCTTCTCAGGCCCAAAGGGCACCCCTCCTCGGCTAATCTAGTCTTAATAGTGGGCCACCAGGCGCTATCAAAGGCTCCCTCTATGTCCAACGAAACTACCACTACGAGTTTTTTGTCCTTTATCCTCTTGCGTACGTGTGTTATCAGGTCATAGAAGGAGTCTTCAGTGCTCTTTTGAGGCATAAATCCATGTTGCCTGTGGCTTAGCCTCGGTATGAGGTGCCATTTGAGCCGTGAGACGACCATTTTCTCTAATATTTTTCCTAGGATGGGAAGAAGCCCAATGGGTCTATAGGCTTTGGGGACTTGGTAGTTTTCTTTTCCAGGTTTTCGGAGTACGATTATGGTGGCCTCTTTCCATATCGTGGGGAAGTGGCCCAGCTCTAGGCACTTGTTCGTCAGGGCTAGGAACATCTTTGAGTCCTGTTGGATGGCGCGGCTGCAGATATCGGCCGTTAACCCATCCGCTCCAGGGGCCTTTTTTGGATTAAAGCTTTCCACCGCGGATACCAGCTCTACCATTGAAAATGGGGGGTCATGCGTAGCATAGGCCTCTTCATTTTGTCTTTCTGCTTGTTGTCTTATCTCGCGGTGGTCTGCATTATCCTCGCTCTCCAGGTTTCCTGGGTAGAAGGTATCAGCCAGCAGTCTTGCCGATTCCACAGGTTCTGTCCCTGCTCCTCCTCCCACGAGTGGCAGATCTTCTTGCCTATACATTGTTCGTCCTATGACTCTATATATCCCCTCCCATAGACTCTCTCCGTCCTGTTTCCCGCAGAAAGCCTTCCAACTTCTGGTCTGGGCTGCCTTGGCATCCGACTCATATCTTTCCTTTGCTTCCAGGTACTCTCCGACGACTTTTGCTCTCCGAATCGGTGCTGCACGGCGTATCCTACGCTTTTTGGTTCTGACTTCTTGCTGTAGGGCAGCAAGGGCCTCGGACCACCACGGCATAGTAATTTTGTTTTTTGCTTTCTTCTCCGGGATAGTTTGTTTGCATGCTATTTTAATCGTTTCTTTGTATTTTTCTACTGTTTTGTCCAAATATTTTTTACTTTCTATTTTGCCAATTTCTTGTGTATTAATTTTGTTTTCTACTGCAACCTGGGCCAGTTTCTCACAAAATTGGTTCCAGTTTGTTTTTTTTGTGTTGTATATCCTAGTTGATCTTTTTATTTCAAAACCTATTGATTGTTGCAGCTTAATCTTAAAAACTATGCCGTTGTGGTCCGAGCTAGTCAGTCCTTCCTCGACCTTCCAATCCGCCACTTGATGTTTTTTTTGCCGCAGACTGTGTCTACGTTAAGTCCTTTCATACTAGTTCTCGCTTGTATACCTCTCGTACTTTCATTCTACATACTATATCTTTCTTACATTCTTCTCTTTTGTACACTCCGGCTGGGATTACCGGTTCCCTATCTATCTATCTAACTATCTACTATTTATTTCTTTATACTATTCAACTCTGGGAGGGAGTGAGGTTTCTGGTTTTTATTTATTTGTTACAGTTTTCATTTCTTTACATTTGTACTTACATGTCTATCTTATTTAAAATACGTACTATCTTAATTTCTATACTATTGTGCTTATTCTAATTACATTACTTAATTATACATATGTTCTACATAAATATACATATATATTTTGTGAACATATTTTCATGTGCTGTTCCTTGCGTTGACCATTTGTGCAATTTTTTCGCAATATTTAAGATAAGTTAAACTATTTTTCCTACCTATTATTTGTGCAGTGTTTTCTAGTGTGATCCTTGTTTCTATTTTGTTCTCTGTTTCGAATCTTTTGCTTTCGAATACAGGGCAGTCGAACAGGATATGCGGAACAGACTCAATCGCTTCCGGCTCACAGATACATGATGGGCTCTCCTTGCACTTGAACCTGTGCAAATACTCGGAGAACCCACCGTGTCCTGTCATTATCTGTGTTCGCAAACCTGATATTTCTAGTTTTCTGACCACCCTGAAGGCTGCTCTGGCGTCCGGAAGGAAAATTTTGGTGACACTGGCTGTTGTCCCTTTGCTGTACCTTTCGTTCCATTCGTCAATCGACCGCATTCGCAGACATCGTTTGACGAATGAGACGGGGCACAAGTCATAGGCTGGGGCGACCTTTGCATTTAGCGCTGCCTCTCTTGCCAACTGATCTGCCCGCTCATTCCCTGGCATTCCGGCGTGCGCCTTAATCCAGAATAGAGCCACTGTTCTACCCTGCTGCATTAAGTGCCTTAGATTCCGATTTGTTTTCACTGCCAGGGCATGGGTGCAGTTTTCCGCTATCAATGATTGGAGGGCAGCCATCGAATCACTATAAATAGCGCAGCTGGTCTCTTTTCGATTTCGTGCTACCTCACTTGCTTTTCAAATGGCCAGGAGTTCAGCCTGGTAAACGGTGCAGTAGGATGACAGAGCAAGCTTGATGGCCTTGACTTCGCTGTCGCCGTTCCACAAGGACAGCGCAGCTCCGACCCGGCCATCAATCCTGCTGCCATCCGTAAATATTTTTAAAGCGTAATCGCTATTCGCGTTCAACTGTTCCTGGTCTACCAGGCTCACGAACTCGATGTCCATTTGTTCCGCTGGGTGAGGGGCATCGGCTATTGGAGCTCTGCGCTCGATTTCCCTTCCGGCTAGCTCCGGCTGGGGCACCCCCCTCTTCGCCTCGTATAATGAAGCTGCCTCCTGTATACGGAGGTCGAGTGGGAGTATCCCAGTCAAAACCAGCGCTGAATTAAGCGACACCGTTTTGTATGCCTTGCAGATTTTCTGTAGGAAGGCTCTTTGTATGCCGTCTAGTTTCTTCCGGATTCCCAGCTTGCTGGTTGCTGGGGCCCAAACACTGGCCGCGTACATGACAACCGGCTCTACGGTTGCTGTGTATATAGTCCTCAATACCTCGGGATGGAGTCCCCAACTCACCTTCGCAGCTCGCGTGAGTTGTTTATGGATTGCGATTGCCTTTCTGCTCACTTTGATGACATGTGAGTTGAAGGTGAGTCGGTCGTCGATGGTGACACCAAGGAGTTTTAGCTCCTTGCTCGTCTCGATGTTCACTCCTCCCATGGTCAAGCGTGGGGTGTCGTATTTGATTTTATTTGTTATGACAATTGCATTTGTCTTATGCGGTGCAAATTTCAGCTTGTTAGCGACACCCCACGCTTGAACATACTCTAAGGCAGCGTTGGCTTTTGCCTGAATCTCCTGACCAGTGTCGCCATGGAACAGTAGGGCGACGTCGTCAGCAAAGGCTTGACAGTAGTCTCCCCTACGTTCCAGGCCTTTGAGGAGAGGGTCGAGGACTATATTCCACAACACCGGCCCCCGATTGAGCCCTGCACGCACCCCTTGCTTGTGTCCCTGCGGTGTTGTTGTCCAGCGTACCAGAGATTTATGGAGCGATCTTCCAAGTAACTGTCGATGGCGCGACATATGTTCGCTGGGCAGTCTTCTTCCACCAGCCTCGTCTGGATTTTAGGCCACCAGGCACTGTCGAAGGCTCCCTCTATGTCCAGCGATATTAGGGTGACAATCTTCTTATCTACAATTTTACTTCTTATCCTCTTCATTAGGTCATAGAGGGAGTCTTCCGTGCTCTTCTGTGGCATAAACCCGTACTGCCGCGCACTCAGCCTTGGTATTATATGGTGCTTCAGTCGCGCCATCAACAACTTCTCGTAGATCTTCCCCAGAATGGGCAAAAGACCTATTGGCCGGAGGGACTTAGGTGTGTCATAGGTCTCCTTGTCGGGTTTCCTCAGCACAACCACCGTCGCCTCCTTCCATATTCTGGGGAAATACTCCAACTCTAGACATTTGTTGACAACGCCAAGGAAAAGAGCTGGGTCGCTCATTATAGCGTTGTCACAAATGTCAGCTGTGAACCCGTCAGAACCAGGGGCTTTTTTCGGGTTGAAGGACTTTGCCGCGGTCCTCAGTTCCTTTATGGTGAAAGGAGGGTCATCCCGTTCCACCGGGTTGTGCGTTCGCCTGGTTGTTTTGGCCCTGAGTCTGACGGCTTGATGTTCTGCCGTATCCTCTTCTTCGCGGTCTTCCGGAAAGAAGGTCTCGGCCAACAACTTTATAATAATAATAATAATAATAATAACTTTTATTCGCGTAAGTTACAACACACATAAGCAAAATAACAAAAAAAAATATATACAAAAACAAAAAATAGAACACCGAAAAAAAAAAAAAAAAAAATTAAAAAGTATACAATATTATGAAATATTCTTAAATAAAGGTTTTTTTTATCTATAACTAATATAATATGTGCTGCAACAACCGCGAAGGGGTCAGACTCAGCATAAGCCATGAGCGGGGTTATCCCTACTCCATGACGCTGATTTTCAGCCTGCCCCACGAGTCGAGGCCACTCGGACGGCTGCCCGCAAGGCGGCCATTACTGCCACATGTTACGCGGAAACTCGCGCCGTTACATATCTCAAAACGTTCCAAAATATGTGACTATGGTGAGTACGAAACACTATTAAATTTTCACCCCAGTACCTATTGCATCCATAATTGTATATATGCTAAGTTTTAAATGTTGTGTTTACAGCGAGATCCACTATATGACGAAAAATAACAATAATAATAAGATACCTTCCTACGCCAACTTCAGAAACAATAGCAAATTCAAGTAGCTACTGCGCCTAACATAATTAATTATGGACAACCTGCTTCTATGCCAAAGAGCCAAAAATTAAAGGTAAGTTAATATTCAATTATGCACCTACTATGTATTATAAACCAACAAAGTGTTTTAGAAGAATAATAATAACGTTTTAGAGAAATAAAGATTATAGATACCTAATTACAGATATGTTTAGTTTAAATATGACACCAAGTATAAATGCCGCCTAGTATCCCCTAAGTACAGCAGTCATGTGAAATATTTAAATTGAATAAATAAATAGATAAATATATATATATATATATATATATATATATATATATATATATATACTTTGCGGATTCCACGGCGTCTAGAACTCTTCCCCTCACTACGAGTGGCAAGTCCTCCTCCCTTTTACGAGTCCTTCCTATCACCCTGTAAATCCCATCCCAGAGGCTCTCGCCGTCTTGTTTTTCGCAGAACTCCTTCCAGCTCTGGATCTGCGCTCTTTTGGCTGCATCCTCATATTCCTGTTTCTTCGACAGGTAATCGGCGACCACCGCTGCGCGACGGATTGGCGCTGCCCGGCGTATCCTGTTTTTCCGGGTGGCGACTTCTTTCTTCATTGTTTGGAGCTCTTCGGACCACCACGGCAGGGTAAGTGTAGCTGTGCTCTTTTTCTTGGGTATTGTTTGTGTGCATGTTTGTGTTATTATGCTTGTGTAGAGTGTTACTGTCTGTCCTAGCTGTGTTGTGTTAGTTATGTTTGAGAAGGTGTCTGTAGATAAATTGTGTGCTGTCGCCAACTGGCTTAATTTCTCACGAAATCTTTGCCAGTTGGCTTTTTTGTGTTGTATAGTCTCGTTGTTCTTGTGATGTTTGTGCCTTTTGAGCGTGTGAGTTTTATGTTGAATGTGATGCCGTTGTGGTCCGAGCTTGTTAGACTCTCGTCCACCTTCCAGTCTTCCACCCGGTCCCGCAACCACGCCGAGCATGCCGTCACATCAATGCTACTGAAGTAGCGTTTGTCGCCTCTCACCGTGTCGAAGGTGGGCTTGTTTCCCGTGTTCAGGATGTAGAGCTGCAGTTCGTCGAGCGTGGCAAGGAGTTCCGTTCCCCTTTTGTCGTCCCTGTCGCTTCCCCACCAGGCGTTCCTGGCGTTGCTGTCGCCGCCGATCAGAATCCGCTTGTGTTCTAGCGCCCCTCCCATCCTCCTCAGTTGGTGGAGGTACGGTTCGATCGGTTTGTCCGGTTCGAAGTAGAAGGATACCAGGGTTGCGTACCAGGCTTTGGTTCGGGCTTCTACTACCACGATGTTGTTGGTAGTATATTGCGGGAGTGGTGTGATGTCAATGCCCTCGTCAAAGACAGCTATTGCCGCTTTTGACGTGCCCTCGCCGTTGCACTGGTAGGTCCTCGCACCCCGGTAATCCTTCATCCGTTCCCCTCCTCCAACATAGGGTTCCTGGAGAAGCGCTATAGCTGCGCCTCGCACACTAGCCTCAAGCATCAACTCATCCGTTGCTAGTTTCATTCTTTGGAGATTTGCTTGGTAGATAGTGTACGAGGTGTCGGCGTGTTGGACCACTTCAGCAATACGCCACCGCTGCTCTAGCCAACGTGTCCCAGCGCTTCCGCACCGGACACTGTCGACTAAACGCATCGTGGTCCACCTGGTGGAGCTTCGCCAGGGAGCAGTTTCTACAAGAAGGGGGTGCCCTGGCGAGCCAATCGGCGCACTCATTCCTTATATGGGGGCCACCACAATGTCCGCAGAGGTCGATGGTCTCCCTGCAGAACCGCTTTCCGTGTCCGAAGCCCAGACACCTTGTGCACTGCACTAACGGTGTCTGGTCTTCCACCAGCACGTTCTGCAGGTCGACCCTTAACCTGCTCACGGCCATTGCCCTATTCCAAATTACAGGGGAGACCCTGAGCACTATATGTGCATTATGCGGGTTTCGGGCCTTCCTCCTATATTTTACTTCCAGTCTGTCCTCCTCGTTGTTGAGGCCGCCGAACACGGCCCCGTTCTGTTTTCTGAGTGCTGTTAATATCTCCGTGTCCGTATGGACAGTTAAGACATCTCTTAGTACCAGTAACGGGTCCCTGCTCTGCACCTCTTCAACAACGAGGGTCTCTCCTTTCTCTTCCAGTCTCTTCTTGAGTTTATCTCTTTCCTCCCTACTGTGGCACCCCATAATAACCTTTCGATCTTTAGCTTTCCTAACGCGGTCCACTTTGACCCATCCCTCTTTTGCGTCCACTGTTTTCCGTACCTTCTCAAGCACTTCATCCCCAGTTTCTAGCTCGTTTTTCGAGGTAACTATGACTGAGTGGAGCGTGGGTTTACCAGTGGTAATTGTTTTGACTGTGTCCGCGTAGGTCGGCTTATCGTTGGACTTCTCTATTAGGTCTTTTAGTTTTTGCATTTGCCACTTGACGGTTTTGTTTTTTTTTTTCCGTTTCTGAAATCCCCTATTATAGATAAGGCCTTTGTTTACTTTTCATTTTGTTTTTTTTTTTTATACTCATTTTCTCATTTTCTTTGCCTTTACAAATATAATATAACGTGGTAGTATATACATACATATATATATATATATATATATATATATATATATATATATATATATATATATATATATAAATATATTTTAATACTCATATTTTTCTTTTATACATGCATATTTTATTACGAAGTTTCTGTCTTGTTCCTATCTATTACTATACTTGCAATCTCCGTGCAGTATTTTATTATTTTTTCTCTATTTTTGCCTGCCATTATTTCTGGCAGGCTTGCGGGACTTAAAGCAGTTTCTAACTCCTGTTCTAGATTGTATCTCCTCCGGCCGAATATTGGGCAATCAAATAGTAGGTGAGGTATGTCCTCGTCGGCTCCCATGTCACAAACACACGATGAGTTCTCCTTACACTTAAATCTTTTCAAGTATGAGGAGAACCCACCATGCCCCGTCATAACTTGTGTGGTGATACTCGTTGGTTCAAACTTTTTAATTACTCTGTGGGCCGAGAGGACATCCGGAAGAAACATTTTTGTCACCTTTGCAGTTTCGCTGGACTTGTATCTGCTATCCCATTCGTCAATAGTACGCAGTCGGATCATACGTTTGACGAATGAGATAGGGCATCGGTCATAATCAGGGCGCTTTTTTGACCCCAGAGCAGCCTCCTTAGCCAGTTGGTCGGCTTTCTCGTTCCCATCCAGACCGGCGTGTGCTTTTATCCAGAACAAGGAGACTTGCTTGTTCTGGAGCTCACACAGTCTTATGGTGGCTCTCGTTTCCACCGCCAGTGGATGGGTCGAGTTCGGGTTCGCTACAGTCTCAAGGGCCGCTCTGGAGTCGCTGTATATACCGAATGTACATTTTTTCATTTTCAGCGCTTCTTCGACCGCCCTACAAATTGCCAGGAGTTCTGCCTGATAAACGGTACAGTACGACGGCAGAGCGAATTTGCGGGCTCGTGTCTCGACGGCACCCTCCCAAATGGACAGCGCTGCCCCGACTTTACTCTCTATTTTACTGCCGTCGGTAAAAATGCGCACCTCGAAATCGCTATTGCCGTCGTACTGCTCCTGATCAATCAAGCATTTGAACTTCAGTTGCTGCTTTTCGGCCGGATGTAGAGCTTCAGTGAACGGTACAATTACCTCCACCTCTCGGTCACCTAGTGCGGGCTGGGGTACCCCCTTCTTAGCCTCGTACAAAAGTGCCGCCTCTTTTATACGAAGATCCAGTGGGAGGATTCCAGTCAGCACCAGTGCCGAATTCAATGACACCGTTCGATACGCTTTGCATATTTTCTGTGCAAAACCCCGCTGAACCGCATTAAACTGCTTGCGCACTCCGATTTCCGATTTTGCGGCCGGCGCCTATACACTTGCGGCATAAAGTATAATGGGCTCAACTGCCGCCGTGTAAATTGTTCGAAGCACTTCAGGGTTTAGACCCCAGCTCACCCGGGCGGTTCTTATCAACTGCTTATACACCCCGATGGCTTTGTTACAGACTTTCGCGATGTGGGAATTAAACGTGAGTTTATCGTCTATGGTGAGACCCAGCAGTTTTATCTCCTTGGACATTACAATGTCGATCCCGCCCATGCTCAAACGTGGTGTGTCATATTTAAGCTTCCGCGTCAGTACCATCGCGCAAGTTTTCTGCGGAGCGAATCTGAGCTTATTTCGGACACCCCACGTCCGAACATGGCCAAGCGCGGCATTGGCTTGTCCTTCGATATCTCGTGCCGTCTCACCACAGAATACCATCACGACATCATCAGCGAACGCCTGACTGTAATAACCCTTGTTTTCAAGCAGTTTGAGGAGCGGATCGAGCAGAACGTTCCAGAGGAGAGGAACACCTATGAAATGAAATGAAATGAAATGAAATGAAATGAAATGAAATGAAATGAAATGAAATGAAATGAAATGAAATGAAATGAAATGAAATGAAATGAAATGAAATGAAATGAAATGAAATGAAATGAAATGAAATGAAATGAAATGAAATGAAATGAAATGAAATGAAATGAAATGAAATGAAATGAAATGAAATGAAATGAAATGAAATGAAATGAAATGAAATGAAATGAAATGAAATGAAATGAAATGAAATGAAATGAAATGAAATGAAATGAAATGAAATGAAATGAAATGAAATGAAATGAAATGAAATGAAATGAAATGAAATGAAATGAAATGAAATGAAATGAAATGAAATGAAATGAAATGAAATGAAATGAAATGAAATGAAATGAAATGAAATGAAATGAAATGAAATGAAATGAAATGAAATGAAATGAAATGAAATGAAATGAAATGAAATGAAATGAAATGAAATGAATTGAAATGAAATGAAATGAAATGAAATGTCTTTATTTTGTATAGGCCTGCGGGGGCACTTACAAATTGTCAGTTACATTTTTTTTTCTTACACTACCACCGGATCGGAATACGACCTCAACTGAGAAGATCCGGCAAGAAACTCAGCGGGTTTGTCTTTTTTTCTTATTTATATTCATTTTTTTAAATATTATTACAATCATGTTTTTTTTTACATGGTAATGAAAGTTAGCTCCAGTATCTTGCCTTGCAGTTCAGTAAAAGAGAGCCCTGTTTGGTAAGATACGCTACACTTTGACATTTATTAAATATACTATAGTAATGCATATTATTGCTCAGTCCCAAGCTGTTTTGTCTTCTATGTAATCAGAAATTTTATAATACGCTTTACGGCAAAGTTTAATCTTAATCAATGCTTTGAACTTATTCATTGACAAATTTCTGATTTCAACAGGAAGTTTATTATAAAAGCGTATACATTGACCCATAAAAGAATTATTAATTTTGTGAAGACGAGTAACATGTGCAGAGAGATTGTGCTTGTTCCTTGTATTTATGTTATGCGTATCACAATGTTTAGCAAAATTATTAATATTTTTCTTAACATACATCAAATTTTCGTATATAAATTGGGATACAACAGTAAGAATATTTATTTCTTTAAATAATTCTTTTAGTGAACATTTCGGACTTAGGTTATAAATGGCTCGTACAGCCCTCTTCTGTAGTATAAAGACAGTATTGAGGTCTGAAGAGCACCCCCACAGCAGTATGCCGTATGACATAATGCTATGAAAGTAACTAAAATAAACTATTCTAGCTGTTTCTACATCGGTGAAATGTCTGATTTTTTTTTACAGAATAAACCGCTGAACTGAGTCTACCCGACAATTTTTCAATATGGGGACCCCATTGCAATTTGGCATCTAAAGTAACGCCTAGGAAGACAGTTGACTCCACAAGGTCCAAAACCGTTCCATTGAGTTGTACATTGGTTTCAACCTGCCTAACGTTGGGCAGTGAGAATTTTATGCATTTAGTTTTTTTCTCGTTAAGAAGTAAGTTATTTACGTTGAACCAATGTACGACCCTCGAGAGAGCATTGTTTACTTCGTCAAACTTGCTTAATTGTCTTTTAATTTTAAATAGTAATGAGGTATCATCTGCAAACAATACGATCTCGTGATTATTTGCTACATAGTAGGGTAGGTCATTGATATATATTAAAAACAAGAATGGTCCGAGTATCAAACCCTGTGGAACGCCCATGGTAACAGATGCGCCGGGCGATTTAGTGCCATTAATAATAACCCTTTGAGTTCTATCGTTTAGATAAGAAGTCAAAAGGTTAAGAGCTTTGTTCCTGATCCCGTAGTGGTGTAATTTCCTGACCAGTATATCATGATGTACACAATCAAAAGCCTTAGATAAATCACAAAACACGCCAAGGGCATCACGCGATCCATCCCAGGCCTCAAACACATGTTTTAATAACTGAATTCCTGCATCTATAGTAGAGCGATTCCTTCTAAAACCAAATTGTGTGTCATGAAGTATCTCATTGTCATTGAAATACTTCAACAAATCGTTTAAGATAACTTTTTCAAAAACTTTACTTAACGTTGGTAGTATAGATATTGGTCGAAAATTACTTGGACAAGAAGTACTACCAGATTTAAATATAGGAATCACTTTACTTTGTTTCATAAGGTCAGGAAATACACCGTTAGTAACACAAGCATTGAACACAGAAGCCAAGTGCGGAGCTATAAGATGGATAATAGAAGAAACGTCTCTAACAGAAAGTCCCCAGAGGTCTGCCGTTTTCTTACGATCCAGACTATTGAAAGCATTGATTATATCTGCTGCATTGACCTCTGAAAATTCAAAGCTCGTACTACGTTCTTTTACACACTCTTTAAGCAAGGCCTCAGCAGAGGTAGAAGATGACTTTAGAGTTTTAGTTGTTAACAAAGGTATATTAGTGAAGAAATTCTCAAACTCTGATGCCACCTCCAAATCCTCTGTTACATCTTTATTATTTATTTTTAAATTAAAATTCTGGTTATACTCACATATCTTATTAGTTTCGTCGTTTATAATATTCCATGTTGTTCTAATCTTATTTGTAGATGTTTTTATCTTATTTCTTAAATATAGGGATTTAGCACAGGAACAAGCCAGCTTAAAAGTTTTAGAATATTTTTTTACATATTGCTTAAATAAAGGGTCATGATTATAAGACTTTTCATAGTATAGATCATACAATTTGCGTCTACTAATATAAATACCTCTCGTTGCCCATTCACAAAATTTGGTTCGTCCATGACTTACAGTTTTTGGTTTAAACACTTTTTCAAATTCACTACTGATAAGGTTAAACAACGAATTATATAATAAATCAGGATCATGGTGGTTAGGCAACAGAGGCATTTTTTTAGCCAAATTGCTTTTAAACAGTTCTAGACGGTTACTATTTATAGGAACAAACTTAATCTCCCTCTTTTCAACCTCATTGACTCTCCTAGGGAATACTGCTAACTGCCCACAGTGATCCGAATCAAAGTTATTAATGATTGATGTTTTTATGGGTGTTACGTTTGTAAATATATTGTCAACTAGCTGTACCCGCGGCTTTGCCCGCGTGCAAATCAACGTGTCACAAAGTTTTTCCCGCGCACATCTCGACACCGTGGGTATTCTATGATAAAAAGTAGTAACATTAAAATCGGTTTGGCCGCTCAAGGATTGTCTGGTCAAACACAGAGTGAAGAAACGAATTTAAAGTGTGTATTTGTGGGTAGGAACGTATTGTTATGTATTTTTTTTAAATTAGACGAATTCTAATGTTGCAAACCGCTTTTTTGAACCAATTTACATTCTTAGTGGTCTGATTCACAATATCGGGATACTTTTTTTCAATCAACTCCTCCACATTTAACGTATCGATTATAAAGATACAACCAAAACGTATCGATTATAAAGATTGATTTGAACTTTTCCGAATTGGAAAATACTATTTGAAGTAATTTTGGCGGATTCAAATTTCTGAGTAAGATTATAGGTAAACCTACTTTTAATATTAATTTGTGTTCAGGAGTTCCAAAGGCATTAAGGAATTCAAAAATTCTGTTGGATAATGTACTGCTTCCTCCATCTCAATGACTGTGTCTACCGAATAGTAGATCTGTGACGCTGCTTTAAATTTTGAAAAAAAAAAATCATTTATTTTATCGACACGTTCATTGGTGGGTGGGTATATAGCCGTCTTTTGGAACCAATTTATAGTGTTATTGGTTGTATTAACAATATCGGGATATACTTTTTCAACCATCTCCTCCACATTTAAACGAAGACGTATCGATATAAAGATCGATTTTAAGTTTTCCGGATAACAAAACACTATTATCTACTTGAAGTAAATCATTAGAAAATTGGAATATCACTGAACAGCGACATATATTCTAATTTCATATTTTGTTTCCTGTGGCCAAATATAAGATCTTTTAAGAGGTGCATTGGGCTATTTGTGTGCGTAAATCCCGCATTGTTCTTTGTAAAGCAGAAGACATAATCAAAATACTTTTACAATTCATACGAACAGGGCGCACCCGCTCGCAGGGCGCTGCCGCACCCTGCTCGCTTATTTTTTTATGTTTTCTTTTATGTTCCAACCTAACCTAACCCATCCTGTTTAAAAACCTACAGCTAAATCCAACTCATAACAATAACATGACAATACTCCTGCATTTTCAGGATTTAGGTATTCAAAGTGACACTTTTCATCATAATGTTCTCTCAACGGGTTGTAATGTATTGTAATCAATAAGTACTAAACTCATACGGCTTAAGTAGGTTTTGTACTTTCGATTATCATGGTTGATGAATTGAAGTTTAATTTATTAATCACATTTCAGTTTAATGAGCTGTCATGAAACTTATAATATATACTGAAAACAACCGTAAGCATTATGTGACTACCTTTTATAATTTAGGCTTGCACTATCCCGCATCATCAGGGAGGAGTTGAAGGTAAAAAATAATATCCCATGTCTTTGCTTAGTATTCTTATTACTTATACGTAAGCACTTGCGAGCCAACTTCTATATCTTGGGCTTGCAGTACCCTGCATCATCAGGGCTGAGGAGCTTAAGGTCAAAATTGTCATCATGTGTCTTTGCTTAGTAATTATATTACATACCCGAAAGCATTAAATGGCCAACTCCTATGGCTTAGGCTTGCAGTACCTGCATCATCAGGCTTGAGGAGTTGAAGATCGAAATTTTCATCTTGTGTCTTTGCTTAGTAATTATATTACATACCGGAAAGGACTAAATAACTAACTTCTATGGCTTAGGCTTGAAGCACCCCTGCATGATCAGGGTTGAGGAGATGATGGTCAAAATTTTCATCTTGTGTCTTTGCTTAGTAATTATATTACATACCCGAAAACACTAAATAGCTAACTTCTATGGCTTAGGCTTGAAGTACCCCTGCATCATCAGGGTTGAGGAGTTAAAGGTCAAAATTTTCATCATGTGTCTTTGCTTAGTAATTATATTAAATACCTGAAAGCACCAAATGCCCATCTCGTATAGTTTAGGCTAGCAGTATCCTGCATCATCAGGGGTGAGGAGTTGAATTTCGAAATTTTCATTTTGTGTCTATGCTTGTTGGAGTATTTTGGGGCTCCATAATCAAACACTTGTTATTCTTCTTTTAAACAATTATTTATTTACTAATTAAATTAATCACAATTTTAAACACAGATTACAAACAAAATCACTTTAATTAATTAATTATTATAATAAAAATAATAACAATATTTTTTTGAACTCAGAGCGTTTAAGACGCAGGAGCGTTCCGTCCTCTACGACGACTGGCTCGCTTCTGAGCTCAGGAGAGACTGGGACTTCTTCTCGCGGAGCGCAGCTCCGCGGGGAAACATGGTGAGGGCCACGCCCTTTTCATGTGGAGAGCTACCGCTGCCCGTGAACACAGGCAGGTCATTGGGGGTTGGTTTGCCAGGGTTAGTATTTTTTTTTTTTTTTTTTTTTTTTTTTTTTTTATGAATATATATTTTTTTTGTGTGTGTATAAATCATCTTTTTTTTTTTCCAAAAATAAAATAATATATATATGTCTATCTCTTTCTTTTTCTTACTTTTTATCTCTTTTTCTTTTTTTTGAAATACCCCCTGGCAACCATTACAAAAATGTGGGAATCTGTGGGGGTGACTGTTTGTGTAGTGTTATGTGTTTCGTTGTTTATGTTGTTTATGTATGAAGTGTGGTGTGTAATGTTGGTGAGTAATGTTGTGTGTAGTGTTGTGTAATGGAGTTCTGTGTGGGCGGCACCAGTGCCGCAGGTCAGTCCCGTGAAACCGGGTGTCAGCATGGGACCCCGGGGTCCGCTGGCTGGTCCCGCGCCAGTAAGTCGCGCGGGAACGCTCTGCGGTCGGGTGGACGCGCGTGGAGCGGCGCAAGATCTCGCAAATGCGGGAATCGCGCCGCGTCGACACGCTCGAACATCTGCGTGGCGAGGCGGCAAATAAAGTCGTCCAGGCTCTCAACTCGAAGATCGCGCTGGAGGACCGTGTTCCTGACGCACCACGGCGCACCAGTGATCCTGCGCAGCGCTAGCGATTGTACCGCCCGCAGACGTTTGCGGAGCGGTTCACTCGCCAGCGCATACCAGGCCGGCGCCGCGTACGTCAGGCGCGAGCGGATGTACTGCAAGTACACGGCCCTTTTCATGCCCAGCGAGAGCTTCGATGAGAGCACTGGGCGAAGGAGGAAGCTGGCTGACCTCGCCGACGCGATGACTGCGTCCACGTGGGGTCGCATGCTGAGCCGGTGATCCAGCGTCACACCTAGGTACTTAGCCCGGGTGGACCACTGGATTGCGCTGCCGAGAAGCTTCAATGTAGGGTCACCTGGTGAACTGCCCCCCAGTCTAAGGGCCTGGGTTTTACCCACGTTCACCGATAACCGCCACTTCGCGAGCCATTCGGGGAGAGCATCGAGGGCGCGTTGCATTTTCAACGCGGCGTGTGCGACGTTTAATGACGTCGTCACGTACGCCGCGTCGTCCGCATAAAGGGCGAGCGATGCCCCCCCTGCCGCGGGGATGTCGTCGGTGTACGCGGAGTAACACGCTGGGGACAAGCAGCTCCCCTGCGGGACGCCAGCTGCTATGGGTCGTTCCGCGGAGAGTGTCCCGTCGACCACTACTCTGAAGCTTCTATCCTTCAAGAAGCTGGAAATCACCTTGACGATACGCCTGGGCGACGACGACTGCGACATCTTGTACAACAAGCCGTCGTGCCAAACACGGTCGAACGCCTTTTCCATGTCCAGGAATACCGCACACACGCGCTCTTTTTTGTTCAGCGCGTTTGTAATGTGGTGCAGTACCCTGGCTAGTTGGAGTGTTGTGGAGTGTTCCGGCCGGAACCCGAACTGCTCCGGTCTGGGAGTCATGTGGGGTGTAAGGTGTTGCAACAGGAGCTTCTCAAACACCTTAGAGACGCAGGGTAGAAGTGATATCGGCCTATAGCTCTCAGGCTTCAGGATGCTTTTCCCCGGCTTGGGCAACATAATAACGTGCCCAATTTTCCATATGTGCGGGAATGTCCCCGTGCGCAGTATCCCGTTGAATAAGCGAGTCACCGCCCCCACCGTCCTCCTAGGGAGGTGGCGGAGGGCTGTGTTCGTTATACGGTCCGCGCCGGGAGCCTTTCTGGCTTGAGTCCTTTCAATCGCACGCTGGACCATGCTCGGGGAGAAGACGACGGGATCTTCTTCTGGAGCTATAGGCGGTGCGAAGTATTCTTTGAGGTGGAGCTCGACTGTTGCAACGTGCTCCGGTTGCGATGACGGGTTCGGCCGAAACTGGCGTTCCAGGTGTTCGGCGAAGATCTCTGCCCGATCTTCCGCCCTGTAGCGCGGCGTACCATCCGCATGCGTAAGAGGGCGAACCGGTGGCTGGGAGTTCGACAACTGGCGACAGAGTTTGTGCAATGACGGCCAGTCGTCGTGGGCGCCTAGTATGCGCGACTCCCAACTTTCGGTGGCATGCGTTATCAACTCGGCCCGGAGCCTCTCAATGGCCCGGTTGAGGAGGGCCTTCTGGCGCGGGCACCTGGACCTCAGCCAGCTCCTCGCAAGGCGCCTTTTATGCTCTATGAGCCGTCGAATATGGGGTGGCAGGGGTGGTAAACTCCCCTGCGCTGGGATCTCGGTTGTAGCGTGTTCCAAGGCGCCCTGAATGCTGGCGGTGAGGTCAACCGCTAACCGGTCGACGTCCTCCCCCGTGCAGACGGGCCGAGTTGGTGTGGTGGTCTCCAGGTACTCCTTGAAGGAGGCCCAATCCGTTTTACGACGGGGCTTCAATGGCGAGACTCTGACGGGTGACTTCGCCAGGACCAGCAGGACGGGGACATGGTCGGACCCCATGCCGTCCTGCAGCGACTCGAGTGTGGGCTGTGCTCCGAGACCGCGGAGCACTGCGACATCGATGACGTCAGGCGCATGCGCCTGGTTATCGGGGTAGTGGGTCGGGCACTCAGGTCCCCTTACCTCATACCCACGGTGCTCGGCGTCGTCGAAAAGGCGTCGTCCATTCCACGTTGCGTGGTTGCTATTCCACCCCGGATGCTTTGCGTTCCAGTCGCCCGCTGCAATAGTCGGTTGCGGCGCGTCCAGCAGTTTGTGGACGTCGGCCAGCACCAACCTGCCACCCGGCGGCCGGTATACGCTAAAGATCCGGAGTGGGGAGTCGCCTATGCATGCCTCGATACCGAGGGCATGCATAGCTTCCAGTTTGACTGGTGGAAGAGGCTGGTGGACGATCCTTCTACGAACAAGCACAGCCAGCCCTCTATAGGCGTGACCCGAGTCGTTAGTCTCGTCCTGGCGGTATACGTTGTATCCTGGCATCTTAAAGTGGTCCGACGAGGACAGGAGAGTCTCGCAGATCAAAGCCACGTCGACGTCCTGTTCCCGCAGGAGGAGTCGGAGGAGGGCGGACTTTTTAATAAGGCCGCGGATATTCCAAAAGATTATCCGCAGCGGCTTACCGTCCATAATGGGACGATATTTTATCGACGCCGCTGCGGATCGCTGGCCCAATATCCTGGCCCTCACCCATGGCCACGATCACCAGCTGCAGCATCTTCGTTAGGTCCTGCAACACCTGGAGTTGGGTGTTGCAGGCCTGTTCTCCTCCGCCGCTCTTTTCTTTACGAGCGGGAGCGGCGGGTTTGGCGGTCTTCTTTTTCTGCTGTTTAGCTACAGCTGGATCGGGTTTGGCGGAGGAGGGTGGGGCTTTGCCCTTCTTGCCCTTCTTTTTATTTCTCCGACTCTTCTTGAGCGGAGCTCCGCGATCTGTCGGCCCGTTTGCCGCGGCCATGAGGGAGCCCTCGTGATGCTCCTCCACTTGCCGCGGTTGTACAGGGCCGGCAGATGGACCTCTTTTCTTCTCCGCTTTCGCGGAGAGGGCCACCGTTCCTGCGCGCATATTCCGCGCTTCCCGCTTAAAAGCGGGGCAGGAAGAGTGGTTGGCCGGGTGCGGTCCGCCACAGTTCACACAAGTGGCGGGTTCGTCTCTGGGACGCGGGCACTGATAGGCGGCGTGGCTTTCGCCGCACCACACACAGGCGATCTCCCGGTGACAGTTGTGCGAACTGTGCCGGAACTTCTGGCAACGGTGGCATTGGGCGGGCCCCTTTTTGCCGCGCCATGCCTCTATTTTAATGCCGGGCATGCACAGCAACTCCTTCTGCGCGTAAATGCCCGGCAAGAGGCCTTCGGTCCTTTTTAGGATGGCCAGGAAAATACATCCTGGCCGTCCTCCACGGGCCCGGATGGCGCGGACAAACTCGGGGACATACCCGAGGCCGCGGAGCTCCTCCTCGATCTCCTGGGGCGGCGTGTCTGCTGGTAGCCCCTGATGGCTACCCTTACGCTCTGCTCGGCGGGCAGAGAGTAGGTAAACCACGAGATTTTCTCCCGGGACTCCAGCGCGGTAAGGTACGATTGTACCGTCCGATACTCGCCGGAGTCCTTCGGGGAGAACCTCACTCCCTGCCCGTACGGGCGCGCGTTGGGAGCTCTGCCCAGCTTGGCCTTTAGCTCCCTGAAATGGAAGCTCCAATTGGGGAGCTTCTCAACCACCAGGGGGGGGGAATTTCGATTGGGCCTTTTGGGCCTGCGGGGCCGTACCTGTGGCACTGGTGCTCGGTGCGGGTGCGGGTGCGGCTGCGGCGGCGGGTCCAGCGGGCCCGGTCCTCGGCGGCGCGGCGGGAGGCGCGCTTGTGGCCGTGGGTCCGGGCACCGCTGGTCCGCCAGCCGGTGCCGCACTTGTGTGGGTACTCTGAAATTGTGTGTCTACCTGTTTGGTGTTTGGTGTAGGTGTATACACAATGGGGGTACCTGCGGATGTTCCGGGCAGGAGGGTAGTCGGCGGGGTGCATGGCTGCAGTGAAGGGCGCGGCACACCAGCTGCTGCCGCCGCAAAGGAGTACGGCGTCGGCGTCGGCAGTGGCGCTCTCCTCTCCTCCGTCGTAAGGTGTTCTGGGGAGGGACCGGGATCCGAGAAGATCCTCTGGATCCCGGGAGTTCGGCTTCTGCTTCTCATTTTCTGGAGGCGCGGGTCCCGGGTGGGGCGTTTGGCGTCTCTCCGCCGGTCCACCTCCTCCTCTGGACTCCTTTTGCGTCGTTCTGGGAGCCTGGCCTCCTCGTCCAGGTAGCTGCTCCAGAACTCCGCCACCTCGCGTTCCTCCGGGGTTGCTCTGTGGGCGGCGATCTTACAGAAGAACGCCGCGATGTTCTCCTTGAAGTCTTCCGGCGTCACGTCGGGCGACAGCAGCTGCGACTCCAGAAGGCGGTCGTATTTCTCCCTCGTGCCTGGGGAGAATTCCGCCAGCCACTCCGGGCAGCGACCTGCCTTCGGAGTCTGCGGTGGCGCAGCTGCCTCGCGTACAGCTGCGGATATCTTCGGTGGGGGGAACGCCGGGCGCGTCATGCGTGCCCCTGTCGCGAATTGCGGCATGGGCGGTGCAGACGGCCCAGGCGTTCGTGGAATGTCCGTGATTTGCGACCCGGATGGACGCAGCGGCCCTACCTCACGCGACCCCGAAGGGCGCGGTGGCTGGGCGGTCTGCGACCCAGACGGGCGCGACGAGTCAGAGGGCCGCGATCCGGATGGACGCGGCGGGTCGGCCACGCGCAACCCAGTTGGGAGCGGCGGCTCGACGTGCCGCGACCCAGACGGACGCGGCCTGGGGGCGTCCACTGGACGCGGGAGTCCCGAGGGCCGGGGAGTGGTTTGGGGAGCGCGCTGCACTGCAGTGAGCGGCTCACCCAAGTTACCTCCGGCGCCCGTCGAGGTCCTCCTTAAGGTGGTGTCCTCTTCGTCCCCTCCCTCCAGCACGCGCACCACACGCGCCGTCCTGCGGGTGCCGGAGCGCCCGCGGGTGCGCGATGTGTCGCGCTGCGGCAGAGGTGGTGGGGCTGGACCGCGGGGGTCCTCTCCTTCTTGGGGCATCTCGCACGCTGAGCTGGCGCCGCGGTCCGGTTGGACCCGCGGCGCGGATGCGGCTCGGCTAGACGCGCTCCTTCGACGTCTTCCGTCCTTGTCTACCACCGATATTATAATAATATGGGGTAGACAAGGAAACTTTTCTGCTCACGGGCGTGGGTAAACGTAAAAAGCGAAAACCCCGAGAGTGGCTTTCCAAGCTGAGCTCAGGACTAATAGGCGCTCGGTTTTATAGTCCTTGTGTAAGTGGAAGGGATGAATCACGTTGTTTACGAGGCAACCGGTTGACCCTCGTGCACGTGTTTCGGTCGCGCCGACACGGCCATACTGCATTTGACGCGTCTCTGCGTCCACTCAAGTCTTCTTGGTGTAATTTATTTTGTGGCCCCAGTTTTATTCACTGTTAAAACAGGCAAGTCTCGACGCTGGTGAAATGTTGTGGCTTCGACACCAAGCCTCGACGCTGGTGAAGTGTTTGTGGCTTCGACACCAAGCCACGACGCTGGTGAAGTATTATGATACGAAAACCAAGCCTCGACGCTAATGAAGTGTTGTGGCCTCGACGCCGTTATTTTATAAACAACCAAGCCTCGACGCTGGTGAATTGGTGTGGCCTCGACGCCATTCGTTTATAAACAACCAAGCCTCGACGCTTGTGTTTACAAATTAAGTTTAGAATGCAATATTTGAACTCAAAATGAAATAAATAAGATGTCTCTTACCAAATTTACACAACTTCAATGTCTCTTACAACTTCAGTACTCCCTGCTTCTAAAGACTCTTCTCCCGCCGACACGGCAGTTTCATTTTGTTTTCCGAAGTCAGGAGCTGCTCGTAAATGTTCATGAACTACTTTTCGCGGTCGTCCACGTCCAGTAATTTTTTTAACTTCATAACGATCATTTGGTAACACCTTTTTAACCTCATAAGGACCATCATATTTTTGACTGAGCTTGGTTCCCAATCGGACAGCTTCTTTTACTAAAACATATTGTCCTTTTTCAAATCTTTTAACCTTTGCTTTTGTTGTATCGAATCTTGTTTTGGATTTATCATACTGTTCGGACATCCTTTCATTAACGACTTTCCGTAAAGATTCAGGGTTCACTCTTTCGTTTTCTGCGTCTATGATTGAAATGAGTTCTGGTGGAACGCAGCCGTTTTTGCCTGTAAGAAGCTCTATTGGTGTTTTTCCAGTCGCTTTTGATATTGTACAGTTAATAGCCAGTTGTAAAGACCCCAGAGCGGATTCCCAGTGGTCTTGTTGAATATTGCTAATCACGGTGAGGCCATCTTTTATGACGCGCATTACTCTTTCTGCTTGACCATTAGCTCTGCTAGTGTACGCAGCGGTGTGATGTAGTTCAATTCCGTATTGTTTACAGTATTTCTCATACTGAGACACGAATGCTCCATCGCCATCTACATTTATCCTTTTAGGAGCGCCGAAGAGAAATATTATTTCCTTCAAATGTTGCAGCGCAGACTCCTGGTTTTTCTTTGTAGCGTACCTTAATATCACGAACTTTGAAAACGCATCAACAGCTACAAAAACGTATTCTTTTTCAGATGATGGTCCGCTTAGCTTTCCAGAGATGTCAATATGGAGTGTGTGGAATGGTTCTGCTATTTTCCTAATAGGATGCAACTCTGCTTGTATGGCACCTGAAGCTCCTTTCATAGTTTTACATACAACACAGTTGTCAATGAAATTGCGGACTTTAGAACTCATTTTGTCAAACCAGAAGTGTTCTTTGATCTTTTCAAGAGTTTTCTCCCACCCGAAGTGCCTCAAAGCTTCATGGTAATGGTTAATTATACTCCACTGGTAACATTGTGGTACTAATTTTAATATTTTAGTTTTTCCATCTTCCAGGTTAATTTTCTGGCATAAAACTTCGTCCCTAATAAGATAATTATTTTCTTTGTCACGGCCCTGCTTAATACTTTGGATAATCTTACTCAGAACAGGGTCTCTATGTTGTTCCATTATTAACCAGTCTTTATCAGATTGTAGACTAAGGACGTTTTGTGTCATATGATTCCTGCTAAAGAAGTCTGCGTGTTTTAGTTTCTCGCCTTTCCGATATTCAACTTCGAAATCAAAATTCTGGAGAAAAGACCACCAACGATGAACACGTGGAAGCAATTCTTGCTTGTATCGAGAGGCTTTTAAGGCGTTGCAGTCTGTTATAATTGTAAACTTCCTCCCATATAAAAAGTGCCTCAAATGTTTGACCGATCTTACTACAGCCAAAGTTTCTAATTCGTATGAATGATAATTAGATTCAGCTTTAGTTGTCCTTTGGCTAAAGTAACCGATGACATGTGGACGCAGATCCTTAATTTGAATCAAAACTGCTCCAAATCCCAACGAACTTGCGTCTGTATGAAGTTCGATTGGTAAGCCTTCTTGAAATATAGTGAGTAGTGGTGCACATGTAAGGTAGTTTATAATTTTCATTCGCGCTGCATCATGACGATCAGTCCATTCCCATTTGGTCCCAGTTTTTGTTAACTCATACAATGGTGCCATCTCTGAGGAAAAGTTGGGAATAAATCTTCGAAAGTATCCGGCTAATCCATTAAACTGTCTGAGTTGCTTAACGTTCTCTGGAACAGGGGATCTTGCTAAAGCTTCTACTTTTAAAGGATCTGGTCTCACTTGTCCATCAGCTATTACATATCCCAGATACTGTATCGATTTCTTCATGAACGAACATTTTTTCAGGTTTATTGCAAATCCTGAGTCGCTTAGTGCTTTTAGTACCATATCCAACTTTCGCAATGTTTCAGCAACTGTTTTTCCAGGTATAAGAACGTCATCCATGTAGACTAAGGCGTCATGCCCTCTTAACGTACCCAATGCCTTGTTTATGCATCTTTGATATACTGATGGGGCGTTAGTCAATCCAAATGGCATAGCCAAATATTCATACTGGCCATCAGGAGTGATGAAGGCGGTTTTCTCAATAGAGTCTTCAGCCACGGGTATTTGGTGGAATCCAGAAGCCATATCGAGACTGCAGAAGTATTTTGCGTCAGCAAGTTGATCCAATTGATCCGTTATAAGAGGCAATGGATAGTGATCTCTAACTGTGTTTGCATTCAACTCACGATAATCTACGCATAAACGATCTTGTCCATTTTTCTTTTTCACCAGTATTATTGGGCTTGCAAATGGGGAGTTGCTCTCTCTAACGATTCCTTTATCCATAAGATCCTGTATAATTGGTTTTACCTTCTCTCTTTCAACTGGAGCCATTCGGTAAGGTCTTCGTTCCACTACTTTATTTGGATTTTTCAACCTGATATTGAGCTCTCCGGTAGTTACTCTGTTAGAACTAGTGCCTTCAACAAAAGCATGTTGGTGCTTGTCTAGTATCTCTATTAAAGTATTGTATTCTTCTTCTTTCAGATCGGTATCAATGTTGACTTCAGTAGCTTTAAGTTGAAGGATAACAGCCTCTTCATTATTACGGCTTACGACAGTGCCATTTATTGACAATTCAACTGTAAGTCCTGGAATCTTAAGAAGGTCATTGCCAATCAAAACTTCCACCGGTAGCTGGTGATCTAGTACCACGCAAAATTCCATCTCAACTAAGATATTATCTATTTTGCAGTAAGTTTTTATAAGTGTATTAGAGTAAATTGCAACTGGACCGATTCCCTTTAGACATTTTGAAATGTTCTTTCTTTGCCCTGGAATGCGCGATGCAACAGATTCGCGAATTAATGAGCAATCAGCTCCACTGTCAAATATACATTCCATTTCATGTTGTTCAATTTGAAATTTTACCGTATTAAAACTTTTAGCATCAATGTTTTGACAGAAGTTAATATTTTTACTGCGTTGTTCATCTGCAATCCTTTTGAAACATGTCTCAGCAGTGTGTCGTAATCCTTTACAATAGGAACATTCTTTATTAGTTTGAGAGTGTGTTACCTTTGCCGATGATAAAGATGACGTAGATGATGCTGAAGCGGTCCCTCGTCGTATCGAATTTTCCGAACAATATCGAGCAAAATGTCCAGTTTTGCCACATACATAACAGGTCAGATTGGGTCTATCACGGTTCGAATCTAACCGTGGTCGCTTGCGGTATTCAGTTTCTTTTGTCGGTGCACTTTTTCGTTTGCGAAAAGTCTTGGCAATAGCAATCAGCTCAGGCACCGTGTTTGATTTGCTATTTAGTAGTTCTGTCCGGATTCTTTCATCACTAATACTTCCGATGACAAATTCTACTGCATCTTGTTCCGTTGGATTGGGTTTGACTATCCTTTTAAACATCCGCCAAACATTTGAGATGAAATCTTGAACGTTTTCTGCATCGTCGATACCATAATTTCTGTATCGTAGAACATCAGCAAAGTACCTCGATTCAGGTTCAAAAGTTTGCAGCATATCATTGCGCATCTCGATCCAGGTTGTAGTTCTAAGAAGGCTACTGTCCGCCCACGTTTTTGCACGCCCTTTCAGCACACTGGCGGCTTTCAGACGTACTTCATGATCTCGCAGCCCATATTCGACTTGAGTGCGCGATATTAAATCAACCCAGTCCCTTACATCAGTTCCAGTATCCGGGTCATATGCGGGAAAGTAGACATCAGAAATACGTACGCGCTGGGTTTCCTCCGATTTCATAATACTCATCATTTCCGCTATCGTAGTACGATGATCGTGTGATAATTGGGCCAACATATCATTTATCGTAGATTTGAATGCATTTGCCATAACTTGGATGACGTCACTTTGGCGTTGCTCATCGCGTGGTGTCCCATCTTCTGATGTTGGAGTATTTTGGGGCTCCATAATCAAACACTTGTTATTCTTCTTTTAAACAATTATTTATTTACTAATTAAATTAATCACAATTTTAAACACAGATTACAAACAAAATCACTTTAATTAATTAATTATTATAATAAAAATAATAACAATATTTTTTTGAACTCAGAGCGTTTAAGACGCAGGAGCGTTCCGTCCTCTACGACGACTGGCTCGCTTCTGAGCTCAGGACTAATAGGCGCTCGGTTTTATAGTCCTTGTGTAAGTGGAAGGGATGAATCACGTTGTTTACGAGGCAACCGGTTGACCCTCGTGCACGTGTTTCGGTCGCGCCGACATGCTTAGTAATCATATTACATACCCGAAAGCACCAAATAGCCATCTCCTATGGCTTAGGCTTGAAGTAACCCTGCATCATCAGGGTTGAGGAGTTGAAGATCATTTTTGTCCTATGAATTTGTTTAACAATCTTATTATATATCCATAAAAACAAATTGACTTACTTCTACGGTTCAGGCTAGCAGTACCCCTGCATCATCAGGATTGAAGAGTTGAAGGTCAATTTTTTTAGGAAATATCTGCTTACTAATCTCATTCTACATTCAACCCAATTGGGCTCCTACAGCTTAGGTTTGGCCGAGTATCGCTAATTTCGTTAATTTGCTTCAAATAAATGGATCCTATGATCAGAACCGTATCAAACTCATCAGAGTACCATTGAAGTACATTCTTTCAAATAAAAGAAAAATCATCAAAATCGGTTGGCGGGAAATTGAGTTATTCATCTGTTTATCGCGCACATCGTTAATTTAAATATCAGACTTATGCGTTTTTCTTATGGATGCCACTGTCAAAAGTGAACTAAAAATAAATGGGACCCCATGACACGCACTCAAATGAAAAAAAATCATCCAGATCCGTTCACCCAGTGCGGAGAAATCGAGTAACAAATATAAAATTAAAAAAAAATAAAATAAAAAAAAATACAGATGAATTGATAACCTCCTACTTTTTGGAAGTCGGTTTAAAACTATGTTTTAACATAAAAATCCAAGCGAAATACTAAATTTTATTGAGGTGGCCTCAAAATTTACGGACTTGTATACAAACTTACATCTTCTATTTGGGTTAAATTGGGGGAGGGGGGATCAGAAAATTCATTAATAACTGACGTCTACGTCATAAAAGGAACCCCTAGTAAAAATCATATTCGTATCTTTAGCAGTTTAGGCTCTACGATGTTTATTCAATAGATGAGTGAGAGAGCATCCTTTCGTTTTTATTTAAGTACATATAGATATAGAGATATAGATTTGTATAGTATCAAATAACATAGGTACACACATAACCAATAAAAAATACATAACAAAGGAATACATTTTACAGACCATAACATGTTTAGTTTCAACCAATTCAACTATGCAGTTACTTATCATATTAACACTTATCGAACACAGATTAAATACTGCGTAGTTTTAAATTGACATAACTTTTTTATTTATAAACCAATTTACATAAAATAAACACTAAATGTTAAGTGAAGTTTCCCACAACACATCGGTGAAAATTATATTCAAATTGGATAAGCCGTTTCTGAGATTAGCGTTTTCAAACACACAGAAAAAACAGACAAACAGACAAACAGACAAACAGAAAAGATTTCTAAAAACCATTCCTTTGGGTTCTATATCGTTTTAAAGACCTCTAGAAATGGTTTTCACCTAAATTTATTCCATGTACAGACAGCGACCTCTTACAGATTTAATATAGTATAGATAGAAGATAGATAGAAGATGCATGTTGAGCTAGTAGAAGTTATCCTAGTAGGTTCATGAAAACTTTTGCTTAAATTGTACGATTTAAATAACAAAATAAGTTTACTTGCTTGGGTTGTTTTTTCTAGTGTAATAATATTAAAGTCTCCACAAACAATAATTCTCTTATTAGAACCTATCGCTTTATAAAGTACCTCATCCATTACTTTCTCAAAATCCTCATAAGGTGCAATGGGGGGTTTATATACGCTTACAACCAGGAACTGCTCAAACTCTATACATGAAATTTCAATTACTCGTTCAACAGACAGATTTACAATATCGTTCCGCTCTTTAAATTTTATGTTTTTGTTGACTATTATGAGGGAACCACCACGTATCATATTTGTTCTGCTGAACGAGCTGGCCACCTGGTGCTTGCAAAAGTTAAACATGATCTGATCAGATTTTAGCCAGTGTTCTGTAATACACAAAATGTCAATGTTGCTATTTTCTAGAAATAATTCTAATTCTAAATCTTTCCCGGTTATCCCTTGAATATTTTGATGCACCAGGCTGACCGAGGATAACTTTAAAATATGCTGTTTGCTTCTATTATTTTGAGTGATAACATTATCGCAAGAGGTTGTCTCTATTGTCGTCTTATCTAATTTAAATAATTCATAATGTCATTATTTGCCAAAATATTGGCTAAATTAAAGTCAAAATTAGATTGCTCAATAGAAGCAACCCTGTTAGCCAAATTCTTGGCTGATATATCAATAAAATATGATAGCGATACAGCTATTTGTCTCTTTAAATATCTGGTAAGATAGTAATTATCTTTTGTCAAATAAAAATATTTAACATAATTGTTAAAGTCAATAATATGGATATTATTATCATTATTATTAAAATTTTGACATGTCAATTTATTTAATGTTAAATTCAGATATGGATCCCTGAACACAGCCTTTGTTAGTCCTTCGTTCGTGCTGCTGGCCCGCGTACCTCACTGTCACTTTCCGGTCGCTCAAGTAACTGTCGATGACTCGCCTCAAATTGATCGGGCAGTTTTCCTCAGCCAACCGGACTCGTATAGCTGGCCACCAAGCACTGTCAAATGCTCCCTCGATATCTAGTGACACTAGGTTACAATCTTTTTCCTGTTTAAATTATCGCTGATGTGCTGCATTAGTGTGTAAAGCGAATCTTCAGTGCTTTTTTGAGGCATGAATCCGTATTGGCGAGTACTAATCCTCGGCAACAGATGGTATTTGAGGCGAGCCACCAGCATTTTTTCGTAAACCTTACCCAGTACTGGCAAGAGACCAATCGGCCTGTACGATTTGGGCTCAGTGTACGAGCTCTTCCCCGGTTTTCTCAATACAACCACCGTGGCTTCCTTCCAGATCTTAGGGAAGTATCCGAGCGTCATGCATTTATTTATCAGTGTTAAAAAGTAAGTGTGGTCACTGTTTATGGCTCTCATACATATATCAGCGGTGAAACCATCGGCTCCTGGGGCCTTTTTGGGGTTGAATGACTTTACAGACACTTCGATATCGTTCAGGGTAAACGGCAGGTCATACCGCTCACCCTGACTCCACGAATTTACGGATTCTGCTAGCTTTCGAGTTTGTTGATGGTCTGCATCGTCATTATCGCTACTATCTTCGGGATAAAATGTTTCGGCTAGAAGCCTCACCGATTGCCTCGCATCCAATGTTCTACCTCCTTCTTGCAGTGGTATGTCCTCTTCCCTTTTTGCAGACCTGGCAATAACTCGATAAATTCCTTCCCACATTCCCTCCCTATCCTGCTTCCCACAAAACTCCTTCCAACTATTTGTTATTGCCAGTTGCACTTCAATCTCATAATTTTCTTTTTCTTCCAGGTACATGCTGACTACGTGCTGTCTTCGAACCGGTGCTGCGTTTCTGATGCGTCGTCTCTTCGTGTCCACTTTCTTCTTCAGGTCTTCGAGTTTTTTGGACCACCAAGGAAAGGTAAGTGTCTCTTTTTTACTTTTAGTAGGTATAGTCTGTCTACATGTTTCGGTAATAGCTTTTGTATATGTTTCTATTGTTTTTTTCTAAATATTCTACGTTATCTATTTTATGTAGTTCTTCTAAAGTTAAATTATTTTCTTTTATATTTTGATTTAGTTTATTATGGAACTGGTCCCAGCATGCTTTTTTAGTATTGTAGATTCTCGTTGTCCTCTCTATATTTATTATACCTTTAGATTTTTCTAAGTTTAGACTAAATGTAATTCCCTGGTGATCCGAACTCGTAAGACTCTCGATCACTCGCCAGTTTTCTACGATGTTTAAGATGTCCATTGTGCAGGCCGTGACGTCCACGTGGCTGCAGTATCTTTTGCCCCCTCTTATGACGTCAAACGTTGGGATGTTTCCTACGTTGAGAACATGTAAGCCCATCTCGTCTAACGCACTGCACATCTCCTCTCCTCTTAAGTCCTCCTGGCTACTACCCCACCAAGTGGACTTTGCATTTGAGTCACCCCCAAATACCAACCTGCCTGGCCCCTTACTTCGCTGGATAGTTTTAAAGTGTGCCAGATACGGCTCCAAGGGCAAATTTGGCTCAAAATAGTAAGAAACGAGTGTGATCTCCCAGGCTCTAGTTCGGATACTCACCACGACGATATTGTTTGTGGTGAGTTCCGGGTACTGTAAAACGTCTAAGTCGCTGTCGAATACAGCTATTGCTGCCTTGACAGTACCCTCCCCTACATCAGAACTCTGGAAGATTCTAACGCCATGGTGACTCCTCATACTCTTTACGGCACCCACGTACGGCTCTTGGAGCAAAGCGACTGCTGCTTTGCGTTTCCCGGCTTCCAGCAATAGTTCGTTGGTAGCCAGTTTACTCCTCTGCAGGTTGGCTTGGAGGATTTTATACTGAGTTAATTCTGTTGAGGTGCCTTTAGCAATACGCAATGGACATCCGGGCAAGTGCATCTCTCTTTTTCCTAATGGGACAATCGTTGCTGAATGCGTTATGTTGCCCATGTTCCAGCTTAGCACGGACGCAGTTGGTGCAGGCGGGTGCTTCTCCGATCAACCGCTTGGGGCATTCGGCCGCCATGTGGGGATCACCGCAGTGGCTACACAGGTCGGCAGGCTCCTTGCAAAGCCGCCGACTATGCCCATATCCCAAGCATCGGGTACACTGTACTAATGGCGAGTGATCCATCACATAGACCGCCTGTAGGTCAATTTTAACCTTAACCTGGTCAATCGAGCGTCTCCAGACGGTGGGCGATACGCTTATGACAATATGACCGCAGCAGGGGTTTCGCGCCTTCTTCCGATATTTTATTGTGGCTCGGCTTTCTTCCTCGTCCAGACCATGGAAGATATCCTTATTTTGGTTTCTGAAAGCCTTGATGACTTCTTCATCACTGTGTACGGTGAGCACGTCTTTCAAGACCAGGAGCGGGTCTTTGTTTTTTACTTCTTCGACTACAAGATGTTCACCAGCCGCCTCTAGTCTTTCCCTGACCTTCTGCCTGTCTTCTTGGGTTCTGCATCCCATAATTATTTTACGGTCTTTTCCTTTTCTTACTCTCTCGACTTGTATCCATCCTTCTTTGGCGTCTACTGTCTTTCGTACCCTCTCCAGTATTTCCTCACCAGTCTCTTCCTCATTCGTTGAGGACACAACCACCGAGTGCAGTGCTTTCTGCATTTTGGGCACTGTATCGCGGCCCGCCGCAACTACACTCGCGTAAGTTGTCCTCTCAAGGATTTCCTTTTGTCCTTCTAAAGCCTCCTTCAACTGGTCCAACTTTTTGCCATTTTCAGCAAGAAGCCTCGTATTGGCCTCAATCGCTTCCATGATATGGCTGTCATTCCTGCTGTATTCTACGGCCACTTGAGCAACCTGTGGCTCCGGTCTGGTTTCCTTTGGTTTCGTTCCACTTCCCCCACGCTCCTTTGTCAACTCCAGTTCTGCGTCTTTAACGAGTTGGTAAAGTTTATCTATGGCGCTGGTAACTTCCACCTTTATTTCTGTCTTTATGTTACGGGAGTTTGACAGGTGGAGCTTAGCCTTGTTTAGGGCTGCTCGCGCTTCCTCTACTCTCGTCTTCTTTTTGAGCGGCGGATTTTCTGCCACTTTCTGTGTGGATGTATCAGATGTACTCTCCTGTGATTCCTTTAGGGCTGTTTCAGCTGGATCAGACATGTTAGTGACCAATAGATTTAAAAAAATTCAAAAAAATAAGAGAAAAGAGAAAATTTAGGGGTTACAGGTCGAGGTGTCAGTCAAAATATGTGGAAAGTAGTCAAAAAGGGGTAGGAAGATGAAAAACAGTTAAAAGAAAAATTCGGAAAAAAATTGTATTCGTATTGTAAATTTCAAATTTTTACTGTCGTGACTATCAGTGCAAATAAAGGGCGGGTGAGCGGGCAATCGAAACTGAAAAAGTGGAAATATCTCGATAACTAGCGGTCGGATGTTATCGGGGAAGGTGTCAAACGGAAGGTCTCGACGAGACGCAGCTGTTAAAGAAGAAATGAAAGAAAAAGGTGGTCGGACCACGAAACTATGCGGGTGGGAAATTTTGAAAATGTGAAAATTTGTGAAAAATAAAGTAATGGAAATTTTTTGATTCTATTTTCAGGGTTGGATAGGCGCAGGCGAGACGAAGAAAACAAGATATGGAACACGAAGATCGGTGAAGGAACGGCTGAGGTAAGTTCGTTGCAAATTTTAATTTATATGTTTTGTATGGGGAATCGGGCTCCACCACCTAGACTCGGTTCGTTGAAAATTCAAAATTTTTGATTTCTTATGAAAAAACTATTTTGGGTTAGGTTAGGTTAGGTTAGGTTTTTTTTTTTTTTTTGTAAATCTGTTCATTAAGATTTGGGTCTTGCTAAGGGATACGGGCGACCCAGATCCTTTATGATTTTGATTTTTGCTATATAAGATTAGTTATAAGATAATCTCATTAATTTATTTTAAGGTGTCAGGATAAGCGACTTTAGATAAGATGGTAGATAACAATTGAGGATGTATATTAATATAGATGAGACTAGCGAGATTTATTTAGTTGGGTATTTTAGGAAATAAATATATATTATAATATATATAGATACAACTTAACTGAGTGCGGAATTATACCTAAGTTAGAGGGAGTGATATTAGAAGCACCCGTAGTCGATACGGTCTTCAATTCTCTTTTTGACAGCTGTTACTATGGGGCATGTATTAGAAGTTGCTGAATGGTTGGTGCTGTGTGTGGCTGATTTTGATTGGGTGTTTCTCTTAACGCAGTGGTAGCACTTGGCCTCGGATGATTTGTTGGGGCACTGGTCCACCGGGTGTGCCTCCGCGCAGTGCGCGCAATGCTGGTCGACGGAGGGGCATTTGGCCTTGGTGTGCCCGAAGGCAAGGCACTTGCGGCACTGCATGAAGGGGCTGAACTCTTCCACGTGCACTCGCTGATGATCCAAGTTCACTTTCTCTAACTTCATCAGTTCACGCCACACCCGGGGAGTTGCCATCACCACTGCGTTATAGAGATTGGGGTTCCTATTACTGCGTGTGAATCGGTAGGTTAAAGATTGATTTGGGCCGTTATTTAACCGTTTGGCCACAATCTTATTTTGCCGCTCGATGATGTCGGTCAGCTCGTCGATAGGGATGTCCTTGCTGATACCCTTCAAAATAACCATCGGCAGCATACGACGGGCCGGTACAGCGGACACAAACTCGTTGCGGTCGAGCCTCTTTAGAACGTCGTCCCTCTGTTCTTCAGTGTCGAACTCCACCCGAACTTTATTATTCGACACTGGCTGGACTCGAGCGGGCGCGAACTTAGCGGTTCTGAAAGAGACGTTCCGCTTCCAGGCGTCAACCGCCTCCTGTCTGGAGCTCACCGGGGTCTTGGGGGTGACTATAATGGCCGCCTTAGAGGTGGGAAAGAACTTGGTGGTGCCCCACTGCTCGCTAGGTCGGTAGTTGTTCGCCGCGACCTGCGCGTAGGACGGGCCACTTTCATTGGCCGATGTGTTGAGTTGCTGTGTGGGGGCTATCCGCTCCGCGAATTTATCGAGCTCTGTCCTCACACATGCAACCACAGCCTTCTTAAGATCTTCCCCCTCCAGGGGATTTTCGGTATAATAACTAGCGTCTTCCGGATCGTTAAGAAGATAATATCTCCTCGAAATAATGCAGTCCAACATCTCGGCGGCCCTCCGTATTTCCTCCGAGGCTGCATTTATAAGGCGTTTGTTGCCGGAGGTGACGCTTTTACCATCCCAGACGGCCTTATTAATAACGTCAGTCAGACCGTTTACGAGGTTATGATAGTCCATAATGTCGCGAATATCCTTGGCCAAGAACGGCAATTCCGGCGTTTGGTCAAGTTTTGGTGGCATTTTAAAAGATAATTAGGAATTTAAAGTCGAAAAATAGAAAAATCAGGGTTAGGTTAGGTTTTTTTTTTTTTTTTTTTTATTTGGTTTATACTCCTCCCTGCGGCATGGGGGCTGCAGACTGTATTTGCTTGTTAGTTTTTATACTTAAATTTTACTCCTCCTATCGGCAGAGGTCATCGTTGTTCCATTTTCACTTTCTTTCTATTTTTCTGTTGTGCTGCTGTACTCTAATACTGATAAGTGATACAAATAATCTTGAGCTTGTAAAATGTTTTGTAAGGGAGCGACGAATTTCTAGTTTAAAATTTTATTGTGTTGAGTTCTTGTGTATTTTTAATATATTACTTACTTCAACAGTCCTCATCTTTACTTTTAAATTTTTAAGAGGTGTGTATGTTATACTTCAATATAGTCACTATATTTTGTATAAATACTGTGAGTGTACTTTTTCTTTTATTGCATTTTTGTGTTCTATTTTTGTGTGTGTGTAATTTAATTTTCTTTTTTCTGTTTCAGGTACTTGGCTGCTACCTCGGCGCGACGGGATGACTCGGTACGCCCAAACCTGGTTTCCCGGGTATCTATATAGCTGATTATCGTGCAGAGCTCCTCGGACCACAATAGTATGGTATGTGCGGTTTTTTAAAATTACTGTATGTGTGTGTGTGTGTATTTGTGTTGTGTGTGTCGTGTTTAGTGTTGCTGTATGTTCTGATTTTGTACTGACCAACTGGTTTGTTTTCTCATAAAATACTCGCCAGTTGGCCTTTTTGTGAAGTGTTGTTGTACATGGTATGGTGTGTGTACTGTATGTAATTTGAATTACCATGATAATTATGGTCTCCGCTATATCATTGTGGCCCGAGTTAGCTATGCTTTCTTTTTGCCTACGATTTTCGGCCCGTTTCCACAGGTCAGTCGTACGTGTCGCGCCATAGGTAGGCCTTTCCCCTGTGTACCAAAAGTCTCCTGTTCGATCGCTATTTGTCCACCAGGTGTTTGCGACCTCAGCAATAGGCCACCGATGCACGAGCCAGCGCGTCCCATTTCTTGCGAACGGGGCACGACTGGCTAAATGCATGGTGGCCCGCCTGGTAAAATTTAGCTCGAGTACAGTTTTTGCACGAGCCCCCCCCCCCCCCCCCCCCGACAACCACTCCGCGCACTCGCCCCTCGCGTAGGGGCCTCCACAGTGGCCGCAAAGATCGACGGTGTCCCCGCAGAAGCGTTTGCTGTGGCCGAAGCCCAGACATCTGGTGCACTGAACCAAAGGTGTCTGGTCCTCGACCCGCACGCTCTGCAGGTCCACCCTCAGTTTCCCTGCGGCCACTGCTTTTCCCCAGATTTTGGGGGAAACCGAGAGCACGATGTGGTTGCAGTGGGGGTTTCTTGTTCTCTTTCTATATTTGACCTCTACCCGGTCGTCCTCTCCGTCGAGGAGGTCAAAGACGGTCCGATTTTGCTTCCTCAGGGCGCCTAACACCTCTTCGTCCGTGTGTACCGATAGGACGTCCCTGAGGATAAGTAGTGGGTCCCTGTTCTTAACCTCCTCGACGTTGAGGGCCCCGCATTCCTCTAGCCTCTTCTTCACCTTGTCGCGTTCCTCTGTATTCGCGCATCCCATGATGACCTTTTGGTCTTTGCACTTGCGGACCCTTTCAATTCGTACCCACCCCGCCTTGGCGTCCATGGCCTTTCTCACTCTAGCCAGGAACTCGTCCCCGGTCTCAGTCTCGTCTTTCGACGTGACCACGACCGAGTGTAACGTGGTCCCGGTCGGAGGAGTAGGGCCGGTCTTCAGCACGCCGGCGTAGGTGGGTCGCTCCAGGCTGGATGTAAATGCCTCCCTGAGCTGGTCCATCTGTGCTCTATGCTCTTGGAGCAGCCGACCATGCTCCCGGAGTTCCTGGACCAGGTTAACTCCAGGCGCCGCTTCCCTTTTCCCGCCCTCATTTTCAATTTCCTCTCCTTCTGTCTTCTTGCTTCCAATTTCCCCGTCCTGGGCAGCGTTCTGCGCCTCCGCCTCCTTTAGCAGCCTGAGCAGGTGGTGGAGGGCCTGTTTGAGGGTTTCCTTCAGGTCCCCCTTGAGGTTTCTGGATTCGTTTAGGGCCGCGTGGCCCTTCGCGAACCAGGACTTCGCCTGCTGTGCCCTTTCGCCAGGTGTAGATGGCAAGGAGAGCTTTGGCGAGAACGCCGCCCTCTCAGTTTTTGCCGCCTGCTCCTTCTTCGCCTTCCTCGTGCCCGGTGGTATGGCAGAAGAAGTGGTCGGTGCGGGGGAGGGTGTCCTCCACCCGGGTTTTTAGGCCCGGGTGGGCTCCTCGGTTTCCCTTTCGGGTCCGGGATGGCACTCGCCTCCCACTCACCGACACTTCTCCTTACGTTCGTGGCAGGCGGCGGCGACCGAGATTGTCTTTGTGTTGATCCAGCATTTCTGGACTTAGCAGGTGTCCGGAACCCGAACATTTTCTTATAGTCAATTGTGTTTCCTTCCAGGTGCTGCGAGGTACGGGTACGGGGGGCTGGCTGGCAGACTCCAAGGTCCGCAGGTGAGTATGTGTATGTACGTGCGTGTATGGGTGTGTGTGTATACGCGTATGTGTGTGTGAAGTATGCTTGGTTGTGTATGTGAGTGTATATGTGTGTATGTGAATGAGTGAAAATGTGTGTGTATGTAAGCACGTACGGTCAATTGTCAGTATTTCCTAATGCGTGCACACTGTGCGCAGTCAAATTTATAACAATTAGCTAGTATAATAATAATTCACTATTTTAATAAATAATTAATATAATAATCTAAAATTCTTAATACTACGGAGGTATACCCAATAAAATATACCTCACGGTCAAAAATGCAAATCTCGGTTAAATATGTATATAAATGTGTAAAATAAAGTCACTTTCGTGCACCTGTGCACGGTCTTATGATTGTAAATAAATTTAATACTACTTTTTAACCGACTTCCAAAAAGGAGGAGGTTATCAATTCGTCTGTATTTTTTTTTTTTTTTTTTTTTTTTTTTTATATTTGTTACCTCATTTCTCCGGACTGGGTGAACCGATTTAGATGATTTTTTTTTATTTGAAAGGTAGTGCGTGTCATAGGGTCCCATTTTTTTTTAGTATTTTTTTGACAAGGGCATCTATAAGAAAAACGCATAAGTCTTAAATTTGCATTTTCAATGTGCCCGATAAATGTATGAATAACTCAATATCCCGCCAACCGATTTTGATGATTCTTTTTTTATTAGAAAGGATGTACTTCAGGGGTAGTCTGATAAGAGTTTGATAAGGTTCTAATCATAGGATCTTAAACTTTTTGTAGCAAAATAATAAAATTAGTGATAGTCTGCCGAACCTTAGCTGCAGAAGTCCAATTGAGTAAAATATAGAATAAAATTACTAAGTAGGTATTTACTATGAAAAATTTGACCTTCAACTCTTCAATCCTGATGATGCAGGGGTACTGCTAGCCTGAACTATAAAAGTTGGTCATTTGATGTTTACGAATATATAATGGAATTGATAAGCAAATTCATGGGACAAAAATTTGACCTTCAACTCCTCAACCCTGATGATGCAGGGGTACTTCAAGCCAAAACCACAAGAGTAAGCCTCGTGAGTATTGTCATGTTATGACTAAGATTTAGCTTTAAATTTAAATGTATTGTGGGTTAGGTTAGGTTGGAACATAAAAGAAAACATAAAAACTAAGCGAGCAGGGCGCGGCAGCGCCCTGCGAGCGGGTGCGTTCAGTTCGTATGAATTGATAGTGTTGTATGTTGTGTCTAAGCTTATGTTTAATTTGTTATTTTATGTTGATGTTTATTTAATGTTTGCATATGTGTATGCACAAAGCAAACTTAGCGATTTTATTTTAATACAAATAGATGAATATCGTCACTAAAAAGCATGAAATAAAAAATTTTTGACAAAAAAATATCCACCGACTTCCATGCCACAAAAAAGTTAAAAATAATTTAAATATATTTTAGTTTAAAACATACTCAGTACTTAGGACATAGTAACTATGTTGTGGTGGTGGTAAGCATGTGTATGAATAAACAGTAAGTAGGTTAAGAGTGTTAAACAGTAATAAATGGACAATCGTTAAGTGCAGACGTGTCTTTCATTACCCATCTCCCCCCGCTGCACACCTCATGGCGACCCTGCCATCTTAGGCGAAATTGCTGAGAACACAGTTTTGGTGCGACAGACTTTATAATGGGGCATACAAATTATTTAATTCGTGCGGTGCACACGTTACAATCAAACAAAATTAAAAATGGGGAAACAATGCTCTAAGTGCGTGTGTGAGGACAAGAACTATATCGTGAATCAACATGGTGGTCAAAGCGAAGTGGACGGTTCCAGTCACCATTACAATATCAATGTGATGGTAGCGACGTTACTAGCATTGTGTGCGGCGGCAATGCTTGTACTGGGATATAAGCAGTACCGAAGGTGCCAACAAACTATGGTGCAGGAGGAACTGCGGGCTGATATCGTGCGGAGAATCCGGCAACGTCTGTCCCTACGGAGCCGAGACGAGCGCGGCCAGGAGCGGGTGCCGATCTGAGGAGAGCATCCCAGCCGATGGATGGAGCCGATGGAGTGGATCTGCAGGTCTTCACCAGTGCCTTTATTTTTATTCTTTTTATTCTTACGTGAGTAATAAATTATGTGGTATTATACGGTAGATACCGTCATAAATTTATATACCTCAAATTATTATTAAGTAATTAGATATACCTACATGTCAGAAGAGTTAAGTAAAATATATAATGAATTAGAATTAATTAGAATATCATTACGAAAGTTGGGACCCGATAGAAGAGAAAAATACTCTGAAAAACTTAAAGTAAATTTTTCTCAAGCTATTGAACTATTTTATTGTTATAAAAAAATTGTATTTGAGTACAAATTTAAGAAGTGTAAGGATCCCAACTTGAATTTAATTATAGATAGTTTTACAGAACGGATTGAGGAATCCTTTAATAGAATTAAGTCTTATTGTAAGTTAGATTTGTCAAAAATAACAATAAAAATGGATACTTTTGACTTGAAAACTGCGGCAAATTTGGTTCCTGTTATGAACAGTAGAGAAGATACGATAGAAAAAATTATAGATTGTGTAGAATTATATGATAGCTGTCTTAAGGACTCTGCAGATAAGAAATTATTAGCTAGTTTTGTTGTTAAGACCAGGTTATCGAAATCAGCGAGGTTAAGATTGAAACAGGAGTATAATTCATGCGATGAATTGCTTAAGGACATGAAAGTATTTTTGTTGACTACAAAGTCTCCTAATGCATTGCTCACACAACTTAATAGTATATCTCAAAACGATATGTCTATTGAACAATATGCGTCGAAGATAGAGTCACTTTTTGTCGATCTTACAATTTCGCAGGCAAACTCAAACGAAAAAGCCTACGAAATTCTTAGGCCCATAAATGAACAAATTGCTATAAAAAAATTCGCAAATGGCTTAAGAAATAGACGTATTAGTACCATTATTACAGCGCGTAATTATACGGAACTTAAGGACGCAGTTCGCGGCGCGAAAGACGAAGATATATCGCAGCCCCTACCATCGACTTCAAACTCGATCCTACATGTAAGAGGTAAGTCGAATAGAAACTCGACTCGAGGGCGTGGAAGCTATTCACATAAAGGTTTTCGAGGTAATACTAATTACAATCCACCTCAGTATTATAATAATAACAGGGGAGGATATTATAATAATAACTTTAACTATCGGGGTAGACAGACGCGAGGTGCTTACACGCGTTCGAATCGAGCTCACGGAGTTCCTCGAGCTCGTAGTAGGGGACACTTTAATAATTTTTGTTATGCACATCAAGAAGAACACCCGATAACTACTACTACTACTACTATTGAAAACGGAATTACATCTAATCAAAACCAGTTTTTTCGGGACTAAGGAATGCATTTTAACAGCCGATTTAAACAAAGCAAATTACGTTTTTCTTTATGTGCATAACAACAAGTGTTCATGGCTACTTGATACCGGCGCGTCACTGTCAGCAATTTGTACACGTGCAATTCCAAGTAACATTCCTGTATATGAAGATAGGATTACAATAAACGGAATTGGTGGGAAAATATTTTCGAATGGTTATGTTTATATTAAAGTACGAACTCAAAATGGGATATATTTTAAACATAAATTCTTTATTTTCGAGGAATTACCTTGTAAGTCTGACGGAATCCTGGGACAAGATTTTTTCAATAAATTTACTTCTGTAACTTTTGATTTGGAAAATTCGTTACTATTATTAAATAATGATAACATTAACTGTAAATTAAACATAATTAAGACTCCGAAAGTTTGTACTGATTATTTACGAATTCCTGCGCGAAGCGAGTCATTGCATTATGTTCAAGTGGACAACATAGGCCACGATTGCGTTATACTTCCAAAACAAATTCAGGAAAACATATTTTTAGGTAGTTTAATTGTCACACCAAAGGATAAAATTATTTCAATTCGGATATTAAATACAGGTAAAGATGATATAGATTTACCAATTTTTAAACCTGAGTTAGAAACATTAGATAATTATTTAGTTTGTAATTTTAATAAATGCGAATCAACTTCAGACCGTGCATGTAGATTGTTAGAGCAGTTGAAATTAGATCACTTGCATTCCGTTGAACGACAGACGATAGAGTCTATTTGCACCAAATATGCTGACATATTTCATCTACCCGGAGATAAGCTTACAACGACGACAATATATGAACAGCGTATTAATTTAAAATCTGATACAAAACCTGTTTATATTAAACCGTATAGAATACCTAATAGCCATAAGTCGGAGGTAGAAAAGCAAGTAAAAAATATGTTAAAAAATGACATTATAGAGGAAGCATATAGCGAGTGGTCGAGTCCGATTTTACTTGTACCTAAAAAATCGGAGGAGACAGGGAGTAAATCATGGAGGTTAGTAGTAGATTATCGAAAAGTTAATGACAGAATACAGGATGATAAGTTTCCGTTACCTAATATAAATGAAATTTTAGACTCCTTGTCAGGTGCTATATACTTTTCGCATTTAGACTTAAGTCAGTCATACTATCAAGTGACTTTAACCCCTGAAAGTCGTAATGTAACAGCTTTCACGACTAACAGTGGTCAATATCAATTGAAACGACTCCCTATGGGATTAAAAATTAGTCCCTCTGCCTTTTCTCGTGTTATGACAGTTGCCATGTCAGGCCTTACGTATGAAAAATGTTTCATTTATTTAGACGACCTTGTCATTTTTGGAAGGAATTTAGAAAGTCATAACAAAAACTTACTAGATGTATTTGATAGGCTCAGAAAAGTAAATTTAAAGCTTAATCCAAAAAAATGTCAATTTTTAAAGAAAGAAATAGTTTATTTAGGTCATTTGGTAACGAAAGATGGGATTTTACCCGACCCAGAAAAAATTTAGTCTATTAAAAATTATGCGACACCTACGAATGCAGACGCTGTCAGGCGCTTCGTAGCGTTTTGTAATTATTACCGAAAATTCATTAAAAATTTCGCTAGCATAACGCTTCCACTTAACAAACTTTGTAGAAAAAATGAACCTTTTCATTGGTCAGTGGAATGTGAGCAGTCATTTAAATCACTAAAAAACAAATTAATGTCTCCACCTATTTTGCAATACCCGAATTTTTCAGACGAAAACGAATTTGTGTTACAGACCGACGCTTCCGGCACAGCCGTTGGCGCCGTGTTGTGCAATAAGGACTTAAGACCTGTGGCTTATGCCAGTCGTCCTTTAAACAAGGCAGAACTAAATTACCCTACAATACAAAAGGAATTAGTTTCTATTGTTTGGAGTGTTAAATATTTTAGGCCATATTTATTCGGAAAAAAATTCACAATAATGACTGACCATAAACCACTTATTTATTTGTTTGGTATGAAAGACCCGAGTAGCAGGTTGTTAAAATTCAGATTAACTCTTGAAGAATATAACTTCAATATTGTGTATATTAAGGGAAAGGACAACGTGATAGCAGATGCATTGTCGAGATCAATAGTAACATCAGATGATTTAAAAGAGATGAATAATAGGATAGTAACAGTAATGACAAGAGCACAAAAGAGGAAGCAAGACGAGAAGCATGAAAAGGGTAACGATATCCCTAGTATTTCCGAGGACGAACGGCCTGATCAACCGCGAGTCACAGAAATATTAAGGATACCGAGTAAGTCAGTGGAAATGATATTAGAAGAAGGAAGTAAACTTAATAAATTAAGAGATGAAGGATTAATAAATGTAGAATGGGAGTGTTTTGCATTTGTTTGTAAAAGGAAAATATTGTATGTAAATCTTAATTATAAATCACATTTTACGCGAGCCGTATTTGTGGAAAAATTAAGTACATTTTGTAAAAAAATAAACGTCGACAAAATATGCATTATAAAAAGAAATGATAATGAAATATTTATAAAAAAATTAATAAATGAAGTAAAAATTAAAGAAAAATACGAAGGACCTAAGATCTTAGTGCTAAGGGGTATAACGAGAGTAAATAATGAAAATGATATTAAACATATCCTTAATGATTATCATCTACTACCGACTAGTGGACACGCTGGGGTACGTAGAATGATAAATAACATTAAAAGAAGGTTTTACTGGCCAGGAATAGAAAAGGACGTCCGTGATTTTATAAATAAGTGTGAAAAATGTCAAAAATGCAAACACTCGAGGCATACAGTTGAACCAATGGTGGTGACGACCACCGCAACATATGCGTTCGAAAAATATATTTAGATTTGGTAGGCCCTTTAGATAAGGATAATAGTGGTAATATCTATATTTTAACTCTACAATGTGAGTTAAGTAAGTTTATAGAAGCGTATCCATTGAATAATAAGGAAACAAAAACAGTAGCTAGAGCGTTAGTAAATAATTTTATTTTAAGGTTTGGAATTCCAAAATGCATAACAACTGATAGAGGAACAGAATTTATGTCGTCAACAATGACTGAAGTATGTAACTTATTAGAAATTAAAAAACTAAATTCGACAGCGTATCACCATGAGACAATTGGTTCATTAGAAAATGCTCATAAGCATTTGGGTTCGTTTCTGCGGATTCAATGTGATAAACACCCAGAATCATGGAGTGATTGGCTTCCATTTTGGTCTTTTGCCTACAATAATACTGTACACACAGCAACCAAATATGCCCCGTATGAATTAGTATTTGGGAAGTCCTGTGAGCTTCCGTGTAGAATAAGTAGTTCAGTAGAACCATTATATAACGTAGATAATTATAGTTTAGAGCTTAAGTATAGACTACAGACAGCGCAAAAGGATGCACGCGATAATCTTATAAAAGCTAAATTAAATAGAAAGTTTGTTTATGACAAAAAAGTGAATCCTGTAACATACAAAAAAGGTGATCAAGTGTTAGTACGTAATGAAACGGGTGGAAAGTTAGATTATTTGTACGATGGACCTTACACAGTAGTAGAAGACAAAGATCCAAATGTTGTAATTCAAAAAAAACAATAAAAATGATATAGTACATAAGAACAGAACAAAATTATTTGTGTGTAATTAGCTCTTAAGAAGTAGTTATAAGCAACTCTAAATTGACTTTGTATTGTATCCATGGATAACAATAGCATCTAAAAAAAAATTAAGTATTTCTTATTTTTTTTTTTACTACTACCCCTGATATGTGGTGGTGGTAAGCATGTGTATGAATAAACAGTAAGTAGGTTAAGAGTGTTAAACAGTAATAAATGGACAATCGTTAAGTGCAGACGTGTCTTTCATTACCCATCTCCCCCCGCTGCACACCTCAATGTCTTATATGAGCACCGACTTCAGAACTATGTCCTAAGTACTGAGTATGTTTTAAACTAAAATATATTTAAATTATTTTTAACTTTTTTGTGGCATGGAAGTCGGTGGATATTTTTTTGTCAAAAATTTTTTTATCAAACGTTTTTTGGTAGTCCGAGCCGGTTAGGTTAGGTTAGGTTAGGTTAGGTTAGGTTAGGTTAGGTTAGGTTAGGTTAGGTTAGGTTAGGTTAGGTTTTTTTTTTTTTTTTTTTTTTAGATTAATCGATTCTATAGGAATTGGGCCCTCGCTAAGGGATACGGGCGACCCAACTCCTTTTTGATTTTCGATTGTTTTTTATTAGTAGTGTTTAAGTTGTATCTCTTTTATGAGTGAATACAAAGTAAAGATTGTTTTGAAGTGATATTATATTGTTTCAATTTATGTAGCGTGATTAAGACTAGGGTTTCCGAGATTAAAGACTGGTTGGCAATTAAAATATATAGAAGTTTTATTATTAAACGTATATAATATGTAAAATTGTTGTACAATTGATTTGGTAGAAAGTTATTATGAGTTTGAGCTTGAATCATTAGGTTACGACTTGTTAAGTTTAGTTCGACGTGTGTATAATATATAATTAGAAATGATATATATTTGGGAACGACGTTGATTACTTTCGACCAGGGGGTTAGAGATCTAATTATACCCATAATCCACTCGTTCGTCAATTTTTTGTTTTACGGAATTGGCTATGGGACAAATGAGTGAGGTGGCGCTGTGTGCAGTGCTTCGGTTGGTCTTTAATTGAGTGTTGCGTCTGGCGCAGTGGAAACACTTGCTAACGGACTCCTTGTTTGGGCATTGCTCCGTCGGATGAGCTTCCGCACAGTGCGCACAATGGTGGTCGCTGGATGGGCATTTAGCCTGGGTGTGCCCGAAGGCAAGGCACTTATGGCACTGTATAAACGGGCTGAATTCATCAACGTGTATCTTCTGGTAGTCGATAGATACACGTTCCATCCGGATCATATCACGCCACAAACGAGGAGTCACCTGAAGCACTGCGTTATAAAGACCTGGGTTCCTATTTTGTCGGATGAACCGAACAATTGGGGTGGTTTCTTTTTCAAATACGGCGATGCGCTTTGCTATTTCTGGATTCTGCCTAATCATTACATCTACTAGTTCGTCGCTGGACACTTCCTTCGTTACGCCTTTCAAAATGACCATAGGCAATATGCGGCGGGCCGGTTCCGCAGACACCAAATCGGATCCGTCTAGCCGTTTCAGGACGGCTTTCCTCTGCCTCTCCGAATCAAACACGACCCGGAGTTTGTTGTTTGAAACGGCTTGCACGCGCTCGGGAGCGAAGTCGTCCGTCCTGAAAGAAATGCTGTTTTTCCAGGCCGCCAGTGTCTCTTGCTTGGTTTTCACTGGGGCCTTAGGAGTGACTATTATAGCCGGTTTGGAGTTGGGAAGAATTCTATGTCGACCCCGCTGCACGCTCGGCCGGCTGGTGGTCGCTGCGGCCTGGGCGTAAGTGGGGCGACTCCCGATGGGTTGGGCTTCCGGGTGATGTGCGCAAACCAACCGATCGGCGAATTTATTTAGCTCGTCCCGCACACAGTTGACAAACGCCTCCTTGAGCTCCTCGCCTTCGAGCTCTGGGGCGTCGGTGTACGAGCTGGCCGCGTCCTCATCCTCTGCCGAGTGCACTATGGTACCAATAAGGCGGTATGATTTGCTGATAACACAGTCAAGCACTTCAGCAGCCCGCATTAACTCCGAAGAGGCCGCGTGGATGAGTCGTTTATTCACCGCGGTGACACTTTTGCCCTCAAAAACCTTAGTGTTAATAAGGTTGGTCAACCCGCGGACGGTCTCCTGGTATTGCTCTAGGCTATAAATGTCGTCCGCCTTAAAGGGCAACTCAGGTGGGGGCTCAACTTTTGGCGACATTATAAAAAAATGATTTTTTCAAAAGTCGGATTTGTATGCCACATCGACTAACCTAGCTAAGCTATTAAAAAGAGGGCGGGTGGGCGGGCAATCGAAACCCTAAAATGGGGAATATCTCCGAAACTAGTGGACGGATTTTAGTGGGGGTGGTGTTAATCGAAAGGGTTCTGCGAGACGCAGCTATTGATGCTAAGTTGGAAGGGATCGTTGCACAGACCGCGAAAATATTAAAGATGTAAGTTTTGAAAAATGAAAATTCTACAAAAAATTAACGGGTGAAAATTTTTCGCCGAAAGTGGTGGCAATGGATAGAGTTTAGCAAGATGTATCGCTGGTGAAAAAATTATCAAAGTCGGCTGAAAGACGACTAAGATATTTTGGATTCAAAATTGTCAAAAGTTGGTTAGGTTAGGTTAGGTTAGGTTAGGTTAGGTTAGGTTAGGTTAGGTTAGGTTAGGTTAGGTTAGGTTAGGTAGGCCGCGTTCGAGTTTCGCGGCCGGTAAAATTAGGTGAGGCAAGGGTGATGGACCTAGATGAGTCCATCACCCAAGAAGACGTAGCCAACGCAATAGCCCGCGCCGGTGGATGTAATGCCTCCGAAGTAAAGGTTGGCGAAATAAGGAAGGGACGCTCATCTTTGGGGGCAGCCTGGATCCGCTGCCCAGCTTTCGCGATCCACAAATTGGCAGCTGAAAAACGAGTGCTCGTGGGTTGGGTGTCCGCCCGTGTAGAGGTGCTTGCTGCCAGGCCCCTTCAGTGCTTCCGGTGCCTTGAAAATGGCCATTCAAGATTCCAATGCACAAGTCCCGTGGATAGGAGTGGGCGGTGCTTTGTGTGCGGTGAGGCAAATCACAAAGCCCGCCAGTGCACGGCGCAGGCACCCAAATGCATGGTGTGCCATGAATTAGGCCGCAAAGCCGACCACCGACTGGGTGGAAAGCACTGCAACCCCCCAAAAAACAAGAAGAGGGGTAAGGGGAAGGCCGCCAGTTCAGTACGGGCAGATGGGCTTGCGCAAGCATCCGCTGGCGCATCGGCCTCTCGCCCGTCCGAGGAAATAATGGAGCAAGGACACTGCTCCATCATTCAAACTGCTACAGGGGAACCTGAACCACTGCAGACGAGCTCAAGATTTGCTCATGCAGTGCCTCACGGAGTATTCGGTCTCCTTAGCAGTAGTGGCAGAGCCGTACAGGATCCCGGACCATCCGCGCTGGTTCGGAGACGGCTCCCAATCGGTAGGCATTTACTGGGCTGGCGGCGAAGCAGAGCATCCGTGCTCTAAGCGGCACTCAGAGCCGGGCATAGTGGCAGTGGACTGGGGTCCCCTGGCGGTGTTGGGGTGCTACATTTCCCCCAACTGTAGTCTGACATCATACGAGGCGTTCCTGGGTCGGGTGGGAGACTGCATTCGCGGTTGCCTGCCTCGCCCTGTAATCGTCCTCGGCGACTTCAATGCCCATTCCAGGGCTTGGGGGAGTAAAACTGACAACGCCAGGGGTAAAGCGGTACTCGAATGGGCGGCGGAACTGGATCTACGTCTGCTGAACCAGGGCACGGTGAGTACGTGTGTACGTTGGCAGGGGGAGTCAATCGTGGACTTATCATGGGCGACTGCCTCTGCCGAGCGCCTTGTGACAGGGTGGCGAGTGGCGGAAGAACTGGTGACGCTCTCCGACCACCGTCACATAACATTTGGCGTTACCATGCGACTCCCGGTTCGCAACGGCCGACAAGCCGAAGGCGTCCCACGACGATGGGCTCTAAAGCGGCTCGATCGAGACATGCTCATCGCTGCTGCCCACGTCGTGGACTGGTCCGGTACCGCCGTCGAGGGCGCGACCCCAGACCTTCAGGAGCGAGCTGCCCGGCTCCATATTGACATGGCAGCGATCTGTGACACCGCCATGCCACGTGTAAGACCCGGCAAGAGAGCACCGGCAGTCTGGTGGTCCGACCATATCGCGAGGTTGCGCGTGGATTGTTTGCGATCCCGCCGCAAGTACACTCGCGCTCGTAGACGTCGGACTGCCAGTGCCGAGGAGTTGGAGGAAAAATACAGGGAGTACCGTGATGCGACTGTGGCGCTTCAGATTGCTATTGCGGACAGCAAGTCTAGAAGCTGGTCGGGACTCCTGGAGGGGCTGGATAGGGACCCATGGGGACGTCCATACAAGATGGTACTTGGAAAACTGCGCCCATGGGTTCCTCCGTTGACAGAGACCCTGGATCCAGACTTTGTCACAGTCGTCATGGAAAACCTGTTTCCTTCGACTCCGGGTGGCCCTTCCGCTGAAGGCAGACCACATTTATCGCCCGCTTGGACGGAGGAGTTAGCCGTTAGCGACGTGGAGCTGAAACTGGCTGTGAAACGGTTGGCAGCGCGGAGTACCGCACCTGGCCCGGACGGAATTCCGGGTCGGGCCTGGGTTTTAGCGCTGTCCGTTCTCGGGGACAGACTACGGAGCCTATTCACCGACTGTCTCCGTGCCGGCCAGTTTCCAGCGCAATGGAGGCACGCGAAGGTTGTGCTCCTCCACAAAGCGGGCAGGCCAGCGGACTCACCCTCGGCATACAGGCCAATATGTCTGCTGGACGAGGTGGGTAAGCTTTTCGAGCGGATTATATCCGCTCGTATCAGCAGACATTTGGCGTGCAACGGCCCGGATCTATCCGACAGCCAGTATGGTTTCCGTAAGGAACGCTCGACTGTCGACGCCATACTCCGCGTTCGTGCACTCACAGAGCAGGCCGTATCCAGTGGCAGAGTAGCGTTGGCTATAAGCCTTGACATAGTCAACGCATTCAATACTCTGCCCTGGAAAGCGATAAGGGAGGCCCTCGTATTTCATCGGGTGCCTTCCTACTTGCGCGAAGTGCTGGCGGCCTATCTGTCGAACCGGTGTATCAGCTATTCGGGCCGTTACGGGAGTGTCAAGGAGAGGCGAGTCGTGTGCGGAGTTCCACAGGGATCGGTATTGGGGCCACTCCTGTGGAACCTTGCATACGATTTCGTGTTACGGACGGAACTGCCTCCCGGCGTTAGCATAGTTTGCTACGCCGATGACACTCTCGTACTAACCGAGGGTGAGTCCTTTGAGAGGACGGCGAGTCTGGCCGAATTTGCGGTGGCACGCGTGATAAATAAAATACGCGCGATAGGCCTTAGTGTAGCGTCTAGCAAGACCGAGGCGCTATGGTTCCACGGCTTAAGGCTGAGCGTGGAACCACCCTGCATGTCGGTGCGAGTAGGTGATGCGTTGATCGAAGTGGGCAGATACATGCGTTACTTAGGGTTGACATTAGACAGCCGCTGGCGTTTTGACGAGCACTTCGACCGTCTTATCCCCCGGATTCATAAGGTAGCAGGTGCTCTGCACAGACTGCTACCAAACCTCGGGGGACCGAAGGAGGAAGTCCGCCGCCTCTACGCAGGCGTCGTGCGCTCTATCGCGCACTACGGTGCGCCCGTATGGTCTGATAGACTATCGGGCAGCCGGCGCCGCGCGGCCAAATTGAATGCCGCGCAGCGTTTGATCGCGATAAGAGTCGCACGAGGTTATCGGACGATTTCCTACGAGGCGGCCACGGTCCTGGCGCGGTTTCCGCCCTTGGACATACTTGCGGATATGACCGCTGAGATCTTCTTTAAGATCCGCGGTCTCCGCCAGGGGGTCCAACCTCGTCAGGAAGAGACGGTCGAAGTGCTTCGGTCGAGAGCCTATTGTAACGCTCTAAGGCGTTGGCGCGAACGGCTCCTTGAGCCACGGGGCGTACGCCAACGTGTCGTCAGCGCGATCCTGCCCAGCTTCCGAGCCTGGTTGCACAGGAAAAAGCGCGTCACCTACCGGCTGACACAGATACTCACCGGACATGGCTGCTTCGGTGAGTATCTACACAGGATAGGCAGGGAGGCCTCAGCGCAGTGCCACCATTGTGGTCATGCCCAGGACTCCGCGCAGCACACGCTCGAGGATTGCCCAGCGTGGCGACCCGGGCGGCGGGTCCTGCGGCAATGTATAGGTCCGGACCTCTCTCTGGAGGCAGTGGTTGCGGCAATGGTCCGTTCTGGCGAGGCGTGGGATAGCGTGGTCGACTTTTGCGACCGCGTTATGCACGCGAAAGAGGACGCCGAACGGGCCAGAGAGCGCGCCGATCCCGCGCGAAGGAGGAGGCGCCGGGGACGCAGGTAGCGTCCGCCCGGCGCGGTGTCCCTGTAGTTCCGGGACCAGAATAGGACTACGGTACCCTCTGCCTGTCGTAAGAGGCGACTAAAAGAGGCTTCCGGGGTTGCGGGCGGGAAGAGTGGGAGCTCGACCCGTCCGGCCAAGCGACCCCGGGAAGGACGGTGGCATGTGTGGTTGCATGCTGCCGTAAAAACCAGCAGGTGTGGTGAGCAGTTCACGCCCACCAGGGAAGAGCCCGATGGGGCATACGCTGAGGACACCGGCGGCGGTCAAGTGGAGTTCCCGGAGTCCTCTTCGCAGCGTCGACGTCGGCCACCGGGGGGGTTTTAGTGCGGTAAGAATCCCACATAACCCGCGTCGCTCCCACGACGTCGGGTACTTTTTGAAAGTTTCCCCCTCGAAAACAAAAAAAAAAAAAAAAAGGTTAGGTTTTTTTTTTTTTTTTATTAGAACGCATTGTTGCACTTTTGGAATTTGTAATGAAAAATATTTTGGGCTTGCTTTTATTACTGTGAAATTTCTTGATTCAAAGATTGGGAAACGGTACGACATGGAACCGCGACAGGATACGATTTCTTGTCGCCGATCTTCCCAGCAATAATATTCATACAATATACAGTTATATATAATAATAATAATAATAAGATATTTTTAAGATATCCCCCCGAGATGAGACGGTTGAACTATAATTTTATCGATACAAATTAAAATATTTATGTATGATCAAGTTTAAGGAGACCTGGTTCGGCGCACCACTATTTGATACAGTTTGCTTCCCCAGGTTCCGATCGATACATTTATTTTAGTCCTAACAGATTTGGAAAGAAAAAGAGTGTAATAAATATACCAAGAGGAATGCATTTGCTTTTGGGTGCATGATCTAGCCAAAGACAAATTAAGGGGCGTGTGTGGCCGCACTGCGATTTGATACTGTGCGGTTCCACACGACCCGATCAGTACACTTTCCTACAGCATCTATTTCCATTTAAGCCTCGGAGGGAAATATATGAGGTGATGAAACGAAGGATGCTATCTATATATTTATTATGTACGATCCCGGCGCGCGAATTAAGAGGCCGTGCCTAGTCACACTGCTATTGGATACGGTGAGATTTGTCACGGCCCCGATCCATACATTTAACCGTGAGAAAACTAAGAGACGAACAAAGAGATACCTAGGTTTATGAAGAGTAAAAGTAAAAAGAGCGGTATATATGATACATATTAATATAGATTTGATATCACTTCAACAATTAATGGTTGACTTTGACAATATATAAATGACAATTAGTCCCTACATAGAGCTAGTTGGACCCATAGTTCACACGGCTGCTAATCCTCTTTTTGATGGCCCGCACAATGGGACAACTATGTGAAGTAGCAGCGTGGGCGGTGCTGTCGGTAGTGCGGAACTTCACATTTCGCTCAGTGCAATGGTGACATTTGCTGTCAGACGACTTGTTCGGGCACTCCTCGACGGTGTGTGCTCCCGCGCAGTGAGCACAGTGCTTCGCGTCCGTCTGACATTTCGCCTTTGTGTGCCCGAAGGCAAGGCACTTAAAGCACTGAACGAAAGGGGTGAAGTTCTCGACATGCACCCGCTGATGGTCCACACATGCCTTGCCCATGTGAACCATCTCCCGCCATACAGCCGGCTTAGCTTGCAACACGGCATTGTACAAACTCGGGTTCTTATTATTTCTCAAGAATCGGACGCGCAGGTCATCGGCGTCCTTTACGAGACTCGTGAGTTCCCGATTCTGTCTGCACAATGCCGGAATCAGCTCGTCGCTGGAGACGTCTCTGGTGATGCCCTTAAGGATCACCATGGGCATTAGACGTCTGGCCGGCTCCGCGGACACATACTGCGCACCCCTAAGTCTCTCCAAGGTGTCTGCCCGTTGCGCGTCATTGTCGAATTCGATGCGAAGTTTATTATTCGACACCGCCTGAACGCGCGCCGGAGCGAAATCGGACACCTTGAAGGAGATGCTTTTCCTCCAAGCCTCTACCGCCGCATGTCTGGTGGTCACCGGGGTCTTGGGTGTGACAATAATGGCGGGTCGGGTGATGGGGAGGGCTTTGGGACCATTGCAACGCTCGCCCAGCCGGCTGGTGGTCGCTACGGCCTGGGCGTACGAGGGGCGGCCCTCGCTGAGTTGAGCAGGCGCGTCCTGCGTGCGAGGCGTCCGCTTGGCGAACTTTTTGAGTTCCTCTCTCACGCAGGCGACGATTTCCTGCTTTAAGCCCTCAGTGGCCAGAGTAGGGGTGGGAGCGTCAGAAGTCAACACAGGGGCAGTGGCGGATGACGTTGCCAGGTTATCAAGCACCCTGGTTGCCTTCCGAATTTCTTCCGCTGCAGCGCAAATCAACCGCTTGTTCACCGCAGTGACGCTCTTCGTCTCGTTAACAGCGGCGGTGATACAAGCAGTCAACTTGCGAATGGCGTCGACATAACCGTCGCGGTCTAATATGTCGACAGCCGAGACGGGTAACTCCGGAGGTGCAATTTTCGGCGGCATTTCTAAGCTAGGCTATACAATTATTAAATAAAAACTTTTTAACAAAAAATATCTACCGACTTCCATGTCACAAAAAAGTAAAAAATAATTTAAATATATTTTGGTCTAGAACATACTCAGTACTTAGTACATAGTTCTGAAGTCGGTGCTCGACATATTTCGCTGGACGACGGTAACTACGTCCTATATGAGCACCGACTTCAGAACTATGTACTAAGTACTGAGTATGTTCTAGACCAAAATATATTTAAATTATTTTTTACTTTTTTGTGACATGGAAGTCGGTAGATATTTTTTGTTAAAAAGTTTTTATTTTACACTTTTTAGTGACTATATTTTTATGTTTGTATTTAAATAAAGCCTCTAAGTTTGCTTTGTGCATCTACATATTCACAAAAATTAAACATAAAACACTTTTACAATTCATACAAACAGGGCGCCTCCTCTGGAAGTACCCCTCCATCATCAGGGTTGAGGAGTTGAAGGTCAAATTTTTCATCTTATATTGTTGCTTAGTAATCTTATAACATATACGTTAGTACCAGGTGGCTAACTTCTATGGCTCAGGCTTGCAGTACCCTGCATCATCAGGGTTTGTCATCATCATCAAGTTGAAGGTCAAAATTTTAATTTTGTGCCTCTGTTTGGTAATTTTTTTACATACCCGTAAGCACCAAATTGCCAACTCCTATGGTTTAGAATTGAAGTACCCCTTCATCATCAGGGTCGAGGAGTTGAAGGTCAAAATTTTAATTTTGTGCCTCTGCTTAGTATTATTTTTACATAACCGTAAGCACCAAATTGCCAACTCCTATGGTTTAGGATTGAAGTACCCCTTCATCATCAGGGTTGAGGAGTTGAAGGTCAAATTTTTGATTTTATATTTTTGCTTAGTATTTTCTTTACATAACCGTAAGCACCAAATTGCCAACTTCTATGGTTTAGGATTGAAGTACCCCTCCATCATCAGGGTTGAGGAGTTGAAGATCAAATTTTTCATCTTTTGTTTTTGCTCAGTAATCTTATAACATATACGTAAGCACCAAATGGCTTATTCCTATGGTTTTGGCTTTAAGTACCCCTGCATCATCAGGGTTGAGGAGTTGAAGGTCAAATTTTTGTCCCACGAATTTGCTTAACAATTTCATTATATATTCGCAAACATCAAACGACCAACTTTTATAGTTCAGGCTAGCAGTACCCCTGCATCATCAGGATTGAAGAGTTGAAGGTCAAATTTTTCATAGTAAATACCTACATAGTAATTTTATTCTATATTTTACTCAATTGGACTTCTCCAGCTAAGGTTCGGCCGACTATCACTAATTTTATTATTTTGCTCCAAAAAGTTGAAGATCCTATGATTAGAACCTTATCAAACTCTTATCAGACTACCCCTGGAGTACATCCTTTCTAATAAAAAAAGAATCATCAAAATCGGTTGGCGGGATATTGAGTTATTCATACATTTATCGCGTACATTGAAAATGCAAATTTAAGACTTATGCGTTTTTCTTATGGATGCCCTAGTCAAAAAAATACTAAAAAAAATGGGACCCTATGACACGCACTACCTTTCAAATAAAAAAAAAATCATCTAAATCGGTTCACCCAGTCCGGAGAAATGAGGTAACAAATATAAAAAAAAAAAAAAAAAAAAAAAAATACAGACGAATTGATAACCTCCTCCTTTTTGGAAGTCGGTTAAAAATCGAACAATAAAATTGTCAGAAAAAGTGTCTGTTCCTATTACAGAGTTCAAATTTTCACTATCGTAACTCGGTTATCGTTAGAGGGCGTGTCGGCGGGCTTTCAAAAACGAAAATCGTGAATATCTTGGTAACTACTGGGTGGATTTGGACAAAAGTGGTATGGGGTGAAAGGTATTTGCGAGACGCAACTATTGAACCTAGAATGACAGCGATCGGTGCACGGACCGCGAAAATATTAACAATGAAAATTTAAAAAAAAATTAAAATTAAAAAGTTAAAAATATATAAAAAAAATGAAATATTAAAATATTGTAACCGAATGTGGTATTGATGGATAGGGGTTCGGGAGACGTATAAGTAGGTGAAAGAATCACTCGAATCGAACAACAGACGACCGAGTAATAGGTGATTTAATTTTATGAAATTATGGTTAGGTTAGGTTAGGTTAGGTTAGGTTAGGTTAGGTTTTTTTTTTTTTAACCGACTTCCAAAAAGGAGGAGGTTATCAATTCGTCTGTATTTTTATTTTTTTTTTTTTTTTTTTTATATTTGTTACCTCATTTCTCCGGACTGGGTGAACCGATTTAGATGATTTTTTTTTTATTTGAAAGGTAGTGCGTGTCATAGGGTCCCATTTTTTTTTAGTATTTTTTTGACAAGGGCATCTATAAGAAAAACGCATAAGTCTTAAATTTGCATTTTCAATGTGCCCGATAAATGTATGAATAACTCAATATCCCGCCAACCGATTTTGATGATTCTTTTTTTATTAGAAAGGATGTACTTCAGGGGTAGTCTGATAAGAGTTTGATAAGGTTCTAATCATAGGATCTTAAACTTTTTGTAGCAAAATAATAAAATTAGTGATAGTCTGCCGAACCTTAGCTGCAGAAGTCCAATTGAGTAAAATATAGAATAAAATTACTAAGTAGGTATTTACTATGAAAAATTTGACCTTCAACTCTTCAATCCTGATGATGCAGGGGTACTGCTAGCCTGAACTATAAAAGTTGGTCATTTGATGTTTACGAATATATAATGGAATTGATAAGCAAATTCATGGGACAAAAATTTGACCTTCAACTCCTCAACCCTGATGATGCAGGGGTACTTCAAGCCAAAACCACAAGAGTAAGCCATTTGGTGCTTACGTATATGTTATAAGATTACTGAGCAGAAATATAAGATGAAAAATTTGACCTTCAACGCCTCAATTCTGATGATGCAGAATACTGCAAGCCTAAACCATAGGAGTTGGCTATTTGGTGCTTACGGGTATGTATTAAAATTACTAAGCAAAGACACAAGATGAAAGTTTTGACCTTCAAATGAAATAAAAAAATTTTGACAAAAAAATTAATGATAATAAAAATTTAATATAACGTTCAGTTCGTATGAATTGATAGTGTTGTATGTTGTGTCTAAGCTTATGTTTAATTTGTTATTTTATGTTGATGTTTATTTAATGTTTGCATATGTGTATGCACAAAGCAAACTTAGCGATTTTATTTTAATACAAATAGATGAATATCGTCACTAAAAAGCATGAAATAAAAAATTTTTGACAAAAAAATATCCACCGACTTCCATGCCACAAAAAAGTTAAAAATAATTTAAATATATTTTAGTTTAAAACATACTCAGTACTTAGGACATAGTTCTGAAGTCGGTGCTCATATAGGACATAGTTACCGTCGTCCAGCGAAATATGTCGAGCACCGACTTCAGGACTATGTCCTAAGTACTGAGTATGTTTTAAACTAAAATATATTTAAATTATTTTTAACTTTTTTGTGGCATGGAAGTCGGTGGATATTTTTTTGTCAAAAATTTTTTATAATATATATGCTTCATCCTGCGGCATGGGGGCTGCAGACTGTTTTAACATGTGTGGATTTTGTCACGTGTCGTTGTGATATGGGGAGGGGATGTTATTTTAATAATTTCTTTCTTGTTTTCTGTTCTATAATTTTGTTTCATTTCGATTTTACTTATGCTTTATTGTCATATTCAATAAATTGGGCTTAATTCCAATATTTTATATTTGATGATCTAGTTTTAAATAATTTTAATCCTAATATGAATACTAATGTCCAATGAATTAGATTCCTATTTGTTATTGACTATTTATGTTTGATTTTTTACTATGATGACCACTACTTTTACGACAGACCATATGCTATTAATTGATTTACTACTTTTACCTTTTCTTAGCTACTTTAATTTATTTTACGAATTATTTATTTTCCTGTATGTTATGACATAATATATATCAATATATTTTGCTAACATACTTTTCTTACTATAATTTTGATTGAGTGTAGCGTTTTGTTCTTGTGTTTGTTATTTTCAGTTGTCGTATTTTATTTTGATATTTAATTTTCTTTTCCAGGTCGGCTACCCCGGCGGAACATTGTGGTGCGGCGAACCAAAACCTGCTATTCCGGGTGTCAGACTCGTACCAACAAGGCCCGGTAAATACATTTATTTTTCTCTTTTTAGGTACGCAATGTGTATGTGTTTGTGTCGTGTGTAGTTTTTCTGCGTGTTTTGGTTTTATTGTGTGTGTTGTGTATACAGTTGTGTATATGATGAGGTCGTGGTTTTTGACCAACTGGTTAAGTTTCTTACGAAATGTTGGCCAGTTGGCCTTTCTGTGCAGTGTTGTTGTATGTGTTGTGTGCATACCTTTCTGTTTTTTCAGTGTAATATACTTCGGTATATCGGTGTGGTTCGAGTTCTCCTGGCACTCTTTTGCCTTCCATGTCACATCATAGTGGGATGAACATTGAAAAACTCCGAAGTGATGCTGCCCATATCGATTGGGGTGTTGTAGAGAGTAAGAAAACCGTTGACGAGCAAGTGGCTATATTTAACTCATTGGTAATCGAATTGTACGATCTTCATGCTCCTGTTCGTCCAGTCCGGATCCGGCATCCATCAGCTCCTTGGCTTACTGACCACGAGAGGTCCTTAATAAATAAGAAAAACTCTGCCAAATGTAAATACAAGTCTAATGCCAGTGATGTTAATCTCGAGAGGTATAAAGCTGCAAGAAATCGTTGCAATATGGTGTGTAGAGATTTACAACGACGCCATATCTATAATTCCGTTCATAATGAAGACCCTAGCAGGGTCTGGAAATTTCTTAAAACATTAGGAATTGGGAAATCGCCCAAAGATTCTCTTCCACATAATCTAAATCTAAACGAATTAAATCGTCATTTTTCTGTAACTTCTTGCATTGATAGCAAATTGAAAGAAAAAACTCTAAATCAGCTTTCTCAGATTCCCAATCCAAAGTTTTCCTTATTTTCGTTTAGTCAATTTTCGGGTCGTGATGTGGAGAGAGCGATACTCTCCATCCCCTCAAACGCGGTAGGTAGTGATAGCATTAGTCGTAGTATGATCATACCTCTCCTTGACTTACTCCTTCCAACTATTACTTTCATAGTTAATAGTTCCATCCAAAATAATTCTTTTCCTTCTTCCTGGAAAGACGCAAATATTGTCCCTTTACCTAAAAAATCCAACCCATCCGAGTTTGCTGATTTCAGACCGATATCCATTTTACCTTTTCTATCTAAAGTCCTTGAGCGCCTCATCCATCACCAACTCAACTCCTTTCTTTGCACTAATACCCTACTAAATCCTCTTCAATCTGGTTTCCGACCTGGCCATAGTACGGCTACTGCCCTGTTGAAAATCACAGATGACATCCGCATGGGGATAGACAATCAACAGCTGACGGTGTTAACACTGTTGGATTTTAGCAACGCATTCAACACTGTTGATTTTGACGTCCTTTTAGGTGTTTTACGTTCTCTCTGCATATCTCCGACAGTGATTGATTGGTTTCGTAGTTACTTGTACGGACGCCGGCAGCGTATTCAAATTGATAATAAATATTCCAACTGGTCGAATACAACTGCTGGCGTGCCACAAGGTGGCGTGTTGTCTCCTCTCCTTTTTACTATCTTCATAAATTCTATTAGTCTTCACCTAACTTCTCTCTACCACCTATATGCAGACGATTTGCAAATCTACAACCATGCCAGCCTGAGCGACTTGCATAACGCCGTCAAATCTATTAATGCAGATCTGACTCGTATTTGCATTTGGTCCAAAAACTTTGGTTTAAAATTGAATGCCGCAAAGTCACAGGCAATTGTCATTGGGAGCTCCCGTTTGACCGCTAGAATTAATTGGCATTAGTTACCGCCTGTAAAACTTGATAACATTATTATTCCTTATAGTAAGATTGTTAGGAATTTAGGAATTTATATGGACCAAAATCTCTCCTGGAAACCACAGATCACGGAAGTTAGTAGGAAGCTCTTTGCTGCAGTGGGATCTCTTCGACGGCTGAAAAATGTTTTACCCATTCCTACTAAAATTACGCTTGCGCAATCTCTCCTTCTGCCAATACTTGACTATGCTGATGTGTGTTATCCAGATATTACTGAGGAGCAATTAAATAAGCTTGAGCGCCTCCAAAACATGTGTATACGGTTCATATTCGGCTTACGAAAATATGACCATGTTTCAGAATTTCGTGCTAAGCTCAAGTGGCTCCCAATTCGTCTTCGCCGAAATGCTCACTTTCTGTCTCTTCTGTACTGTATACTATTTAATCCCTTATCCCCACCTTACCTCAAGGAACGTTTTCACTATCTCTACTTATCCCATGACAAATCCCTTCGCTCCACCCAAAACCTTGCTCTCTGTACTCCTTCTCACTCATTTTACAAAAATTCCTATACTGTGTTAGCCATTCGTCTGTGGAACTCCCTTCCTGTGTCCATTCGTAATGCTCAGTCCCTTTATTCCTTCAAAATCCTTGTCAAATCTCATTACCTTCAGCTTTAATCCTATCACTGTTTTTCAGATTCTTTTCCTTAAGCTTCTTGCTATCTTTTGTCAATAATCATTTTATATATTTGTTGCTATCTTCCAATATTTCAACTACTTATACTTGCTTTTCTTTAACTTACTCCTTAATTTATTTTATATTTTGCACTAATCTCTATTTAATTTTGCACCCTACCTTTTTCTTTCTGTTCATATTCTTTTTAACTCCGAACCTTAAGGTTGTCTGGAAGAAATCGCTGTTTAGCGATAAGACCGCCTATTGTATCTTAGACTGTAATCAACATTGTAAATTTCCTGTTTTTTTTTGGGTACAATAAAGTATATTAATAATAATAATTCCGGGCCGACAGGTCGGTCGCGCGTGTTTCGCCAACGGTATTTCTTTCCCTTATTTTTGAGAAATGGATTGACAGGAGGTCGGGGATGCTCAACAGCTCTTGGTTTTTTCGTGTGCTTTCCGCTCTATCCCACCAGGTGCCCACAGCATCAGGAGTATGCCACCGCCGTGCGCGCCAGCATATCCCACCGCTTGCCCACGGGGCACTGCTCACTGAATGCGTTGTGGTCCACCTGGCTGAATTTTGCGTGAGTACAGTTCTTGCAGGATGGAGGTGCTCCCGCCAGCCAGTCCGCGCACTCCCCCCTCAGATGAGGGCCTCCACAGTGGCCGCAGAGATCGACGGTGTCCCTGCAGAAGCGCTTGCTGTGGCCGAAGCCCAGACACCTGGTGCACTGCACCAAGGGGGTCTGGTCCTCGACCCTCACGCTCTGCAGGTCCACCTTCAGTTTCCCTGCGGCCACTGCTTTGCCCCAGATTTGGGGGGATACCGACAACACAATGTGGTTGTTGTGCGGGTTTCTGGCTTTTCTGCGATATCGCACCTCCACCCTGTCCTCCCCTTTGTCGAGGAGACCAAAGACAGCAAGGTTCTGCCTCCTTAGGGCAGCTACTATCTCTTCATCGGAGTGTACGGTTAGTATGTCCCTAAGGATCAGCAAAGGGTCCCTGTTTTTCATCTCCTCGACTACAAGGGAGTCGCACTTTTCCAGTCGCTGCACCACCTTTTCCCTCTCCTCTTTTGTCCCACATCTCATTATCACTTTCCTATCCTTAGCTTTACGCACTCGCTCCACCTGAACCCACCCCTCCTTGGCGTTCATGGCCTTCCTCACTCTGTCCAGGACCTCGTCCCCGGTCTCAGTCTCGTCCTTAGAAGTGACCGCGACCGAGTGTAACGTGGTCCTGAACGGAGAAGTCACACCAAGGCCAGACTTCAGTGCGCTGGAGTAGGTGGGTTTCTGAGGGGTCTCCTGGCACTTGGCCACTGCTTCTCTCAGTCTCTCCATTTCCGCCCTATTTTCCCTGAGTTGCTGGGCATGTTCCTGGAGCTCCTTTCGCAGGGCAGCTCCAGGCGCCTCCTCTATTGACCCGTCCTCTTTCCCATTTCCTTCGCCCGTTTCCCTTTGGGGGGCGCCGCCCTGCGCCTCCGCCTCCTTGAACAGCTTCAGCAGGTGGTTAAGAGCTTGTTTGAGGGTCTCCTTCAGGTCTCCTTTGAGGTTTCGTGATTCGCTTAGGGCCTTGTGACCCTTCGCGAACCACGACCTCGCCTGTTGGACCCTTTCGCTCGAGCTGGTTCTTAGTGGCAAGGAGAGCTTCGGCAAGAACGGCGCCCGCTCGGTCTCCACAGCCTGATCTTTCTTCGTCTTCTTTGTGCCCGGCGGTATGGCTTTAGAAGAAGTCGTCGGTGTGGGGGAGGGTGTTCTCACATCTGTGTTTTTGACAGCGGGTGGGCTCTGTTTTTTCCCATTTAGGTTTGAAGAGACACTCGCCTTCCACTCACCGACACTCCTTCTAACATTTGTGGCAGGCTGCGGCGACCGAGATTTCCTGGAGGGTTCAGCTTGCCTGGGTTTGGCTGGTGTCCGGAAGCCAAACATTTTCTTGTAATCTATTTTTGTTTTTGTTTTGTTCCAGGTGCAGTTGCGAGGTACGGGTGGGGCTGGCCACCAGTCTCCACGTGCAGGAAGTAAGTATTTTGTTTCCAACGAGTACGTGTATATGTGTGTGTGTGTGTGTAAGCGTGTAAGTATGTGTGTGGATGCTAGTGTGTGTGTGTTAGGTTATGAGAATGAATGTGTCGTGTGTTACGTGTGTATGGGTCTATTTGTATGTGTATGCGTGAGAGTGAGTGCGTGTATATGTATCTACACGTACAGTCCGAGGTCAAAGCTTGTTATATCCAATAGGATAACGTAAATAGAATTTCTAGAATTTCTATAAATATAATAATAATAATAATAATATACTTTATTGTACCCAACAAGGAAAATAATACAATGAAATCTTAATATTAGAATACAAAAGGCGGCCTTATCGCTCAACAGCGATTTCTTCCAGGCAACCTAAGGTTATGGAGTTAAGACTAAGGTGAAAATAAAGAATAGGTAGGGTGCAAAAATCAGGTAAATGAATTTAAAGCAACGTACAGATTAATAAAAAAAAGTAAAAGCGAAACTAGTTTTTTAAATAACAACAATTGTGAAAATAATACAGTTTAAGGATAGCAAAAAGCGTAAGGAGAGGATTGGAAAATTAGAGCTTAAGGTAATGGGACTTCACAAGATTTTTGAACGAGTATAGGGATTGGGCAAAACGGATTGAAACAGGAAGGGAGTTCCATAAATGTATAGCTGAAACAGTAAAGGAGTTTTTGTAAAATGAAGTTGAGTGGGAAGGAGTGTAAAGAGTAAGGTTATAAGTGGAGCGAAGGGATCTATCATGTGATAGGTGGAGAAAGGGGAAACGTTCCTTGAGGTATGGTGGAGAGGTCGGATTAAATAATATACAGTACAGAAGAGATAGAATGTGAGCATTTCGGCGAAGACGAATTGGGAGCCACTTGAGTTTAGCGCGATACTCTGACACATGGTCATATTTCCGTAAGCCGAATATGAACCGTATACAAATGTTTTGAAGACGCTCAAGCTTATTTAATTGCTCCTCGGTAATATCAGGATAACACACATCAGCATAGTCAAGTATTGGTAGAAGTAGAGATTGCGCAAGCGTAATTTTTGTGGGTATAGGTAAAACATTTTTCAGTTTGCGAAGGGAACCCATAGCAGCAAAGAGCTTTTTACTGACTTCCGTGATCTGTGGTATCCACGAAAAATGTTGGTCCATGTAGATACCTAAATTCTTAACCTTATTACTATAGGGAATTGCAACATCATCCAGTGTTATAGGCGGTAACAGGTGCCAATCAATTCTGGCAATCAAACGCGAACTCCCTATAATAATTGCCTGGGATTTAGTGGCATTTAATTTTAATCCGAAGTCTTTGGTCCAAGTCGAAATACAAGTCAGATCCGTGTTAGTAATCTTGATGGCGCTGTGTAAGTTGTTAAGGCTAGCGTGGTTGTAAATTTGCAAGTCATCCGCATATAGATGGTAGTGAGAAGTTAAGTGAAGACTAATAGAGTTAATGAAGATAGTAAAGAGGAGAGGAGACAACACGCCACCTTGCGGCACGCCAGCAGTTGTACTCGACCAAATGGAAAATTTGTCATCGATTTGAATATGAATTTGAATATGTGTGTTTTAAGTGTAGGAGTAGTATACAGGGCTACTCCTCGTTTTGATATTTAGTCAAAAAAGCTGCCCTGCAGCCTTGTCAATTGAAAAGTCTGTCAATTTCCAAAAATTTTTTTTTTGGTCTCAAGGTCGATTCTCGTCCACCTTAGTGAATAAGCTTAGTGTAAAGCTAATAAATATATGGTCTTTTTTTAATAATTTCGGACTTATTCGCGTTTTACCTATTAAATATCTATTGTATGGAAAAAAGTAAAAATCGCGAAAATCCGGGAAACTACCGGGCGGATTTTGACGAGCGAGGTGTCTAATGGAAGAGCTCGTCAAGACGCAGCTATTGAATCCAAAAGGGGGCAATCGGTGCACGGACCGCGGATAAAACGAATAAAACTAGGGGGGATGGATAGGTATTCGCGAGACAATTAAAGCGATATAAAATTTTTCAAAATCCACCGAGAAATGACAGAGTTATATTAGATTTAAATTTGAACAAATATATTTGGGTTTTTTTTTTTTAGTGGTATGCTCATACCTGCGGCATACCAGGCTGCAGACTGTGTTTGCCGGTTGTGTGGTTGCTTATAATTATATGGAAGAGAGAGGGGTGGTTGTATCCTTAATTTTGTTGTTGTCAATTTTAGGATTTTGTCCTGTCTGTTGTTATGTTTGTTATGAGTTTTTATACATGTACTTCTAAAATAATTCCTTCTTACTAACTTTTCAAAATAATACTGTTCTCCTACAGAATTTAATAATGATCTTAATTTTATTAATCTGATGATCTTTATTCGAAAGGTTTCCCTAATTATTATTTCTTATTTTTGTAATATACTTGTTTCAAAAAAATATTATTTACTTGATTTTATAATTTTTTACAATGTTAATATTACTCCGTATGTTTCCCATAATATACTTCAATATATTTTGTAAACATACCTTTGTTTTCCTGTGTTTTTTTTTTGTGTATATTAGCAAAGTGTGGCGTTTTTGTGTATGTGGTGATTCCAATTTGTGCTCATGTTTATTTTTCTTTTTCAGGTACTTGGCTGTGTCGACGCGACAGGGTGCCGCAGCGCGACCGATGTTGCAGATATCCTCGGACCGACGCAGCATGGTGAGCATATTGATCTTACTTCTCCTAGGTACGCTTTGTTTGTGTATGTGTGTCATGTGTAGTTTTTCTGTGTGTTTCGGTTGTGTTTTGTCTGTTTTGTTTGCAATTGCGTGTGTGATTTGACTTTGTGTGTTGGCCAACTGGTTTGGTTTCTCATGAAATTTTGGCCAGTTGGTCGTTGTGTGCAGTGTCGTTATGTGCGTACTCTTTTGTTTTCTCGGATCAATATCCACCTCCATGCCACCATGGTTCGACTTGTCCACTTTCCACTTCCATGACTGATCCAACATTTCGATCGTGCATGTCGCGCCAGCGGCAAACCTTTCCCCTACTCCAACAGATCGGACAATCAATCGGTCAGTGTTTTTCTGTCCCACCAGGTGCCCACAGCGTCACGAGTAGGCCACCGTCGCACGCCCAAGCATATCCCACCGCTTGCGTACGGGGCACTGTTCGCTGAACGCATTGTGGTCCACCTAGAGAGCTTTGGCGCGAGTACAGTTTTTACACGCAGGGGGCTCGCCCGACAGCCACTCCGTGCACTCGCTCCTGACGTGGGGGCCCCCACAGTGGCCGCAGAGATCGATTGTGTCCCCGCAGAAACGCTTGCTGTGGCCGAAGCCCAGACACCTGGTGCACTGCACCAGAGGGGTCTGGTCTTCGACCCTCACGTTCTGCAGGTCCACCTTCAGTTTTCCTGCGGCCACTGCCCTGCTCCAGATCTTTGGGGACGCTGAGAGCACGATGTGGCTGGCGTGCGGGTTCCTCGCTTTGCGGCGATATTTCACCTCGAGCCGGTCGTCCTCCCTGTCGAGGAGGTCAAATATAGCCCGATTTTGTCTCCTTAGGGCGCCAAGCACTTCTTCATCCGTGTGCACGGCTAAGACGTCTCTAAGGATGAGCATGGGGTCTTTGTTTTTTACTTCCTCGACACGGAGGCCCTCGCATCCCTCCAACCTCTTCCTGACCTTCTCCCTTTCCTGTTGCGTTGCACACCCCATTATAATTTTTTGGTCCTTGGCCTTACGGACTCTTTCGACCTAGACCCACCCCTCCTTTGCGTCCATGGCCTTTCTCACTCTGTCCAGGACCTCGTCCCCGGTCTCGGTCTCGTCTTTGGACGTGACCACGACCGAGTGTAACGTGGTCCTAGTCAGAGGAGTCGCACTTAGGCCAGAACTTAGCGCGCTGGAGTAGGTGGGTCCGTTTGCTGTTCCCCGACACTTCACTATCTCCTCCCGCAGCCTCTCCATCTCTGTCCGACTGTCCCGCAACTGCTGGGCGTGTTCCCGGAGCTCTTTCTGCAAGGCAGCTCCGGGCGCCTCTTCTACTTTCCCGTCCCCGCTTTTTTCTCCTTCCTCTTTAGGGGCACCGTTCTGCGCCTCTGCCTCCTTGTACAGTCTGTACAGGTGTTGTAGGGCCTCAATTAGGGTAGCTTTCAGGTCGCCCTTTAGGTTCCTGGATTCGTTAAGGGCCGCATGACCCTTGCCGAACCAGGACCTCGCCTGACGCGCCCTTTCGCCAGGTGTTGCGGCTGTAGGCAATGTAAGTTTCGGCGAGAACGGTGCCCTTTCCCCTTGGTCTTTTTTGGTCGCCTTTTTGGTGCCCGGTGGTTTGGCTACGGTAGTTGTCGGCGTGGGGGAGGGAGTTCTCACTTCGACGGCTTTACCCGCAGGTGGGCTCGCCGATTTCCCTTTCGGGTTCGAGTTTACACGCGCCTCCCACTCGCCGACACTCCTTCTAACGTTTGTCGCCGGCTTTGGCGACGGGGATTTCCTGTTTGCTGCGACTTGTCTGAATTTAGCCGGCGTCCTAAACCCAAACATTTTCTTGTAGTCAATTTTGTTTGTTGCAGATGCGGTTGCGAGGAACGGGGGGCTGGCCAGCAGACTACGGGTCCGCAGGTATGTATATTTAAGAGAGCGTACGTGCGTGTCTGTATGTGAATGTGTGTGTGTTTGATGGTTGTTTGTGTGAGTATGTGTGTATCTGTATGTATATGTGTGCACGTACGGTCTTTGCCAGACTAATATAGTTTTTAAATTGGGGTCATTAAAAGTCAAAGAAATAGTTAAACTACTGTAGAATAAGCTAAAACTAAAGAGACGTACCCAATAAGATATGATCTCTGTGTCAATTTAATTCTCTGTCAATTATAGATTTATTAATATATAATTTTGCACCAGTGCAAGGTCTTTATAAATTCTTGTTAAAAGTTCTCCTTACCACCTTAGTGTATCGAAATTCACTAAAAGTCCGAAAACGCGAATATCCTATTGTGAATAATTATTTAGGTTTAATGTACGTTAAATTCGAAATCGATTAAATATCGATTTCCCGCTCCGTCCCTTAGCTAATGACAGGCGGGTGGGCAACTCGATCACGTTCAGAGCGGAGCGCGTGCCGGGAAGAAAAAACGCTATTACAATTAAACCAGTGGTCGGATCCTTTCGAACCCGGTACCAAACGAGAGGTGTTCACGAGAGGAATGTGGTGAGACAAACAGCAAGAAGATGCGAGCCCGGACTGCGAAGATATATGGTTTTTAAGATCGAAATGTAATATTTTATATGGGCCGGTGACGGAGCTTAGGTGGACTCGGTAAGTGTTTACGTAATATTAATTCGAAATTTAAATTTTTTATTTTCCTTTCTTTTGCAGGTTTGGTGGTTGCGGCGTGTGGGGGGCTACTAGAAAACGGTGGTGAGTAACTTTTATCTAATAAAATCAAATGTTTTTATATAATTTGGAAGAATTTTCTAAGTGAAGTTTTTGGAAATTTTATATGTCAATATTTCAAAAGGTCCTCGTCCGAATGGAACGAAACCGGTGTCAATAGTTAGGTATCGATGGTAGGATACCACCAAAACAAGCAGAATGGAAATTGGTCGGGAAATGACAGAGATATTTTCAATTTTAATTTCAGATCTTATATGGTTAGGTTAGGTTAGGTTAGGTTAGGTTTTTTTTTTTTTTATTAGAACGCATTGTTGCACTTTTGGAATTTGTAAAGAAAAATATTTTGGGCTTGCTTTTATTACTGTGAAATTTCTTGATTCAAAGATTGGGAAACGGTACGACATGGAACCGCGACAGGATACGATTTCTTGTCGCCGATCTTCCCAGCAATAATATTCATATAATATACAGTTATATATAATAATAATAAGATATTTTTAAGATATCCCCCCGAGATGAGACGGTTGAACTATAATGTTATCGATACAAATTAAAATATTTATGTATGATCAAGTTTAAGGAGACCTGGTTCGGCGCACCGCTATTTGATACAGTTTGCTTCCCCAGGTTCCGATCGATACATTTATTTTAGTCCTAACAGATTTGGAAAGAAAAGGAGTGTAATATATATACCAAGAGGAATGCATTTGCTTTTGGGTGCATGATCTAGCCAAAGACAATTTAAGGGGCGTGTGTGGCCGCACTGCGATTTGATACTGTGCGGTTCCACACGACCCGATCAGTACACTTTCCTACAGCATCTATTTCCATTTAAGCCTCGGAGGGAAATATATGAGGTGATGAAACGAAGGATGCTATCTATATATTTATTATGTACGATCCCGGCGCGCGAATTAAGAGGCCGTGCCTAGTCACACTGCTATTGGATACGGTGAGATTTGTCACGGCCCCGATCCATACATTTAACCGTGAGAAAACTAAGAGACGAACAAAGAGATAGGTTTGTGAAGAGTAAAAGTAAAAAGAGCGGTATATATGATACATATTAATATAGATTTGATATCACTTCAACAATTAATGGTTGACTTTGACAATATATAAATGACAATTAGTCCCTACGTAGAGCTAGTTGGACCCGTAGTCCACACGGTTGCTAATCCTCTTTTTGATGGCCCGCACAATGGGACAACTATGTAAAGTAGCAGCGTGGGCGGTGCTGTCGGTAGTGCGGAACTTCACATTTCGCTCAGTGCAATGGTGACATTTGTTGTCAGACGACTTGTTGGGGCACTCCTCGGCGGTGTGTGCTCCCGCGCAGTGAGCACAGTGCTTCGCGTCCGTCTGAAATTTCGCCTTTGTGTGCCCGAAGGCAAGGCACTTAAAGCACTGAACGAAAGGGGTGAAGTTCTCGACATGCACCCGCTGATGGTCCACACATGCCTTGCCCATGTGAACCATCTCCCGCCATACAGCCGGCATAGCTTACAACACGGCATTGTACAGACTCGGGTTCTTATTATTTCTCAAGAATTGGACGCACAGGTCGTCGGCGTCCTTTACGAGATACGTGAGTTCCCGATTCTGTCTGCACAATGCCGGAATCAGCTCTTCGCTGGACACGTCTCTGGTGATGCCCTTAAGGATCACCATGGGCATTAGACGTCTGGCCGGCTCCGCGGACACATACTGCGCACCCCTAAGTCTCTCCAAGGTCTGCCCGTTGCGCGTCATTGTCGAATTCGATGCGAAGTTTATTATTCGACACCGCCTGGACGCGCGCCGGAGCGAAATCGGACACCTTGAAGGAGATGCTTTTCCTCCAAGCCTCTACTGCCGCTTGTCTGGTGGTCACCGGGGTCTTAGGTGTGACAATAATGGCGGGTCGGGTGATGGGGAGGGCTTTGGGACCACTGCAACGCTCGTCCGGCCGGCTGGTGGTCGCTACGGCCTGGGCGTACGAGGGGCGGCCCTCGCTGAGTTGAGCAGGCGCGTCCTGCGTGCGAGGCGTCCGCTTGGCGAACTTTTTGAGTTCCTCTCGCACGCAGGCGACGATTTCCTGCTTTAAGCCCTCAGTGGCCAGAGTAGGGGTGGGAGCGTCGGAAGTCAACACAGGGGCAGTGGCGGATGACGTTGCCAGGTTATCAAGCACCCTGGTTGCCTTCCGAATTTCTTCCGCTGCAGCGCAAATCAACCGCTTGTTCACCGCAGTGACGCTCTTCGTCTCGTTAACAGCGGCGGTGATACAAGCAGTCAACTTGCGAATGGCGTCGACATAACCGTCGCGATCTAATATGTCGACAGCCGAGACGGGTAACTCCGGAGGTGCAATTTTCGGCGGCATTTCCAAGTTAGGCTATACAATTATTAAAAACTCGAACGATAAAATTGTCAGAAAAAGTGTCTATTCCTATTACAGAGTTCAAATTTTCACTATCGTAACTCGGTTATCGTTAAAGGACGTGTCGGCGGGCTTTCAATAACGAAAATCGTGAATATCTCGGAAACTACTGGGTGGATTTGGACATGTATGTATGTAGTGGTATGGGGTGAAAGGTATTTGCGAGACGCAACTATTGAAACTAGAATGACAGCGATCGGTGCACGGACCGCGAAAATATTAACAATGAAAATTTTGAAAAGTTAAAAATATATAAAAAAATGAAATATTTAAATATTGTAACCGAATGTATTGATGGATAGGGGTTCGGGAGACGTATAAGTAGGTGAAAGAATCACTCGAATCGAACAACAGACGACCGAGTAATAGGTGATTTAATTTTATGAAATTATGGTTAGGTTAGGTTAGGTTAGGTTAGGTTAGGTTAGGTTAGGTTAGGTTAGGTTAGGTTAGGTTTTTTTTTTTTTTTTTAATTTTAACATGATCCCTCTGACGCGATCAGAGACCTTTATTTTTCGGGGTATTATTTATACGGGTGTGTTAAGTTTGTGTGGCCTTTGTTTGGCCGACTTTACTGTTACTTTCTTACTATTCTTTCTTACTCATTACTTTACTATTTACACTAATAATTTCTACTTTTAATATTATCTTTATCTTGGTATTTTCTATTAATATAACTATAATAGTTACTATAATAATATTTACGTTATCTTTAGTATTTTCTACTCTACAATTTCCACTACTATACTTATCTATTTATTCCTATTTATTGTTCTACTTGATACTTTTTCACAATATTCTATTATTTTATTACTAATTTTACTGTCCCTAATTAATTTACTTATGTTGTTTTCATTTATATCACTCCCAAGGTGCTGCTCGGCCTCCAGTCTTTCCGGGGCAAGGACCGGACAGTCGAATAAAATATGTGCAACGGTTTCTTCCTTGTCGGGGTCGCAGATACACGATGGGCTCTCCTTACACTTGAAGCGGTGTAGGTATTGGGAGAACCCACCGTGCCCCGTCATTATCTGCGACAGAAGACCGTTGCATTCGATCCGTCGTGCGAAGTTGTACGCGGCCTGGGCGTTGGGAAGAAACATCTTGGTGACAGAAGCCGTTTCCCCGGCTCTGTATCTCCGATCCCATTTGTCTAGCGAGTCTGAACGAATTAGGCGCTTTACGAATGAGACCGGGACAAGGTCGTAATGCGGCTTCTTCTTGCCCTTTTTTGTTTCTTCCTTGGCCAGATGGTCGGCCCGCTCATTCCCCTCCAGCCCTGCGTGCGCCTTGATCCAGAACAGAGATATTTCTCTGTTCTGGTTCCTGATGTTAAGAATATTCTGGCGAGCCTCTACTGCAAGGGGGTGGAGGGAATGAGGGTTGGTGACCGCCTCCAGAGCTGACCTGGAGTCACTGTATATCCCTACGCTGGAGTGTTTGCTCTTCAAGGCCTCCTTGGTTGCCGAACATATGACCAGGAGTTCAGCCTGGTAGACCGTGCAGTACGATGCCAGCTTAAGGCCCACAGGTTTGGTCTCGGCTACGCTATTCCAAAAGGATAGCGCGGCCCCGACTCCATCCTGGCTCCTGCTGCCATTGGTAAAGATCCTAACTGCCTGTGTATTATGGTTTTCCACCTCCTGTCGGTCTACCAGACTTTTGAACTCCAGGCACATATGGGTTGCCGGGTGTGGAGTTTTGGTGTACCGCACCATTTGCTCAACCTCTCGGTTCTTTAGCTCTGGTCTGGCCACCCCCCGCTTGGCCTCATAGAGAGCTGCTGCTTCTCGTATTCTGATATCGAGGGGTAATAGTCCAGCCAGAGCCAAGGCCGAGTTCAGGGAGACGGTGCGGTATGCCTTGGTCAGCTTTTGAGCAAACACTCTTTGGACCGCGTTCAGTTGTTTCTGGACTCCGATCTTTCTGGAGGCGGATGCCCAGGCGCCAGCCGCGTATGTGATGACGGGCTCGACCGCCGCGACATAGATGGCCCTTATCACTTCTGGATGGAGACCCCAGCTAACACGAGCGGCTCTGGCGAGCTGTTTATAGATGTTCAAGGCTTTCTTGCAGACGTTTGCAACGTGCTTGTTAAAAGTGAGTTTGTAGTCGATGGTGACACCCAAAATTTTAATTTCATTTGACATTTTAATGTCAACTCCACCCATGCTCAGCAGTGGCGTGTCGTACTTTAATTTCTTGGTTAAAACCATGGCACAGGTTTTATGAGGTGCGAACTTCAGTTTGTTTCGGACACCCCACTCCTGAACATAGGTGAGAGCGGTGTTAGCTCTTCTTTGGATCTCTAATGCCGTATCGCCATCGAACAACAATACCACGTCGTCTGCAAACGCCTGGCAATACTCGCCTCGGCTCGCCATAGCCTTCAGCAGGGGGTCTAGAAGGAGGTTCCATAAAATAGGACCACCTATTGAGCTCTGCACACAGCCCTTTGTGGTCCGCTTTGTGTACTCGCCGCCGGCATATAGTACACTAACCCTACGATCCTCCAGATAGCTTCCCACTACCCGTCTTAGGTTTGTGGGGCATCTCTCCTCCGCTAATCGTACCTTTATGGCTGGCCACCATGCGCTGTCGAAGGCTCCCTCTATGTCCAAGGATACTAGGGTGACGATTTTCTTTTCGCGCAGTTTCTTATTAATGTGCTGTATCAGGTCATAGAGGGAGTCCTCGGTGCTCTTTTGGGGCATGAAGCCATATTGGCGGTGGCTGATTCGCGGGATGAGATGCCATTTTATTCTTCCTATGAGCATTTTCTCGAATATTTTTCCTAAGACGGGTAGTAGGCCTATGGGTCGGTAAGATTTCGGGTCAGTGTAGTCCTTCTTTCCCGGTTTCCTAAGTGCGACAACTGTGGCCTCCTTCCATAGAATTGGGAAGTATCCTAAAGATAGGCACTTATTAAATAGTGCCAGGACAAGCTCGGGGTCCTGGTCGATGGAGTGGCCACAGATGTCTGCCGTGAAGCCATCACTCCCGGGGGCCTTCTTCGGGTTGAAGCTGTCCACCGCAGTTTTTAGCTCAAATAGGGTAAATGGCGGGTCATGTTCACCATGATCCGATTCATTTGCAAGCCTAGCCGCTTCTCTCGTTTTACGGTGGACAGCGTCATCCCGATTCTGCGAGTCCTCGGGATAGAAGACGTCGGCGAGTATTTTTGCAGAGGCATTGGGATCATTCGCGTCTCCGTTTCTCACCAAGGGTAAGTCCTCGCACCTCTTGGTAGTTCTGGCAATCACCCGATAAATACCTTCCCAAAGGCCCTCCCTGTTCTGTTTCCCACAAAACTCTACCCAGCTTCTCGTTTGAGCACTTTTCGCTGCATTTTCATATATATCTTTTGCTTGCAGGTACTCCATCCACGACTTTTGCTCTTCGGATCGGCGCCGCGCATCGGATCCTGCGCTTCCGCGTCACGACCTCTTTCTTGAGGGCGACGAGTTCCTCAGACCACCACGGTAAGGTAAGTTTTTGTTTTTCCTTTTTTAAGGGAATAGTATCAAGGCACGCATCTTTGATAATTTGGCTAAAATTTTGTACTTTTGCTTCCAAATCTGATTTGTTGTTAATGTTTCTGATTGTTTCTAAATTTAATCCATTTTCTACTTTTAATTGGCCCAGTTTCTCACGAAACTGGGTCCAATTTGCCTTTTTTGTGTTGAAAATTCTAGTCGTGCACTTGATACTGTTCCCTTTTGCCTTCTGTAGTAGTATTTTGAAGATAATACCGTTGTGGTCTGAGCTCGTCATTCCCTCGTCCACTGTCCAGTCCTCTACGCGGCCCCAAAGATCCGAAGAACATGCAGTTACGTCAACGTGGCTGGTGCGCGCCTTACCCCCTCGAATTGTGTCATAAGTGGGGGTATCACCGTGGTTGAGTACCTGCAAGCCCATTTCTTCTAATGCACCCGCCATCTCCTCTCCTCTGTGGTCAACTATGTTGCTGCCCCACCACAGGTTTTTGGAGTTTGTGTCCCCCCCGATGATTGTATTGTTGGGTCCTACCTCGGCGACTATCAGCCTTAACTGCTCCAGGTATGACTCTATGGGCTGGTCTGGCTCGAAGTAGAAGGACACTACGTTGAGGTCCCAGGCGCTGGTTTGGATTCTCACCACAACGATGTTATTTGTGGTGAGTTGCGGGTACTGTACGACTGTAAGCTCTTTATCAAAGACTGCGATTGCGGCCTTTACAGTCCCATCTCCTTGTCCAGCGCTCTGGTAAATCCTGACCCCTCCGTAGTCCTTCATACTTTTCGACCGACCCACGTATGGCTCCTGGAGCAGTGCAAGCGCCACGCTGTTTCGGGTGGACTCAAGCATAATTTCGTCTGTGGCTAAGGCTTTCCTTTGTAGGTTGGCCTGGGCCACGGCGAGTGATCTAATAGTTATCGGGGGAAACTGGGGGGGGGGTTGTTTGCTCCGGCGGGGGTGGCGCTGCCCTTAGCAATACGCAATAGATGCGCGTGCTATCGCGTCCCACTTCTTGCGTATCGGGCAATCTTGGCTGAAAGCATTGTGGTCTGCTGTATCTAGCTTGGCTCTTGTGCAGTTGCAGCACGAAGCGACAGCACCGGCAAGCAAGTCGCTGCACTCGGATCGGAGGTGAGCCCCGCCACAGTGGAAGCATCTCTCGACCGTATCTTTGCAAAAGCGTCTGCTGGTGCCCATAGCCGAGGCACTGCTAGCACTGGACAAGCGGGGACTGGTCTTCCACCTTGACCTTTTGGAGGTCGATGTAGACGACCCCCGCCTCCAGCGCCCGTCGCCAGATCTTTGGGGACACCCTTACAACGACGTGGCTGACGTGAGGGTTCCTGGTCTTCCTTCTAAAACGGATCTCCGTCCTCGCGTCAGCCTCGTTCAGATCTTTGAATAAGGCCCCATTTTGGCTTCTCAGGGCACGTTGGATATCCTCGTCTGTGTTGTAATTGAGGATGTCCCTGAGAAGCAAGAGTGGGTCCTTGTTTTTTATTTCTTCCACTTTCAGGTGTCCCCCAGCGGCTTTTAGCCTCTCGGCTATTGTGTCCCGCTGAGCCTCCGTGCTGCAACTGACAATGACTTTCCCATCCTTCACTTTCCTCACCTTTTCCACTCTTAGCCCCTTCTCCCTTGCCGCTAGGGAATGTCTTATTTTGGTGAGGACCTCCTCACCTGTGTCGGTTTCGCTTTCCGACGATACTGCTATTGAGTGCAGTGCCGACTTCCGATCCGGGATATTCCCTTTTGGCTGTCCGGTCACTACACTTGCGTACGTTTTGGAAGCGCCGGCTAGGGTTTGGAGGTCCTCTGTCTGTTTGTCCATGCTTCCTTTAATTTCATTTTTTTTTTTAATAATAAAATTACAGCTCCACAGACGGATCGTCCGTGCCTTTTTTCATATAGCATTCATTTTGTCAGTCTTAGTGTTTTAGCTCCACTTAAGCCTCCGTTGTCACCATCATCCAGAGGGCGGTGGTGGCAGCTTTAATTTCATTTAGGACTGCGCTGTTCTTTTCAAGGAGAGCATGGACGTCCTCAATCGTCTTCGCGTTCCCATTCTTGGTCGGGAGGCTCGGAGAGGACGTAGTTTCTGCCATATCCCTCTGCTGATGCTGCCCGATCGGCATCCCCTCCTTAACCAGTCGGTACAATTTTTCTACGGCTTGGACCACTTCGGTTTTAATTTCGGTTTTAATATTCCTTGACTGGTTAAGGAGGGTTTTCGCCCTGACTAGGCAGGATCTTGCCTCAGCGATTGTGTCGCCCTCCGCGTCACTATGGGCTCCTTTTGATTGCGGCTTTATCTTGTTCCCAGATGTGGTGGGCTTTGGACTGGTGGCTGGAGAGGGCATTTTTCCGGCCTCCCACTCTCCAACGCTGCGGCGCACTGAAGTTGTTGACAGTGGCACATTGTCTGACACGACGTCTTGTTCAGAATCTACGGAGCGCTGGCGGTCAGTTGATGCTGAGGAACACTTCTTAACGGGAGTTCTGAAGCCAAGCATTTTATGTCAGGGTACTACGTCAGAAGTTAAAATAACCTTTAACCTATAAGAGCCTATAATTTATAGATTGTTGTTTTTTCCAGGTGTCTGCAGGTAGGGGCTAGCTGGCTAGCAGATCTGGGGTCCACTGGTAAGTATATATATGTAAGTGTGTATGTGTGTGTGTGTGTGTGTGTGTGTGTGTGTGTGCGTGTGTGTGTGAATGTGCGTGTGTATGCGTGCGAGTGTGTGGCTGTGTGCGTGTTAAATATGTATGTGTATATGTATGAGAACTGTGCGCGTCTGGTTATGTGTCCATCCATCAGCCCTTTGATGTCCACTGCTGGACATAGGCCTCCCCTAAATGGCGCCACTCCAACCGGTCCTGTGCCCTCTGAATCCAACGGTTTCCCGCTGTCTTCTTCAGGTCATCGGTCCACCTGGTAGGGGGGCGACCTGTACTCCTTTTGCCTAAACGTGGTCGCCACTCGAGGACCTTTCTTCCCCATCGGTTATCGGTCCTTCGAGCGATATGGCCGGCCCACTGCCACTTCAGCTTGCTGATTTTGAGAGCTATGTCGGTAACCTTCGTTCGTCTACGGATTTCATCGTTGCGAATCATGTCTCGTAGCGAAATTCCGAGCATAGCCCTCTCCATAGCACGCTGAGCGACTCTGAGCCTTCGAATGAGGCCTTTAGTGAAGGACCACGTTTCGGCGCCATAGGTCATCACTGGCAACACACATTGCTCGAACAATTTCGACTTCAGGCACTGAGGAATTGTGGACGAAAAGATACTACGAAATTTCCCGAACGCAGCCCAGCCGAGTTGGATTCTTCGAGTGACCTCCCTCTCAAAGTTGGACTTACCCATCCGGATCGTTTGTCCCAGGTAAATGTACTCGTCGACAACTTCGAGAGGAGTGCCGTCAACAACTACCGGTACGGGTGTGACATGGACATTAGACATGATTTTCGTCTTGTCCATGTTCATCTTAAGACCCACCCGTTGTGAGGCACTGTTGAGGTCGCCTAGCATTGTGCTGAGGTCCGTCAGCGAACCTGCCAAGATGACTATATCGTCGGCAAATCGAAGGTGTGTGACGTGTTCACCATTGATGTTGATGCCAAGACCTTTCCACTCCATCAGCTTGAACACATCTTCCAACGCAGCGGTGAACAGTTTCGGCGATATGACATCGCCTTGCCTGACTCCCCGCTGCAGTTGGATGGGGTTCGTGCTTTGGTCGTGTACTCGGACTGACATGGTGGCGGCTGTGTATACACACTTCAACACCTCGATGTACCTATAGTCGATCTGGCATCGCTGAAGGGACTCCAGCACCGCCCAGTGCTCGATAGAATCGAAGGCTTTCTCATAGTCCACATAAGCAACACATAACGGCAGATTATACTCCTCGGTCTTCTGTATAATCTGCCGAAGCGTGTGTATGTGGTCCATGGTGCTGTAGCCTTTTCGGAATCCGGCTTGTTCGGGAGGCTGGAAGTCGTCAAGCCTGCGTGCAATACGGTTAGTGAGGACTCTCGAAAACAACTTATACACGTGGCTCAGAAGCGCAATGGGCCTGTAGTTCTTCAGCAGGGTTTTATCGCCCTTTTTGAAGAACAGCACCACTACGCTTCTGCTCCACGCTTCCGGGGTTGTCCCGCTAGTAATGACGGAATCGAACAACTTTTGGAGCGCCACTAGGAGGGGTTTACCGCCAGCTTTTAGCAGCTCTGTTGTGATTCCGTCATCGCCCGGTGCCTTGTGGTTTTTCAGCTGTTTGAGAGCCTCTCTAATCTCGTACAGGCTGACGTCCGGGAGGTCCTCAGTATAGTGCCTGGTTATGTGTATGTGAATATATTTGTATGTGTTGTTTGTATGTTTGTCTATGTGCGTGCGCGTATTATCTGCTTATTGAGCCTACTAACCTGCGTGCTCGATGTGCACGGTCATGTAATCGTAAATTTGTCAAATAGAATAAATAAATTACTTATCCTAGAGAGATGCAATCTCTCTAGGATAAGATGCAATCTCTGTGTCAAATAATAATGTGTCAATATTAACGTGATATAACTTTTTTAGATCAAATTCGTCACTTATTAATACTTATATTCTAAAGGTACAGTCCTGTGGCAGTCAATAAAAATAATTTGTCAAAAAATATTTTTGGCGCGTCAATTTTCGGTAAGGAATTTTACCCGTCCACCTCAGTGAATCAAAAGAGGGTGGGTGGGCGGTCTTTCAAAAAGGAAAAATCGCGAAAATCGGGAAAACTACCGGTCGGATTTTGACGAGCGAGGTGTCTAATGAAAGAGCTCGTCAAAACGCAGCTATTGAAACCAAAAAAAGGGGCAATTGGTGCACGGACCGCGAAAATTTAAAGTATGTAAGTTGAAAATTTGGAAAATTTGGAAAAATTGAAAAAATTAAACTATTAATAATTTTGAAATAAAACTGGTGGGGATGGATAGGCGCTTGCGAAACAATGTCAGCAACACAAAAAATTCCAAAATCTACCGAGAAATGAACGACTTATATGAAATTCTAATTTGATCAAATATGGTTAGGTTAGGTTAGGTTAGGTTAGGTTAGGTTTTTTTTTTTATATTAGAATCTGTTCAATAGGATTTGGGTCCTCGCTAATGTATACGGGCGGCCCAAATCTGTCTTGATTTACATTCGAAAGTTATTTATAAGATTGTATAATTATCTCAATTTTTTCCGCATTTATATAGTTGAGTTTGAACAAATAAAATATAATGTTTCGCAAAATTCCTAAATATTTGGTCCCAAGGAATGCGTTTACGAGATTGTAGAGATTGTATGTTTGTTATAATTATAAATATGTCTTATTACATACTTTATATTATACATATATATATATATATATATATATATATATATATATATATATATATATATATATATATATATATATATATATATATATATATATATATATATATATATGTCGGCGCGACACCGCGTATTTATGAAAAACACGTCGCCGATAATAATTATTTTAGTTAGTTTAAAGATCGAAAATTGTTTGTTTATTGAATTGGCAACATTTAATGATTTTTAGAATTGTAATTTAGTTTACCCTCCATAAATTTATTATTGTCACACCACCAAACATTGTTATAAAAAGGCGAGCGAACGCCGGTAGAAAGGATTATTCTTGTTCAACCGTCGAAGCGATCACACCTCCTCACTTGTGAATAAATCGAAGAAGTTTACTGCTGTGTTTTACTTGAAATCTTCAAGAACGAATAATAATGAAGACTCCTGGCCTTCCTGACCTCACATCTCACTCACTCACTTCGATATCAGAAGTGGGATCGGAACAAGCTCCGATCTGAGACGATTCCTCATCAGCTGCGGTTCCACCTGTCACATTTGGATCACCACAATAGCATATTGCGATGTGCCGTTCCACGAGCAACTTCACGTCTACGGCATGGAGCGTGCGCTGCATCCGGGTGAACAAGGTGCCGTGTCGGCGGGAGAAAATACTGAGCTTCCTCAAAGTGCTGCCACAATGGCCGAGCTAGCCTGCTAGTCCACGACAACGAGCACACGCCATCGGATTAAAAGTTAAGTTAAAATTTATTAAGTTCACCTCTTAATACCTACGAAAGTGTTACCTTTAATCTAGTTATGCATTGCCCTTGAGCTAAACCACGGGTTCTTAGTGTTTCCACTGTGGAACCATGAGATACTGTTGTGAAGCCTTGTGGAGCCGTGGTAGACATGTATACACCAAAGAGTGATACCTCTGAGCTAACCACGCGTTACCCTCGCGCTAAGCACGGGTCCATGATGTATCCACGGTGCAACCATGAGATACCGTTGTAAGCCTAGTGGAGCTATAGTAAACAAATTTAAATCACAGATCTACGAGAACACGTACATACTATAATCTGGAGAGTGATACCTCTGAGCTAACTATGCGTTACCCTCGTGCTAACCACGGGTCCGTGATGTATCCACAGTGAACCATGAGACACCGTTGGGACGCCTTGTGGGGCCATGGTAGACACGTATACACCACAGATCTATGAGAATGTTTAGAATTAATCAATGACCTAGAACACTTGTTGCACCTGTAAGCAACATGTGTTGTTTACAGATACCTACCTCAAAAAAAAAAAAAATCTTTGTTTCAGAATTCGAACTTTACAACTCAGGCAGGTGCAGGGCACGCACCGCCTGTCAGAATGGCCGTGTCGGCGCGACACCGCGTATTTATGAAAAACACGTCGCCGATAATAATTATTTTAGTTAGTTTAAAGATCGAAAATTGTTTGTTTATTGAATTGGCAACATTTAATGATTTTTAGAATTGTAATTTAGTTTACCCTCCATAAATTTATTATTGTCACACCACCAAACATTGTTATAAAAAGGCGAGCGAACGCCGGTAGAAAGGATTATTCTTGTTCAACCGTCGAAGCGATCACACCTCCTCACTTGTGAATAAATCGAAGAAGTTTACTGCTGTGTTTTACTTGAAATCTTCAAGAACGAATAATAATGAAGACTCCTGGCCTTCCTGACCTCACATCTCACTCACTCACTTCGATATATATATATATATATATCTGTTTATATGTTTTATTTTTACTTTATTTTATAAATTATTTGTATGTATATTATTTAAGATGGATATTTGTTATTTATGTTTTGAGCAAAACAAGAAAAAGAATGAGCTAATTTGAGACGAAGAAGTTAAGAGGAATGACGAAGACAAAGAAGTTAAGAAGAATACGTTTAATTTATGAATCTGTAAAAACTGGTATATAGTAATCTACTCTATTGTCTATTTTCTTTTTGATTTGTGATCGAATGGGACATTTATCTGAAGTGGCTGGATGGTTGATGCTATTGTTAGCTTTGGTCTGGGTGTTTCTCTTGATACAATGGAAGCACTTATTTTCCGCAGACTTATTAGGGCACTGCTCTACCGAGTGTGCCTCCGCGCAGTGTGCACAATGTTGGTCGCTGGAGGGACATTTGTTTTGGGTGTGCCCGAAGGCTAAACACTTGTGACACTGCACGAAGGGGCTGAACTTATCTACGTGCACGCGCTGATAGTCTACGTGCACCTTCTCCATCAGGTATAGTTCGCGCCACACTCGGGGAGTGGCCTGTAATACGGCATTATATAGGTCCGGGTTTTTGTTCTTCCTAGTGAATCTTAATTCAGGAGACTCCTTATGGCTACCCGACACTCGCTTCATCACCATTGCGTTTTGTCGGATTATGTTATTTACTAGATCTTCACTAGGCACGTCCTTGGATATTCCCTTGACTATTACCATAGGTAATATCCGTCGGGCTGGTTCTGCGGAGAGAGCCGCACAGCTTTCCAGCTTCTTCATGGCTTCTGCCCTTTGCTCGTGCGTGTCAAACTCTACTCGGATCTTATTGTTTGACACTGATTGGACGAGCGCAGGGGCGAACGTGGAGGTCCGGAACGAAATGCTTTTCTTAAATACGTCCATTGCCTCCTGCTTGGTTGCCACCGGTGTGGTCGGGGTGACAATTATGGCAGGCTTTCCAGTGGGAGGGGGCTTGGTAATTGCCCTATACCCGCTAGGCCGGCTGATGGTCGCGGCGGCCTGCGCGTATGTGGGGCGGCCCTCGCTGGATTTTTCAGCAGGTTGCTGTGCGCGGGTGATTCGCTGTGCGAATTTATCCAACTCTTCCCGCACACATAGAACAACCGCCTGCTTCAGCTCCTCGCCACTCAGCTCTGGTTCTTGCGCGTAGAAGCTAGTTTGGTCTGTTTCGGGCTTACGCGCATAGTACTGCGTAGAAATCACGTGATCCAGCATCTCGGCGGCCCTCCGAATTTCCTCCGAGGCCGCGTGGATCAGTTTCTTATTGGCAGAGATCACGCTTTTGCCCTCATAGACTGCTGTGCAGATGAGCTCCGAGAGTCCGTTGACAACCTTGTGGTAGTCTTGGATACACATAATATCCTTCGCCTTGAACGGCAGTTCAGGTATAAGATCAGGCTTAGGAGGCATTTTAGAGAAAAAATTACGAATTTAACACAAAATTTTGAAAAATCGGAAAAATAATTTAAGCTGTCCACCTTAGTGAATCAAAAGAGGGCGGGTGGACGGGCAATCGAAACCCTAAAATCGTGAATTACTCAGAAAGTACTGGTCGGATTTAACTGGGGGTGGTGTCAAAGGATAGGGTTCTGCAAGACGCAGCTATTGAACCTAAGTTTGAAGCAGTCGGTGCACGGACCGCGAAGAAATTAAATGTGAAAGTTTTGAAATTAGAAAAATCGAGAAAAAATTAAGGGGTTGGAATTTTTTGCCGAAAGTGGTGGCAATAGTTAGGGGTTAGGGGGATGAATGTTTGTGGAAAAAATTATCAAAGTCGGCTGAAAGACGACAAAGATATATTGATTTCAAAATTATTGAAAGTTGGGTTAAGTTAGGTTTTTTTTTTTTTTTGGTGTGGTATACTACTACTACCTGCGGCATACGAGGCTGCAGACTGTATTGACAGGTATGATTTTGTGCTTCTTGTGATTGTGGTAAGGGGAAGGTATGTGGTTTTGTTTTCTTATATTTTGTGTCCTGTTATTTTATTTTAGTGCCATTCGTACATTTTCTATTTGTAAGCGACGTCTTCCGCGTAGTATGTAAGCATTTTTGAGTTAGTATCACGTAGCATATAAGTATTCAATTGTATTGTAAATTAAGCGTTTTGTAGTATGTAAGTTAAGTTTATTACTGAATAAATGATTATTAGCATAGAGTAGGGATAAAAATGTATTAGCTAGGTTGTTTTTTATTTTAGTAAGTATTAAAAGTAATGAGTAGATAGTAGCTATACGTATGGAATATTTGTGAGCCCCGAAATAGGTCGAGACACGTCCGAACCTGTCACGACAGGTAAGGAATTTGTGAGAGCAGGATAGCGAATTGCGAGAGCAGGATGGCAAAGAAATCAAACGCTATTGGCCGAAAGGGCCATTTTACTAGTTACAGTAGTTGACATTTGTTAACCTATTTCGGGGCATATATATAGAACCCAAATGTAGGACCAGCATTCATTCGGAATGCGACTTCGGACAAGGAAACAAATAAAAGAAACTAAGAAAAGGAGCACTGGAGGTTTTATTGGAGAGTATTCTTCGGTCGAGCCGGCACCCACGTATTGCACTTTGGCCTCACACGCCATAATTGCTGGTCCATTCGAGCGCCGGATAGGAAGAAAGAAGCAAACCGAAGATGCCCATCCGTTCAAGATCACCGTCACGCTCCAAGCAAGAAGAACGAAGCTCCGAAGAATCAAGAACAGACTGGTCGATGTATACACCTGCAGATACAGTAACCGCATCAACGTCCACGGAAGCAAGCACCGCTCATCACACAAGCGCCACCGCCTCGACCGCCGCGTCCAACGCCGCCTCGACTGCCACATCCGCCACCGCCTCGACCGCCGCACCCGCGTTAACCCGCGGAAGAAGAACACGCGCCGCGACGGCCTCGACCACAGCCACCGTCGAACCCACGACGACCGAAGCACCGAGAGCGACGACGACCGCGACGACGACCACGACTACGACATCGAGTAGGACTACGCGCACCGCACCGACTGCGACTACGTCGACGCCCGCACCTGCAAGCACCGAACCACGCGCGCACCTGAAGAACATTGGAAGGCCTAATGTCCCACCGTTCGCGTCTTCAGAAACCGTGGTTCCCCGGACGACCAGATCCTCCAGATCCAGGAAAGCAGAACTCAAAGCGCAAGCGGAACTTCAGAAAAAGCAACTGGTAGCCGCGGAGACCGCCGCGGCACTCGCACGCACCGAACTGGAACTCGCCCAGTACGACTCCGAGGATGAAATGGGGAACGAATATGAAGTCGAACACCAATCGCACGTAGAACAATGGGTGCGACACACGACGTCGTATGTTGAACACGCCGAAGAAAAAGAAGTACCTTCGAGCAAAAGCGAACTCAAGGACCTCGCCGACGCGATCATCACCGCCGCGCGGACAGTACAACCGACATCCGCGCCGCACAAGATATGGGACCTACCCGATTTCAACGGCGCTAATGAAGAATGGCTGCCTTTCAAGAGGTCATATATGGACAGCGCGGAGCAGTTCAACGACGTACAGAATATGGCTCGCTTAAGAAGAACGATAAAAGGAACCGCAAGAGAAGCAATACGAAGCCTGCTCTTCGCGTCATCGGAACCTCAGGAGATCCTCGCCGCTTTAGAACGCCGCTTCGGAAGACCAGAGCAATTGGTTCTCGTCGAAGTCGAAAAGCTGAAAGAATTATCGCGCATCGGCGATACACCGAGGGACATCTGCGCATTCGCGAGTCAAGTCAGCAACGCAGTCACAACAATAGAAGCATTGAAGAAGGCCCAATACTTGTATTCGCCGGAAATCGCAAGAATCGTCATTGAAAAGCTGTCGCCCATACTTCGGTATCGCTGGTTCGACTTCAATGCCAGCGTGGACCACGACGAACCGGAACTAGTGAAGCTCAAAAAGTTTCTGAACTCCGAAGCGGACCTATGCGGATCGTTCGCGCTGCCGGAAATCAATAAGAGAAGATTCGCGCAAAGAAGATTCCCCGTTCACGCGGCGCGAGAAGAAGAAGAGACCCATACGGTAGCAACGTCATCGGAAACGTATAAGAAGAATTGCTTCCATTGCAATGGAGACCACTGGCTCACCGAATGCAGGAAGTTTAAAGAAGCTGCTACCAATGAGAAATGGGAAATAGCAAAACAGAAGCGTTTATGTTTTAAGTGTCTGCGATTGAGACACATACGAACGAATTGCAGAGCGCAACCGTGTAGAAGATGTAAGAAGCCGCACCATACGTTGTTGCACTCGGAGCCTACTCACACAATAGCACCGTCTACGCAACAACAGCAGCTCACGCCGTCACCGTGTAATCAAGCGAAAGAAATTGAAGAAGCTCGACCCGTCTACGCCGCAGCGGACGGAACAAGAGTCTATTTGAAAATGATGCCTGTCGAGATCTATGGACCCAAAGGATCAGCCCGCGTGCTAGCACTACTGGACGAGGGCTCAACGGTTTCACTAGTAGACGCTTCCATCGCCTCACGCATAGGGGCCACCGGGGAAGAAAAGGAACTCATACTGGAAACCGTCGGTGGGAAAATAATTACCAAAGAGAGGTCACAGAAGATGGATCTGAAGATAAGAGGCATACACAGGAAGGACAAGCGAGCTTTGAGAGGCGTGCGCACCGTCGAAGAACTGAAGTTGTCACCCCAATACGTCGACAAGAAGTCAATTGAAGAATGTAACCATTTGAGAAGTCTGAATAACGAATTGGTTTACGAAAAGGAAAGGCCCGCACTGCTCATCGGTCAAGACAACTGGGACCTCATAGTCTCTAGGAAGATCTTGAAGGGAAAACGAAGCGAACCTGTAGCTTCTCTCACGAGCCTAGGTTGGGTACTTCATGGGGGCCACGCCGGGATAACTTCAGTCAACTTCATAAACCACTGTCGAGCTGCTAGCAACGAAGAAACTATTGAAGAATTAATTAAGAAGCACTTCGCGTTAGACTCGATCGGAATACAAGAACGACGTCCTAGCAACGACGCGGATGAACGAGCGCTGACAATACTGAAAGAATCTACAAGGCAGTTACCAGATGGAAGATACGAGTCCGGACTTCTATGGAAATCGGAGAGCGAGACGTTACCAAACGACTACACTCAAGCTCGAAGCAGGCTACTCGGCGTCGAGAGGAAACTAGATAGGGATGCTACACTTAAGGAAGAATACAGCAAGCAACTGAGCAACCTGTTGTCAAGTGAATACGCCGAAGAAGCACCTGAGAATATTACAATAGGTCGGACATTCTATCTCCCACATTTCGCCGTGACGCATCCATTGAAGGGGAAGATTCGCATAGTATTTGACGCTGCCGCCAAGCATGAAGGGAAGAGCCTAAACGATGCATTGCTCCCCGGCCCGGATCTGCTCCAGTCTCTATTTGGGATACTCATACGATTCCGAGAGGGGCCCGTAGCAGTCGTCGCCGATGTTAAAGAAATGTTCCTGCAAATCCAAATTAGAGAGGAAGACCGCGACAGCCTGCGCTTTCTCTGGCGAGGAGAGGACCGAGAATCGAAGCCCAAAGAATACAGAATGAAGTCGGTAATCTTCGGCGCAGCGTCTTCTCCAGCAACCGCCATATACGTAAAGAACACCAACGCGGAGAGACATGCAAGGGAACATCCCAGAGCGGCCCGAGCTATCGTCCGTAACCATTATATGGATGATTACCTACAGAGCTTTTCTACCACGGAGGAGGCGGCATCTGTTGCTGACGAAGTAAACCGAGTGCACAAAAGAGCTGGATTCATTTTGAAGCAATGGGCCAGTAACGAAGCGGAAGCCTTGGCCAAGATCGATGCGAGCGAAAACATAGAAGAGAAAAGACTTGGCCAAGAAGAGAAGACATTGGGTATGAGGTGGCTCGTGCAAGGAGACGCATTAGCTTTTAACGTCGGCCTTAGAAACATACCAATAGAAATCAAGAATGGCAAGAGGAAGCCAACAAAGAGGGAAGTCACCAGCGCCGTGATGTCCACCTTCGACCCGCTGGGACTCGCCGCCCCAGTCCTGGTGATGGGGAAGAAAATGATACAAGACCTCTGGAGATCCGGAGTCCAGTGGGACGAAGAAGTCAACGAGGAACAACATCACGCCTGGGAAGAATACGCCGAAAGCATCGAAGCTCTAAATCATGTCAAGATACCGCGATGTCTGGCGCTTACTACGAGATCGGGCGAAATACATACCTTCGTCGACGCCAGCGAAACCGCATACGCCGCCGCCGTGTATTGGAGATCTACGGTTGACAACGGAGAAGTCAACATCAGGCTGGTGGCTGGGAAGGCGCGAGTGGCACCCGTCAAAGCCACATCGGTTCCCCGCCTAGAACTGCAAGCTGTGCTGTTGGGTGCAAGATTGGCCGCGTCCGTGTGCGAAGAAACCGACCTCACGGTTACCAATAGAGTGTTCTGGTCGGACTCCACGACGGTTCTACAATGGTTGAAAGCAGACCCGCGACGCTTCAAGGTGTTCGTCGCGCACAGACTCGCCGCCATAGAAGAGCTCTCCAAGCCGAACGAGTGGAGATGGGTACCAACCAAGGACAATCCAGCTGACGACGCGACTAGGAACGCCCCGCGAGACTTTAACAAAGAGTCAAGATGGTTCAGAGGTCCTGCATTCCTTTACGGCCCGAAGTCTGACTGGCCCGTGAAGGAAATACGAAAGCAAGAAGGCGACTCAGAAATAAAAAAGAAGAACGCCTGCACCATCGCCGTAGTCAAAGAAAAAGAAAGGTTGATAGACTCCAGCAAGTTCAGCAATTGGTGGCGCCTGCTAAGAACAATGGCGAGGGTACACATGTTCATAGATATGTGTCGAAGTAAAGTCGACAAAGAACGCTCCGAAAATAAGAATGATAAAGCCCGCCTGCCCATTGACAGAAAGTATTTGAAAAGGGCAGAAGTGACACTGATAAGAAGCAGTCAAGAGGAATCGTTCGAGCGCGAAATAAATAGCGTACGGAAGAATAAACCGATTGAACGCTCAAGCCGCCTAAGAAACATCGACGTCGCGCTTAGTGAAGATGGGATTCTACGACTTCGAAGCCGGACGTCGAAGATCGAAGCCAGCAAACAAGGACTGCCGATCCTAGATGGAAGAGAACGCACGACCCGACTCATCGTAGAACACTATCACCGACATTTGTGTCATGGCAGTCACGCTACGGTCATTAACGAGCTACGGCAGAAGTACTGGATTGTATCGCTACGCGAGGCTGTAAGGAAGATCGCCTTCGAGTGTCAATGGTGCAAGATGCGAAGAACGAAACCGCAGATTCCACCACTGGGCGACTTACCACACGAGCGACTAGCACATCACCAGCCTCCTTTCACCTGCGCAGCCGTGGACTACTTCGGACCGATGCATGTAACAATTGGTCGACGACGCGAGAAACGTTGGGGTGCTCTCTTCACGTGCCTTACTACTAGAGCAATACACCTAGAATTAGCCTCGTCTCTCAGTACAAGCTCTATGATTATGGCCCTACGACGGTTGGCAGCTCGGCGGGGAAGCCCTCGCGTCATCTTCAGTGACAACGGCACGAACTTCGTTGGAGCGAATAACGAACTGAAAACTGAAATTAAGAAAATAAAAAACGAAGACCTCGTTGAGTCCGCGGAACGAGAAGGTATAACATGGAAATTCATCCCACCAGGGGCTCCACACATGGGGGGAGCATGGGAGAGAATGGTGCGCTCGGTGAAAACCGCACTGATCGCCGTCCTCGGAGAGAAGAGTCCGCCTGAAGAGGTCCTTTACACCCTGCTGACCGAAGTCGAACACACGGTCAATTCCCGTCCTCTCACACACCTGAGCGCCGATCCCCGAGATGAAGAAAGCCTGACTCCGAACCACTTCTTAATGGGCAGATCCTGCGGTGCCGCGGTCCTCGGGGAGTTTGACGACTCCTGCCTCGTGGGGAAGGCGGACTGGAAGACAGTACAGCAGATGGCGAATCATTTCTGGTCCAGGTGGATGAGGGAATATCTTCCTACCCTCATGCCGCGGAAGATCGACAAATCAAAGAATACAGACTTCCGCGAGGGCGACGTGGTTATCATCGCAGACGCTACGCTCCCGCGCAACACATGGCCGCGGGGACAGATCGAGAGCACGTTTCCGGGTCCTGATGGGAGAGTCCGCATCGTCAACGTGCGCACCAAGGGAGGAGTGCTGAGACGACCGGTGTCCCGCCTCATCCTGATGAACAAGACGCCGCAACCCGAAGATGAAGTGTGCGGACCGCCGGACACTGGGGGGAGATTGTAAGCGACGTCTTCCGCGTAGTATGTAAGCATTTTTGAGTTATATCAGTATCACGTAGCATATAAGTATTCAATTGTATTGTAAATTAAGCGTTTTGTAGTATGTAAGTTAAGTTTATTACTGAATAAATGATTATTAGCATAGAGTAGGGATAAAAATGTATTAGCTAGGTTGTTTTTTATTTTAGTAAGTATTAAAAGTAATGAGTAGATAGTAGCTATACGTATGGAATATTTGTGAGCCCCGAAATAGGTCGAGACACGTCCGAACCTGTCACGACAGGTAAGGAATTTGTGAGAGCAGGATAGCGAATTGCGAGAGCAGGATGGCAAAGAAATCAAACGCTATTGGCCGAAAGGGCCATTTTACTAGTTACAGTAGTTGACATTTGTTAACCTATTTCGGGGCATATATATAGAACCCAAATGTAGGACCAGCATTCATTCGGAATGCGACTTCGGACAAGGAAACAAATAAAAGAAACTAAGAAAAGGAGCACTGGAGGTTTTATTGGAGAGTATTCTTCGGTCGAGCCGGCACCCACGTATTGCACTTTGGCCTCACACGCCATACTATTATTGTTTGTTTCTTAATTTATTATTTATATTTGTTATAGTGGGCCAAATTTTTACTTTTATAATTTATTTTATGTTCTTATTTCACAATTGCGTATATTTGTTTTTTATTATATTTTGTTACTTACTATTTATTTACTTTGTTATTATATTATTTTTGCTACAAGTTTTTTATTTTATGGTCGTTTTGCTGCTTTCACAGTTATTTATGTTATACAATAATATAGTAACTATATTTTGTACACATACTGTGTGTTGCGCATTTTTGCTTTATGCTTATGTATATATTTTCCCTCTTCTGGATTTTCAGCGTCTAGCCGATTGCAACGTCTTAAAACGGGACCAAGCTTCGGCTTTCCGACCTCCTCGGACCACCATTTTATGGGAAATATGCGGTTTGGGGATACCATTTGTGTGTGTATATGAGTGTGTATTTCGTGTGTCATGTGTAGTGTTATTGCGTGTGTGTATTGTATCTTATCTGTTGTGTCTATTGTAAAGTCGTGTTTATTGGCCAACTGGCTATTTTTCTTATGAAATACAAAATACAAAATACAAAAATACAAAAATATTTATTTATCTCTAGAACATTTCCTTTACAATTAAAACCATGGTTGAAACCACCTATTAAACATAGGCATATGTTTGTGGCAGGTGGCCTCGCTCTTCCTTTAGTATTTTACATAATCTTTAAAATAGGACATGTATTAGTACATAACTTTTGTGTGTATTCGTGTGTGTGTGTGTGTATTTTAAAATGTTCTTTGTGGCGTTGTAAAGAATGGCAGAAGCCATTTTACCAAAGTATTTTTACATGTATATAATTTTAAGTTATAAATAGTTAATTTGTCATTTATGTTGTTATAGATTATTGCTGATTGTGCATGGTATTGTCTTTTAGCGAGCTCAGTTTTAGTAAAGTATGTTGCAGCAACTTTGTTTTTACGTCTTTTTGTTAGAAAAGTGGGATCAAATGGTAATGAACTGTGTAGTTTTAATGTTATGTGAAGGATATATAATTTTCTTATAGACAATAATTTGCAATCTTGGTATAGCGCCTCAGTGGGAAATCTGAAAGGTTTAAAGTACATAGTTTTAATTAGACAGCGCTGAGCTCTTTCTACTTCTAAAAAATTCGATTTAGTAGCCCCACCCCAAGCAGTGATGCAGTAACCTATAACTGATTGAACTAATATATATATATTTGGTTAAGTAATTGCTTGGTAGTTACATGCCGAAGCATTTTAAAAATCCAAATTAGCTCTCTTATTCGATTACTTATGTACGAAACATGTTGGTGCCAAGATAAACGGTAATCGATAACTACTCCCAAATATTTTGTGGATATAATCTTCTCTAAGATATCGCAGCTACAGTTTGTATTGCGGGGATTAATACATTGGTGAATTCTTAGATGTAAATCGTTACTTGGTTGGGTTCTATTATTATGGGAAAAACAAATATAATTAGTTTTCGATATATTTAGCGTAAGAAGATTATATTGGAGCCACATATATATCTTATTTATTCCAAGATTTGATGATTCAAAAACCGATTTCCAGTCTGATCCCTCAAAAACTATAACCGTGTCGTCGGCATAGGAAAGTACTGTACCTTTATTAACGTCTAATTTTGTCAGTTCATTAATGTAAATAAGAAATAGAGTTGGACCTAATACACTACCTTGGGGCACTCCGAAAGTAATATCATTTTCGTTACTAATAAAATCCCCAATTTTGACCTTCTGTTTTCTATTCTTAAGATAGTTTTTTAATAATTTTAGTGGCGTCCCTCTAATCCCAATATATTCCAAGTTATTCAGCAACTTGGTATGAGAAACAGTATCAAAGGCCTTTTTTTAGGTCTAAGAATACTGCTAGACATTTTTTACCCCTGTCCAGGTTATGTGTTATCATTGATGTTAGAGCCAAAACTGCGTCCTCTGCGGATACTCCTTTTCTAAATCCAAACTGATTATTTGAAAGAATATTAAATTTCGTTATGTAACTCATAAGTCTACAATTTATAGCCTTCTCCATTACTTTGGAGATTACTGAAAGAACTGAAATAGGTCTATAATTGTTCACATCAACCTTAGTACCGCGTTTATGTATAGGAATAACAATTGAGTGTTTCAGTAATGAGGGATAAACTCCTTTATGGAAACAGAGATTTATGAAATGACTTATCACAGGTGCAATTAGGTCACTTGCTAGTTTTATGAATTTAATTGATATATTATCCCAACCAGGAGCGCTGTTAGGTTTTAGGCCAGAAATAATATTTTTGATTTCATTTGTATCTGTATCTAGTAATACGAAAGACGTCGAATGAGGATATGGAGCATGTTTAAAGATCGTGTTCTGAGGTGAGCGGTTGTTTGAGGTAATAGATTCAGCTAGATTTTTTCCCACTGCAGCAAAAGATTCATTGACAAAGTTGACTGACTCCTTTTGAGTTGGTTTTATATTTAACAGATCTATATTAGGTGCCGTCTTATTTTTAAAGTTTGTTATTTTATTAATATTTTTCCATAAAGATTTAGGGTTTTTTTCGGATTTTGTTAATAGTTCCTTTTCATAAGAGTGTTTTAATTTTCTAATAAGTTTATTGCAAAAATTACGATATCGTTTATATGAGATTTTTAGTATTTCATTATCAGGATCTGATCTAAGTTTAAGTTGCATTTTATTTCTGTTTTTGATGCATCTTAGAATTCCAGGACTTATCCAAGCTTTTATACAATGTTTCTTTGTAGATAAGAATTTCGTTGCAGTATTTTCATTGAGCGATTCTTGAATTTTATTAGTTAGCATTTTGATTATGTAATCTGGATCATTACAAAATAGTAAAATATGAATGTTTTTATTTGTTAAAGTAATTATAGCTTCCTCGTAATTAGTAAAACTATTTTTTTTAGGAGGATAATATCTTCGTTTATTTGTAGCTAAGCTTAAGAGTACTGAAGAGTGATCGGTAATTGATGTATTTAAGATCGCTATATTAGCAGTTACTATATTTTTATCTATTTTCAGCATGAAGTGATCTAGACAACTAAATTTCCTTGTAGGCATTGAGTGGCCCGGTAGTAAGCCATGCAGTGCAAGCATATTTAAATATCTTAACCTGTTTGTACACTCAGTTGATCGTTCATTTAATTTAGATATAAGATTAATATTTATGTCCCCTGTAATTATAATGTTTTTATTTGATTTTATAGTTTCTAAATGAGAATTTAGCGAGTCTACAAAGTTGAATGCCGATACGTTAGATGGTGATCTATATATTGCTAGAATGGTATTATTAAGCACATTAATTTGCAGACAAGAAGCCTGTTCAAGTTTGATTTCTTTAACAGATTTTTCAAATATATCCTTGACATAAACCACTACTCCATCATTTTGGTTCAAGTTGAAAGTTGATACGTAAGAAGTATAGTTTTGAATTAAAGGCACTGGCTTATTAGCATTAAGGCGACACTCAGTCAATACTAAGATATCTGGGTTGAAATTTAGTTGAGAAAGCAATATCTGAAAGTCATCAATATTACTATATATGCTTCGAATATTTTGTGTTATAATTGTTAGATCCTTTTTTTGAATACATATATGTTTGTGTAAGTTTTGAGTATCACATACTACCGAGTTTGCGATTTTCACATTATCTATTGCATTTATTGTATTGAGAGTACTATCCATAATCGGTTGTAATGGTAATTTTGGGGTGTAAATACTTGGGCTTGATTATGATGTTAATAACAGTATGAACATTATATTGTATTGAATTATTATTCACCTTATAGACCGATAATCCAGAATTTTAAAAGTCGATATTCCACAGCATAACAGTAGTTATTTCCGGTATTCCTTCAGTGTACAGGCGATACTACTCTGGAACGCCCTACCCGAAAACATCAGAAAAGCCACATGTAAGAGCACGTTCAGGAGGCTTGTACGGGAGCATTATTTACAACTGTGATGAGAGTATCGACATTTCATATCAGTCCATAATGTAAGTATATATATATATTAAATATTACGTTTTATTAGTATTATTGTATTTATTATTTAGAGATAAAGGTAGATGTATACATATATAGTATATATATATATAAATATAAATATATATATATATATATATATATATATATATATATATATATATATATATATATATATATATATATATATATATATATATATATATATATATATATATATATATATATATATATATATATATATATATATTTATATATATATATTTATATATATATATATATATACATGTATATATATATATATATATATATATATATATATTTATATATATATATTTATATATATATATATATATATATGTATATATATATATATATATATATATATATATATATATATATATATACTTGTTTTATATTTTAAAAGAATGAGTACTTTAGCAAAATTTCCTTTTATAACATTTATATGCCTACCACAAATTATCGCCATCGCCCAGGGTTGACTGGCAGAGAATGCCATTAGGCATTAAGTTCACCCTTGTAACCCTTAGTATAAGGTGTTTCAAAAGTTTAAATAAATAAATAAATAAATTATATTCTTTTATATTTGAATGATAAATACTAATAGTTGTAAATATTTTATATATGTAATAAATAAATGCATTGGTTTTTCTTTACAAGAATAATTGTGTGTATATACTCGTATGTGTAAATAGTTGTGTAAGTGTAAGTGCATGTGTGTATCTTTATAAACGGAGAACCGTGTACATTTTAATCCGATAATGTTTTGGTTAAGTGTGTAGTAAGTATTGATTTGTATATAATTTATGTGAAAATCAAAATTAATAAAAATAAACTGGAGGTATAGTCAGCTTTCCTGGAGAAGTTTTTGAATTTGGGGCTCGTTGTTAATCAGAATCACTCGCGAGTTCTCATCTTTTCGGACATATACCTTGCCATAAGCTGTCCAGCAAAACTTGTAAGACTTGGAACTTACTAATTCTCTACCAAGAAAGTACTTTTTTTTTGGGCGGTAGGTGCAAAAAAGTCAACATCATATCTCATAACAAATTATAATTAAAATTTAAAATATTGCTGCAAAGAAGACTATACTAGCTTGTAAACATCAAATATTACTTACAGTCTAATGAAGTGTTGAAGACATTCAGTATTTTATGTTTTAAATAAGTTTTATTGTGCACATCCCACCGGCTAACCTAAAACTGTCTCTCACTGTGTTGATTCACCTTACACTACAATTCTGTGACCATGGCCAGCTTCCAATCTGTAGCAGAAACACAACAAGCCATTGAAACCATGCTGTTGAAGAAAATGCTGGAGTTTGAAAATCAGCTCAAAGTTGCCAAACCGCAGTCCAGCCTCAATTTGACTCACTTGCAGGAAGAATTCAGTGCTTTTAAAACTCAAGTGTGGTCCATTCTTGGCTTGCTTCGGGAACAAATAGCAGAGTGTCTCCGTACACTGGACGTGATTGAAATGAGACATCGTAGAAAATATCTCCTCTTCACCGGCATATCCGAAGACATCAAAACCAATCTTGATGAACATCTGACTACCATCTTTACGGAAAAGTTGGAGCTGCCGGAATTCACTTGTAACCAAATTACAGCTTGTCATCGCCTTGGCAAGTTTGTTGAAGGAAGGTGTAGGGCTGTAGTTGTTCGCTTCGCTGATCACTCCATTAGATCCAGTGTATGGAGCAAAAAAGTTAATTTAAAAGGCACGCGCATTGCTGTATCCGAGTTCCTGACTAAGCAACGTCAACTAATTTTTGTCTCGGCTCGTAAAAAACTGGGCATGCGTAACTGCTGGACGCTGGATGGCAACGTCATAATCAAGCTGAAGGATGGTTCCCGGCGTCGCATCGCTACTGAGGGGGACTTGGCTGATCTCCCCGATATTACTGATAAGCCTCCAGCCGACGGTGACCATACAAGTGGCTCGTTACAATTATCAAGAGGCACGGTGCCCCCTGACCAGCAATCCAAAAGCAAGAGGGCCGCCAGGATAAAAAAGTAATGTTGCACTCTCTTGTTATGTTTATATCCCTTTATCATCAAATTGTTACACTGTTTACCTTCCTTTCACAAAATATTTATTTTCCTAGCTACCTCCTAGTAGTTATTTAAAAAGTTACGATAATTATTAGTTTGTTTTCAACTTTTGTGTCAATGTCAACTAGTAGACATTTAATATTAGTGACACTGTCATTTTATCTACTTAACTGTGTTGCCACTTACGTTGTTTAGTAGAAAAGTTTAATTTTCTTTTTTTCATACAGCCAATTTATATGATAAAAATGTTTATATTTCTTAGTATTGGTTAATTTTGTTTAAGTTATAGTTTCTATATAATATACATTTTTCTTATAAGTGCTTTACTTTGTAACGTTTTCTGCCAAAGTTTAACCGGTGGGATGGATGAAGTATTAAGTCCTATAGTAAATAATTTATATACTCATTTAATATCTACTAACTTACAGTATTATTTATATATTATATATGTCGGAGGAAGGGATGAATACAACTTAGAAGTTACTGAAGATGGCTAGGCTTACATTAACATTCATAGTTTATAGAATAATTTAAATGATTATAGATTAGAATAAGTAACCATTGTTTTATATTGTGTTTGAGTTATATTGTCATGGTGTATGATTTACAATCAGAGCAGAGACTTTTAAGAAGTCTCTAGTGGAGTCGAGGTATGTGGCCGCACGGTGGGGAAACATTGATAAATACTGGTGTGAGCAATCGAGGTGGATCATAATTTCGTTGTGTGTTGAATTGTGCGGTCACTGCCTTGAACCCGCTGCTCAAATAGCTTAATTGTATTAGATTATAACCTACGTGTATTTGAAATCATTATTTTGTGGAACTCTGAATATAAAGTGTCAAGAACAATTAATGTTGTATTTGTGCCCGCATTAACTCTTCAATGACGCCCACAAAATCCACTGATTACTAAAGATGTCGATGAGAATGGAATAATCTCCGACATCAGAAGTGGGATCAGTGCAGGCACAAATAGATTTACGTGAATTAAATGCAACAATTTGCGGAGAAGAATTAAGAATTATAAAACTACTAGTGGTGCGTGGCTGCCCAATTTGACGCAAATTAAGGACTTCATCTGAATTCCATCCTGATGACGCTGAGAAGAATACCCGAGCTGTGAGATATATTATTTGGTGCAGAGTAAAAGCCAGGGGAGTATTTTTTTTTATTCTACCTAAAGTTGTAAAAGGTTTTGCTGTAAACATTTTTTTTATTTAGATTTTTTTTTTTTGACCTGTTATTGGATATAATCTAAAGAATTTTCTTTTTTCCTGTCGGTTGGGAATATTTGCAATATTGTTGCTAATTTATTATTCCTGCATAATGAATGAATGAAAGAATGAGTAATGTTTCTAATTAACAACACAATAGATCAGTTATCCAAATCAAAACTTACGATCCTTGTATATTTAGTATTGACTATAAATTATAACGTTTGTAGCGTATTCTTTTTGTTTAGAGAATTTAGTACGGTTATGGAGAGTAAAATTTAATTTGAAAGATCTCACTATCACATGTTTTACAACGTTTTACGCTTGTGGAGAATTTGGTCATAGCTTTTGTAACTTTTTTTTTCAGCCAAGCCAATGAATAGCTGTTAAGAAGTCAAACTTTTGATACCGCCCCAATACTACAATGACTGCCGACGCCTCAAACGACATGATAAAACGTGGAACTCGAGATTTACGTGGCTACGTGCTCCAGAATGCGGACCTGTTAAAAAAATACTTACTTAAACTACAATTGTTGGTGTACAAACGAGTGGACGTATGTATTATAAGATCTGTCTTTGGGATCATCGCACAATCTGGTGAGCAGTATTTATTATGTTTTGATTTGATAATTTGATTTTAAAACGTTATACTCGAAAACTATTCTATGCTATAGTGAAGAGTTGTAGATACTGTAGACAAATGCTAGTATGTTAAATCTTTTTTCTTCCTCTTTACAAAACATCATGATTGTGACGTAGAATAATATTTTAATCAAAGTGGAAGCAATGGTATATAAAACCATCCAGTAACCAGTTCTGTCATAGTTTCAATAATCAATTGGCAAAAAATATATAACCAAGACTCGGAATGTTGGTATTATAAGCAAAATTTTGGGACTACACATAATTCAGCCATTGATATCTTGAAGTTTCAAACCAATATTAAATATAAATACTTCATGGTACAATTATGAATTACAATTTGATTATATTCCGATAAGTAGGGATAAATAGGTGTACTAAATTTCGGACTGCTAAACTCTAGTAAAACTGTACATATGTGGGTTTATAAAAAAACGAGGATTATATAGGAGTAGTTATGGCGTGTGAGGCCAAAGTGCAATACGTGGGTGCCGGCTCGACCGAAGAATACTCTCCAATAAAACCTCCAGTGCTCCTTTTCTTAGCTTCTTTTATTTGTTTCCTTGTCCGAAGTCGCATTCCGAATGAATGCTGGTCCTACATTTGGGTTCCATATATATGCCCCGAAATAGGTTAACAAATGTCAACTACTGCAACTAGTAAAATGGCCCTTTCGGCCAATAGCGTTTGATTTCTTTGCTATCCTGCTCTCGCAATTCGCTATCCTGCTCTCACAAATTCCTTACCTGTCGTGACAGGTTCGGACGTGTCTCGACCTATTTCGGGGCTCACAAATATTCCATATGTATAGCTACTATCTACTCATTACTTTTAATTCTTACTAAAATAAAAAACAACCTAGCTAATACATTTTTATCCCTATTCTATTCTAATAATCATTTATTCAGTAATAAACTAAACTTACATACTACAAAACGCTTACTTACAATACAATTGGATACTTATATGCTACGTGATACTGATATAACTCAAAAATGCTTACATACTACGCGGAAGACGTCGCTTACAATCTCCCCCCAGTGTCCGGCGGTCCGCACACTTCATCTTCGGGTTGCGGCGTCTTGTTCATCAGGATGAGGCGGGACACCGGTCGTCTCAGCACTCCTCCCTTGGTGCGCACGTTGACGATGCGGACTCTCCCATCAGGACCCGGAAACGTGCTCTCGATCTGTCCCCGCGGCCATGTGTTGCGCGGGAGCGTAGCGTCTGCGATGATAACCACGTCGCCCTCGCGGAAGTCTGTATTCTTTGATTTGTCGATCTTCCGCGGCATGAGGGTAGGAAGATATTCCCTCATCCACCTGGACCAGAAATGATTCGCCATCTGCTGTACTGTCTTCCAGTCCGCCTTCCCCACGAGGCAGGAGTCGTCAAACTCCCCGAGGACCGCGGCACCGCAGGATCTGCCCATTAAGAAGTGGTTCGGAGTCAGGCTTTCTTCATCTCGGGGATCGGCGCTCAGGTGTGTGAGAGGACGGGAATTGACCGTGTGTTCGACTTCGGTCAGCAGGGTGTAAAGGACCTCTTCAGGCGGACTCTTCTCTCCGAGGACGGCGATCAGTGCGGTTTTCACCGAGCGCACCATTCTCTCCCATGCTCCCCCCATGTGTGGAGCCCCTGGTGGGATGAATTTCCATGTTATACCTTCTCGTTCCGCGGACTCAACGAGGTCTTCGTTTTTTATTTTCTTAATTTCAGTTTTCAGTTCGTTATTCGCTCCAACGAAGTTCGTGCCGTTGTCACTGAAGATGACGCGAGGGCTTCCCCGCCGAGCTGCCAACCGTCGTAGGGCCATAATCATAGAGCTTGTACTGAGAGACGAGGCTAATTCTAGGTGTATTGCTCTAGTAGTAAGGCACGTGAAGAGAGCACCCCAACGTTTCTCGCGTCGTCGACCAATTGTTACATGCATCGGTCCGAAGTAGTCCACGGCTGCGCAGGTGAAAGGAGGCCGGTGATGTGCTAGTCGCTCGTGTGGTAAGTCGCCCAGTGGTGGAATCTGCGGTTTCGTTCTTCGCATCTTGCACCATTGACACTCGAAGGCGATCTTCCTTACAGCCTCGCGTAGCGATACAATCCAGTACTTCTGCCGTAGCTCGTTAATGACCGTAGCGTGACTGCCATGAAACAAATGTCGGTGATAGTGTTCTACGATGAGTCGGGTCGTGCGTTCTCTTCCATCTAGGATCGGCAGCCCTTGTTTGCTGGCTTCGATCTTCGACGTCCGGCTTCGAAGTCGTAGAATCCCATCTTCACTAAGCGCGACGTCGACGTTTCTTAGGCGGCTTGAGCGTTCAATCGGTTTATTCTTCCGTACGCTATTTATTTCGCGCTCGAACGATTCCTCTTGACTGCTTCTTATCAGTGTCACTTCTGCCCTTTTCAAATACTTTCTGTCAATGGGCAGGCGGGCTTTATCATTCTTATTTTCGGAGCGTTCTTTGTCGACTTTACTTCGACACATATCTATGAACATGTGTACCCTCGCCATTGTTCTTAGCAGGCGCCACCAATTGCTGAACTTGCTGGAGTCTATCAACCTTTCTTTTTCTTTGACTACGGCGATGGTGCAGGCGTTCTTCTTTTTTATTTCTGAGTCGCCTTCTTGCTTTCGTATTTCCTTCACGGGCCAGTCAGACTTCGGGCCGTAAAGGAATGCAGGACCTCTGAACCATCTTGACTCTTTGTTAAAGTCTCGCGGGGCGTTCCTAGTCGCGTCGTCAGCTGGATTGTCCTTGGTTGGTACCCATCTCCACTCGTTCGGCTTGGAGAGCTCTTCTATGGCGGCGAGTCTGTGCGCGACGAACACCTTGAAGCGTCGCGGGTCTGCTTTCAGCCATTGTAGAACCGTCGTGGAGTCCGACCAGAACACTCTATTGGTAACCGTGAGGTGGGTTTCTTCGCACACGGACGCGGCCAATCTTGCGCCCAATAGCGCAGCTTGCAGTTCTAGGCGGGGAACCGATGTGGCTTTGACGGGTGCCACTCGCGCCTTCCCAGCCACCAGCCTGATGTTGACTTCTCCGTTGTCAACCGTAGATCTCCAATACACGGCGGCGGCGTATGCGGTTTCGCTGGCGTCGACGAAGGTATGTATTTCGCCCGATCTCGTAGTAAGCGCCAGACATCGCGGTATCTTGACATGATTTAGAGCTTCGATGCTTTCGGCGTATTCTTCCCAGGCGTGATGTTGTTCCTCGTTGACTTCTTCGTCCCACTGGACTCCGGATCTCCAGAGGTCTTGTATCATTTTCTTCCCCATCACCAGGACTGGGGCGGCGAGTCCCAGCGGGTCGAAGGTGGACATCACGGCGCTGGTGACTTCCCTCTTTGTTGGCTTCCTCTTGCCATTCTTGATTTCTATTGGTATGTTTCTAAGGCCGACGTTAAAAGCTAATGCGTCTCCTTGCACGAGCCACCTCATACCCAATGTCTTCTCTTCTTGGCCAAGTCTTTTCTCTTCTATGTTTTCGCTCGCATCGATCTTGGCCAAGGCTTCCGCTTCGTTACTGGCCCATTGCTTCAAAATGAATCCAGCTCTTTTGTGCACTCGGTTTACTTCGTCAGCAACAGATGCCGCCTCCTCCGTGGTAGAAAAGCTCTGTAGGTAATCATCCATATAATGGTTACGGACGATAGCTCGGGCCGCTCTGGGATGTTCCCTTGCATGTCTCTCCGCGTTGGTGTTCTTTACGTATATGGCGGTTGCTGGAGAAGACGCTGCGCCGAAGATTACCGACTTCATTCTGTATTCTTTGGGCTTCGATTCTCGGTCCTCTCCTCGCCAGAGAAAGCGCAGGCTGTCGCGGTCTTCCTCTCTAATTTGGATTTGCAGGAACATTTCTTTAACATCGGCGACGACTGCTACGGGCCCCTCTCGGAATCGTATGAGTATCCCAAATAGAGACTGGAGCAGATCCGGGCGGGGGAGCAATGCATCGTTTAGGCTCTTCCCTTCATGCTTGGCGGCAGCGTCAAATACTATGCGAATCTTCCCCTTCAATGGATGCGTCACGGCGAAATGTGGGAGATAGAATGTCCGACCTATTGTAATATTCTCAGGTGCTTCTTCGGCGTATCCACTTGACAACAGGTTGCTCAGTTGCTTGCTGTATTCTTCTTTAAGTGTAGCATCCCTATCCAGTTTCCTCTCGACGCCGAGTAGCCTGCTTCGAGCTTGAGTGTAGTTGTTTGGTAACGTCTCGCTCTCCGATTTCCATAGAAGTCCGGACTCGTATCTTCCATCTGGTAACTGCCTTGTAGATTCTTTTAGTATTGTCAGCGCTCGTTCATCCGCGTCGTTGCTAGGACGTCGTTCTTGTATTCCGATCGAGTCTAACGCGAAGTGCTTCTTAATTAATTCTTCAATAGTTTCTTCGTTGCTAGCAGCTCGACAGTGGTTTATGAAGTTGACTGAAGTTATCCCGGCGTGGCCCCCATGAAGTACCCAACCTAGGCTCGTGAGAGAAGCTACAGGTTCGCTTCGTTTTCCCTTCAAGATCTTCCTAGAGACTATGAGGTCCCAGTTGTCTTGACCGATGAGCAGTGCGGGCCTTTCCTTTTCGTAAACCAATTCGTTATTCAGACTTCTCAAATGGTTACATTCTTCAATTGACTTCTTGTCGACGTATTGGGGTGACAACTTCAGTTCTTCGACGGTGCGCACGCCTCTCAAAGCTCGCTTGTCCTTCCTGTGTATGCCTCTTATCTTCAGATCCATCTTCTGTGACCTCTCTTTGGTAATTATTTTCCCACCGACGGTTTCCAGTATGAGTTCCTTTTCTTCCCCGGTGGCCCCTATGCGTGAGGCGATGGAGGCGTCTACTAGTGAAACCGTTGAGCCCTCGTCCAGTAGTGCTAGCACGCGGGCTGATCCTTTGGGTCCATAGATCTCGACAGGCATCATTTTCAAATAGACTCTTGTTCCGTCCGCTGCGGCGTAGACGGGTCGAGCTTCTTCAATTTCTTTCGCTTGATTACACGGTGACGGCGTGAGCTGCTGTTGTTGCGTAGACGGTGCTATTGTGTGAGTAGGCTCCGAGTGCAACAACGTATGGTGCGGCTTCTTACATCTTCTACACGGTTGCGCTCTGCAATTCGTTCGTATGTGTCTCAATCGCAGACACTTAAAACATAAACGCTTCTGTTTTGCTATTTCCCATTTCTCATTGGTAGCAGCTTCTTTAAACTTCCTGCATTCGGTGAGCCAGTGGTCTCCATTGCAATGGAAGCAATTCTTCTTATACGTTTCCGATGACGTTGCTACCGTATGGGTCTCTTCTTCTTCTCGCGCCGCGTGAACGGGGAATCTTCTTTGCGCGAATCTTCTCTTATTGATTTCCGGCAGCGCGAACGATCCGCATAGGTCCGCTTCGGAGTTCAGAAACTTTTTGAGCTTCACTAGTTCCGGTTCGTCGTGGTCCACGCTGGCATTGAAGTCGAACCAGCGATACCGAAGTATGGGCGACAGCTTTTCAATGACGATTCTTGCGATTTCCGGCGAATACAAGTATTGGGCCTTCTTCAATGCTTCTATTGTTGTGACTGCGTTGCTGACTTGACTCGCGAATGCGCAGATGTCCCTCGGTGCATCGCCGATGCGCGATAATTCTTTCAGCTTTTCGACTTCGACGAGAACCAATTGCTCTGGTCTTCCGAAGCGGCGTTCTAAAGCGGCGAGGATCTCCTGAGGTTCCGATGACGCGAAGAGCAGGCTTCGTATTGCTTCTCTTGCGGTTCCTTTTATCGTTCTTCTTAAGCGAGCCATATTCTGTACGTCGTTGAACTGCTCCGCGCTGTCCATATATGACCTCTTGAAAGGCAGCCATTCTTCATTAGCGCCGTTGAAATCGGGTAGGTCCCATATCTTGTGCGGCGCGGATGTCGGTTGTACTGTCCGCGCGGCGGTGATGATCGCGTCGGCGAGGTCCTTGAGTTCGCTCTTGCTCGAAGGTACTTCTTTTTCTTCGGCGTGTTCAACATACGACGTCGTGTGTCGCACCCATTGTTCTACGTGCGATTGGTGTTCGACTTCATATTCGTTCCCCATTTCATCCTCGGAGTCGTACTGGGCGAGTTCCAGTTCGGTGCGTGCGAGTGCCGCGGCGGTCTCCGCGGCTACCAGTTGCTTCTTCTGAAGTTCCGCTTGCGCTTTGAGTTCTACTTTCCTGGATCTGGAGGATCTGGTCGTCCGGGGAACCACGGTTTCTGAAGACGCGAACGGTGGGACATTAGGCCTTCCAATGTTCTTCAGGTGCGCGCGTGGTTCGGTGCTTGCAGGTGCGGGCGTCGACGTAGTCGCAGTCGGTGCGGTGCGCGTAGTCCTACTCGATGTCGTAGTCGTGGTCGTCGTCGCGGTCGTCGTCGCTCTCGGTGCTTCGGTCGTCGTGGGTTCGACGGTGGCTGTGGTCGAGGCCGTCGCGGCGCGTGTTCTTCTTCCGCGGGTTAACGCGGGTGCGGCGGTCGAGGCGGTGGCGGATGTGGCAGTCGAGGCGGCGTTGGACGCGGCGGTCGAGGCGGTGGCGCTTGTGTGATGAGCGGTGCTTGCTTCCGTGGACGTTGATGCGGTTACTGTATCTGCAGGTGTATACATCGACCAGTCTGTTCTTGATTCTTCGGAGCTTCGTTCTTCTTGCTTGGAGCGTGACGGTGATCTTGAACGGATGGGCATCTTCGGTTTGCTTCTTTCTTCCTATCCGGCGCTCGAATGGACCAGCAATTATGGCGTGTGAGGCCAAAGTGCAATACGTGGGTGCCGGCTCGACCGAAGAATACTCTCCAATAAAACCTCCAGTGCTCCTTTTCTTAGCTTCTTTTATTTGTTTCCTTGTCCGAAGTCGCATTCCGAATGAATGCTGGTCCTACATTTGGGTTCTATATATATGCCCCGAAATAGGTTAACAAATGTCAACTACTGCAACTAGTAAAATGGCCCTTTCGGCCAATAGCGTTTGATTTCTTTGCTATCCTGCTCTCGCAATTCGCTATCCTGCTCTCACAAATTCCTTACCTGTCGTGACAGGTTCGGACGTGTCTCGACCTATTTCGGGGCTCACAAATATTCCATATGTATAGCTACTATCTACTCATTACTTTTAATTCTTACTAAAATAAAAAACAACCTAGCTAATACATTTTTATCCCTATTCTATTCTAATAATCATTTATTCAGTAATAAACTAAACTTACATACTACAAAACGCTTACTTACAATACAATTGGATACTTATATGCTACGTGATACTGATATAACTCAAAAATGCTTACATACTACGCGGAAGACGTCGCTTACAGTAGTAGTAAGTAAAACGAGTAATTAGGTAGACATTGCGGCTCACATACAATTGAGAAATTTGACGAGACTGATAAATTTTTTGTAGTAGAGAATTCAAATAGTTACATTTCTCGTTCGTTTTTGCATTTAGGGTAAAGTTTAAAGTTAAATACTGTTTCTATTTACACTAAAATCTGGTACATTTGGTTATACGCCTGAAAATTGAGGGTAAAAAGTATCTAGAAATTAAAATTTAAAACAAAACTTTATGCTCTTCGTGAATTAAGCGACATTTCTGTTGATTTGAAGAAACCCTTCAATATGATTTTGTTGAAGTACATACTTATGATGTTATTTACCTATATATTGACTAACTAGCTTTTACCAGTCCCGTCTGTATAGACCTCGTTTACCACAATAGTGTCTTATGTGTCAATTATTATCATAAACTGTATAAATCTAACTTAATTCAAATAGATAACCAGTGTACGCGTGAAAGAGAAATAAAATTATATATTTTTTTCTGAGACGCCAATACAGATTCATAAGTACGGTTTTATGAATAGAAGCGTTATTACGATTACGGGCAGTTTGTTTATAAAATTAATCCATCCAGATATGTTACACCGCTATTTAGTTTACTACCATGAGTAATATAATACAACAGATAATAAGTAAAATAACAAGTGAATAGGATGTGGACCTTCATCTCTAGTTTTTCTTCACGTCGTTACGAGAACAAACAAAAAAAATAATTATATGAAATTAGGGCGATGATCACTAACTTAAGCGCTTCCACATTACTAGTACATTAATTTGCGGCACGTACTTATAATTATATTACGACTTATATTATTGACGACTGGCGTGGCGGTGCGGTTTCCATGCCGGTCTGACACGCAGTAGGTTCCGGGTTCGATTCCCTGCCAGACGGGCGTCTAAATGATGAGTTTGGATGTTTGTACATTCCTCTTTGGGTGTGTTCATGCCACTCACAGCACAGGAGAAAATCTTACTGTGGGGCTATGAGTGTAGAAAGCGTTTTAAGATTTAATTATGTTATATGCAATGTACCTACCTATAACTTATTTCACTTTGTATTAAATAAAGTTTGCAGTTCGTATTTGTGAACGAAACTGAGACATTAAAAGAATTTAAGAATGGGATTAGCTTATTAGTTTAGAGGAAACACACAAAATAGTAGTTTTACCTTTATAACATTATTATATTTTCTTTGTAGCCATAGTAACTCTCCTGTAGTCCCTGACGTTATTAATGTCATTAAAAGGGTTGTATAGTATAGTTAGTATATACCACTCATATTACTATACTAGCTGTGCCCGCGACTTCGTCCGCGTGGAATAGTTATTTTGGGCATAATTTATTTTTGCAAACAACCTCCTCAGCTTTATAAATTATAGCTGTTACCCACGACTTTGTCAGTTTCATTTTCTATTATTATTTTAGACAATTTAGTTTTGAAAAGAACATAGCTAACTCATATAGCTCATATATAAAAAAATGAAATTATTAGAACATAAAACAAAATATTCTTAAAACAAAATCAAATAGTATTTAAAAAGTATTTTTACACGACGATAAAACGACGCAAGATCTCTAAGATATCAATATCTTCTAAGATGTTCATTGAAATTAAGTGATGTCAAAGACAATTTTGTTCACAATTAAATACTCTTAATCAACAACACATTTATTTGGACAAAAATTAATATTATTACGTTTATACAACTCTTAACTAATTTCGACCGAATTTGATTACCATGAAAACGGTTCTAGTGAGTTAATCTTAAAAGATAGACATATACTGTCGCGGACATTTTTTTAGATCATTTCAAGAGAAATAATTCTTTCATACATATATTTTTGGTATCTTGTACCGTTTTTGCAGCGCACGCAACGGAAGCCCTCAAGGATGAATAATTTTCCCCGTTTTTTTCACATTTTCCATTATTTCTTCGCTCCTAATAGTTGCAGCGTGATGTTATATAACCTAAAGCCTTCCTCGATAAATGGTCTATTCAATACAAAAAGAATTTTTAAATTCGAACCAGTAGTTCCTGAGATTAGCGCGTTCAAACAAACAAACAAACTCTTCAGCTTTATATATTAGTATAGAAGTATAGATATCGGGATATACTTTTCAACCAACTCCTCCACATTTAAACGAAGACGTATCGATATGAAGATTGATTTTAACTTTTCCGGATAACAAAGAAATCATTAGAAAATTGGAATATCACTATCAGCGACATATATTCTAAGTTCATATTTTGTTGCATGTGGTCAAAGATAAGATCTTTTAAGAGGTGCATCGAGCTATTTGTGCGTGTAAATTGTTCTTTGTAAAGCAAAAGACAGAATCAAAACACTTTTACAACTCATACGAACAGGGCGCACCCGCTCGCAGGGCGCTGCCGCACCTCGCTCGCTTATTTTTTATGTTTTCTTTTATGTTCCAACCTAACCTAACCCATCCTGTTTAAAAAGCTACAGCAAAATTCAACTCTTAATAATAACATGACAATACTCCTGCATTTTTAGGATTTAGGTATTCAAAGTGACACTTTTCATCATAATGTTCTCTCAAGAACGGGTCGTAATGTATTGTAATCAATAAGTACCAAACTCATACGGCTTAAGTAGGTTGTGTACTTAGATTATCAGGGTTGATGAATTGAGGTTTAATTTATTAATCACATTTCAGTTCAATGAGCTGTCATTAAACTCATGATATATACTGAAAACAACCGTAAGCATTTTGTGACTACCTTTTATAATTTAGGCTTGCACTATCCCGCATCATCAGGGAGGAGTTGAAGGTAAAAAAATATCCCGTGTCTTTGCTTAGTATTCTTATTACTTATACGTAAGCACTTGCGAGCCAACTTCTATAGCTTGGGCGTGCAGTACCCTGCATCATCAGGGCTGAGGAGTTTAAGGTCGAAATTGTCATCATGTGTCTTTGCTTAGTAATTATATTACATACCCGAAAGCATTAAATGGCCAACTCCTATGGCTTAGGCTTGCAGTACCCTGCATCATCAGGCTTGAGGAGTTGAAGATCGAAATTTTCATCTTGTGTCTTTGCTTAGTAATTATATTACATACCCGAAAGCACTAAATAGCTAACTTCTATGGCTTAGGCTTGAAGCACCCCTGTATCATCAGGATTGAGGAGATGATGGTCAAAATTTTCATCTTGTGTCTTTGCTTAGTAATTATATTACATACCCGAAAGCACTAAATAGCTAACTTCTATGGCTTAGGCTTGAAGCACCCCTGCATCATCAGGGTTGAGGAGTTAAAGGTCAAAATTGTCATCATTTGTCTTTGCTTAGTAATGATATTAAATACCTGAAAGCACCAAATGCCCATCTCGTATAGTTTAGGCTAGCAGTATCCTGCATCATCAGGGGTGAGGAGTTGAAGGTCGAAATTTTCATTTTGTGTCTTTGCTTAGTAATCATATTACATACCCGAAAGCACCAAATGGCCATCTCCTATGGCTTAGGCTTGAAGTTACCCTGCATCATCAGGGTTGAGGAGTTGAAGGTCAAAATTTTTACCGTTCATCTTTGCTTGGTATTTTTATTACATAACAGTAAGTACCAAATAGCCAACTCTTACGGTTTAGTCTTGAAATACCTTTACATCATCAGGGTTGAGGAGTTGAAGATAAAATCTTTGTCCCACGAATTTGTTTATCAATCTTATTATATATGCATAAAAACAAATTGACTTACTTCTACGGGTCAGGCTAGCAGTGCCCCTGCATCATCAGGATTGAAGAGTTGAAGGTCAATTTTTTTAGGAAATATCTGCTTAGTAATCTCATTCTACATTCAACCCAATTGGACTCCTACAGCTTAGGTTTGGCCGAGTATCGCTAATTTCGTTAATTTGCTTCAAGGAAATGGATCCTATGATCAGAACCGTATCAAACTCATCAGAGTTCTCTTGAAGTAGGTACATTCTTTCAAATAAAAGAAAAATCATCAAAATCGGTTGGCGGGAAATTGAGTTATTCATCTATTTATCGCGCACATCGTTAATGCAAATATCAGACTTATGCCCTTTTCTTATGGATGCCACTGTCAAAAGTGAACTAAAAATAAATGGGACCCGACGACACGCACTACCTATCAAATGAAAAAAAAAATCATCCAAATCCGTTCACCCAGTGCGGAGAAATCGAGTAACAAATATAAAATAAAAAAAAAATTTAAAAAAATCAGACGAATTGATAACCTCCTCCTTTTTGGAAGTCGGTTTGAAACGATGTTTTAACATAAAAATCAAGGCGAAATACTAAATTTTATTGAGGTGGCCTCAAAATTGACTGACTTTCATACAAACTTACATCTCCTATTTGGGTTAAATTGGGGGGGGGGGGGGATCAGAAAATTCATTCTTAACTGACGTCTACGTCATAAAAGGAACCCCTAGTAAAAATCATATTCGTATCTTTAGCAGTTTATGCTCTACGATGTTTATTCAATAGATGAGTGAGAGAGCATCCTTTCGTTTTTATATAAGTATATATAGATATAGAGATATAGATTTGTATAGTATCAAATAACATAGGTACACACATAACCAATAAAAATACATAACAAAGGAATACATTTTACAGACCATAACATGTTTAGTTTCAACCAATTCAACTATGCAGTTACATATCTTGTTGACACTTATCGAACACAGAATAAATACTGTGTAGTTTTAAATTGACATAACTTTTTTATTTATAAACCGATTTACATAAAATAAACACTAAATGTTAAGTGAAGTTTCCCACAACACATTGGTGAAAATTATATTCAAATTGGATAAGCCGTTTCTGAGATTAGCGTTTTCAAACACACAGACAAACAGACAAACAGACAAACAGACAAACAGACAAACAGATAAACAGACAAACAGACAAACAGACAAACAGACAAACAGACAAACAGATAAGATTTCTAAAAACCATTATTTTGGGTTCTATATCGTATTATAGACCTCTAGAAATGGTTTTCACCTAAATTTATTACATGTACAGACAGCGACCTCTTACAGATTTATTATAGTATAGATTTGTACGTGGATCATTCAAGACAGGGCTTTTCTCCGTGCAGATTTTTGAGATATATTTTTTTTTATTTCATGTGTTCGGCTTTAAATAACGTAAAGAGTAAACATTTACATCGGTTTTGATGAACAAGTTTTTGATCATCAATTTTTTTTAATTAATGACTATTATTGACTTGAAAAATTAACTCTTACGAGTTTAAATAATTGTTACGAAACTTTCCAAGTACTTTTAGTAATAATGCAACCTCATGCATGTTTTTCAGCGTTGTTATGGGATAAAAACACCGTTTGATTTGACTGGGAGTGCGGTTATAGTAGGTTAAAGTATAGAAATATTAACATACAAAAATATTCAATCACAGTTAATGTAAAAAAATGACAGAATTTAGGGTAAAAAAAAAGGGTTTATTTTAAATAAATGTTTTCTATGGTTAATAAAATTAGATAATTAAATCAGTAATAATTTAATCAGTTCCTTCCTAGAGGATAAGATTTAAGTAATATCTGTGAACGAAATAACAACAGGACTAGTCTTAACTACGTCATGTCTCCATTATCTTTTCAGTTCGATGGTAAGTAAGTTTTGCGCGATTAGTATAGGCAAATTAAATTTTGTTACGTATAAGTGATTTAGTATTGTAATTGTTTCAGCTGTAGTTGTGGTTAGGTTAGTGGTAGAGATAGCTTATTCGACAAAGAAAATGTGTAAGCCCCGTGATGCTTTCTAACGGCAAATGACCGTTCAGTTAGCTTGAAGGTAGTTTGTGCTGCATGGAGTCGATGTAAGTAAAGTCAAGGTTTTCCCACGGTGACATGACCATTCAGATAGTTTGAATTTAGTTTATGCTATGTTTAGACTATGTGAGTGAAGTTAAGGTTTTCTAACGGCGATATGACCGTTCAGACAGCCCTAAGGTGGTTTATGCTGGTGGAATTTATGTTGGAGGCTATGTTGAGTGAGGGTTCTAACGGCAATATGATCGTTCAGACAGCGTGACAGTGCCTTATATGACATGGGTGACTATGGAACCAGTGTATGCGTTATTAAATTATTTGCCGGCGATGCATTGGCGACTTATCTGGTGTTGCGAATGTACATAGGCGACGGTGACTACTTTCCATCAGGTAGCCCGTCTGCCTTATCGTTAGGTTAATTAAAATAAATTATAAATAAATGATGAGGAGTTCGACTAAATATTGTGGAATTTAATACCCATTAAAAATTGTTGTGTATCATGATATTAAATATTGATTTACTATAATTATATTGACTAAGTTCTGTTAAATGTATTAGAAATGCGGATAATATATATTTATACATGAGGCGAAAAACTAGGGTAGCTTTTTACGCATAGCGCGCATATGGAAAAGCGTGCGATTTTACATAGTTAAAATTTATGTAGTACAGGAGCCCTTAAGTAAAATGTAGTAACATTTATTGCTTACGTTAACGAAAACAAAAAAAAAACAAAATATAAACGTGACGTATAGATAACCTCTTTCTTTTGGGAAGTTGGTTGAAAATCTATGATGTCAAATGTCTAAAATCTACAATGTCAAATACCTATGATAAACAACAAGCAATCGCTCTTAAATGCAGCATAAGCAGCTCAATCAAACCTCATTTTTCCTATACCGAGTGTTAGTCATAAAACGAAATATCGTACACATATCGTACACAAAAAAATATAATCTATAGTAACTAGAATTATTTATGAAACAGTTCTGTGAATAGCAAGAATAGAATTTATTTGTCGAATTTCGACCACTGCAAGAGCAACTAAGTAGGATAGTTTTGAATTTGCTACATATACTTTATCGTTTGTACAAAATCATGATAGCTGGATACTGAATAAATACAAGGCATATCATTTTAAATTACGAAACAACACTTTAATCAGTTTGCTAAGATTTGTGAAAACTACACTTAAAGCAATCATACTCTAAAACGAAAGAATGCCAATAAATCAACAACGGAATAGTGTAACAAATACTTCATAGCACAAAGAAACTATTTATGACTAAATTTATTATGGTATTTCTTAGTTTTGGTTATTGTAAGTGTTGACTAATCTCAAGTGAAGTATCGCGTTGAGCGATATCGCTTAAGGATTTGGTTACGATTTACAAAAACAAATTTAAGATCCCACTTAAGAATACACTCGATCTTTGTTCGAAATCGAATCGAAGTTGGTTTTAAGTGTAAGTGGCCATAAATCGACAAAGGTTAAAAACAGTGTGAAACAGAACAATACTTATAAAAACTGGGTGCCGTGAGACTCGTATTTTAATATTATATATACAGTTTTAGCAAAAGTAAAGTGTTTCATTCCAGACAACAACTGCTAATATCTTGAGGTCACACGAGGACGTGTGAAGTGTCAGGATGGCCGTGTCGGAGGAAGGGATGAATACAACTTAGAAGTTACTGAAGATGGCTAGGCTTACATTAACATTCATAGTTTATAGAATAATTTAAATGATTATAGATTAAAATAAGTAACCATTGTTTTATATTGTGTTTGAGTTATATTGTCATGGTGTATGATTTACAATCAGAGCAGAGACTTTTAACAAGTCTCTAGTGGAGTCGAGGTATGTGGCCGCACGGTGGGGAAACATTGATAAATACTGGTGTGAGCAATCGAGGTGGATCATAATTTCGTTGTGTGTTGAATTGTGCGGTCACTGCCTTGAACCCGCTGCTCAAATAGCTTAATTGTATTAGATTATAACCTACGTGTATTTGAAATCATTATTTTGTGGAACTCTGAATATAAAGTGTCAAGAACAATTAATGTTGTATTTGTGCCCGCATTAACCCTTCAATGACGCCCACAAAATCCACTGATTACTAAAGATGTCGATGAGAATGGAATAATCTCCGACATATATATATATATATATATATATTTAGTTCCTTTATTCATTTGTTTATTATATCGTTATGTCTGAGGATGACTCGTTTCACTCAGCTTACAGTTTCAATACATGTTCTACGTCCAGTAATGAATCTTTTTGTGAACCAGAAACCCTAGGTAACCTATTGAATAACTCCCTTGAAAATTCGCTCAGTCATTTCATCGTCTGCCACCTTAATGCTCAAAGCATACCTGCGCATCATGCTGAGCTTTTAGATACATTCAGCTGTTCACCTGTACATGCAATCCTTATATCTGAAAGTTGGCTTAAACCCTCTTTAATGTCCCACGACCACAGTCTGCCTGGTTACATACTTGTAAGGAATGACAGATTGGGAAAAGGGAGGGGGTGGTGTGGCCATCTACATCCGGCATGACATTCCTTTTTCTGTTATAGCCTCCTCTCCAAGCCAATATTCTGCATCTGCTGAGTTTCTTTTTCTGGAGATTCAGGTAAGGCATTCCAAAGTTGTTCTTGGTGTTGTTTATTGCCCACCTTCCATCAATTATTTTGATAATTTGGAAACGGTGTTAGATTCACTATGTTCAGTTTACACACATCACATAATAATGGGTGACTTTAATACTGACTTGTTGAAACCATCCCCGCAAGCTTCAAAGCTTCTGAACATCCTTTCTTCCGTCAATCTCTCTGTACTTCCATGCAACCCAACCCATCATAATCTGATTTCTCCAGACTCCTGGCTTGATCTCATGATTACATCACTACCCGATCTTGTTACAAAGTGCGGTCAGTTGTCAGCTCCAGGTTTCTCGCACCATGATTTAATTTACCTTGCATACAAACTTAAAATTTCTAAGCCTAAGCCGGATACAATACTAATTCGCAATTTTACTAAAATCGACCCAATCGCTTTGGAAATCGATGCAAAGAAGATCGACTTTACTTCGGTGTATGCTGCGTCTTCAATTGACGAAAAAGTCTCACACCTTAATTTTCTTATTCTTCAATTGTTCGACGCACATGCACCGCGAAGAGCAGTGAAATTAAGGCGACAGCCTGCACCGTGGATTACGCGTGGCGTACGCGTAGCTATGACACGCCGTGACAAAGCATTTAGAGCTTTTAAGCGTAACCGGTGTGATGAGAACTGGTGTGCATACAAGTCACTTCGCAATCGTTGTAATCAGATGGTGAGGGCAGCTAAGCGAAAATATTTTTTCGAAAACATATCAAATTCTTCGGCAGCTGATATATGGAAGTTTCTCAACTCACATGGCTTTGGTAAGCAAAAAGCTCAATTAAGCCATGCTACCATGCCTTTTTCAATTGATGATCTTAACTCCCATTTCGCTATTGCATCATCTCTTTGTCCTCTAGTTAAATCTCAAACCATCTCAGAAATTACTTCCTGGGCCAAATCTCAAACTGAAATCTTCTCGTTCTCTGGCACAACTAAAGCCGATATTCACAAAACTCTCATGTCTATTAAATCTAAGGCAGTGGGCTGTGACTATGTGAGTCGTACCATGCTCTTTCTCGTTCTCGAACACGTTCTTCCTGTTATCACTCACATCATAAATTTTTCACTGTTGACAGGGGTATTTCCTACACTTTGGCGGAAAGCTTTTATTACTCCAATTCCTAAGATAGCGAACCCTTGTCAACCTAACAACTATAGACCTATCTCTATTTTACCCTTTCTCTCGAAGGTACTTGAGGCGATTGCTTACGAACAAGTATCCGCCTATGTATATAAACATAATTTTTTATCGCAATTTCAATCCGGCTTTCGTCCAGGTCACAGCACCACCACTGCCCTACTCAAGGTGACTGAAGATATTCGTACTGGCATGGAGGACAAACTAGTCACTGTTCTCGTTCTTGTTGACTTCTCGAACGCGTTTAACATGGTCGACCATGACATCCTCCTTGCTATTCTTCGTCACCTTAATTTCTCGTCTATTTCTTTAAACTGGTTTTCTTCCTATCTTGGAGGTCGCCAACAGGCGGTCCGTATTGGACAGAACATTTCTGGTTTAAAAAACCTCCTGTCTGGCGTGCCCCAAGGTGGAATACTCTCCCCTTTATTATTTTCCCTATTCATTAATTCCCTTTCTTCTTTGCTTAGTTGCTCTTTCCACTTTTACGCTGACGATTTGCAGATCTATACTCAAAGTGATGTCCATTCTCTAAATAACGCAGTCAGGATCATTAATGATAACCTAAAACATATAGCGGAATTTTCAGTAAAATTCGGCGTAAATGTTAATTCTAATAAATGCCAAGCCATAGTTATTGGCAGTGACCGACAGTTGGCTAAGGTTGACTTAAGTCTTGTTGCACCGGTTATGTTCGACAGTTCTTTGATAAAGTTTTCTCTATCAGTTAAAAACCTGGGCATCCACCTAGATAGTAATCTAAGCTGGTCAACACACGTTCGAGAAACTTGTCGAACTGTAACCATGAAGCTTTGTGCTCTCAATCGACTTAGAAATTTCCTACCTATCAGGGTAAAGGTAATTCTGGTGCACGCTCTAATTTTCCCCATTATTGATTATGGCGATGTGTGTTTCACGGATCTTAATGAGTATCTACTGAACAAACTAGATCGGCTTATTAATAACTGTATCCGTTTTATATTCTGTCTTCGCAAGTTCGACCATGTCTCTTCTTTTCGGTCCCAGTTAAAATGGCTTCCTATTCGTCAACGAAGACAAATAAGGATACTTTCCTCTCTTTATTCTATCTTATATAATGATCTTTCTCCCAACTACCTAAAATCTAAATTTCAGTATTTGCGCGATAACCATGAACGGCAATTACGCTCTTCTGAGACGCTTGCTCTCTCTATTCCCCTTCACCACACTGGTTTCTTGTCTTACTCATTTGCTGTTCAGGCCGCTCGATTTTGGAATGCTCTCCCTGATGATCTTCGGAAACCAATGAATAGATCTACCTTCAAAAAGAAACTCTGTGCTCATTTTCTAAATAATACTGAGTAACGTAACTGAACGAAGACGATCGTTTCTCTATATCTCTGTTGTATTTATTATATATGTCGGAGGAAGCTTAGAGTCGGGTTGATTGTTACTTGCATGTTTAACGTACAATTCTGTTTGTTTACATTTTAATTATTGTTAAAATTAATAACTTAATTTATTATAGCCTCCTTTTGATTTAAAACGTTGTTAATGGAATAAAAAGTAATAACTTTGTTATTTACGTAGCGACCAATCAGAGCAGAGCGGATGTCTCGAGTGGGGTCGAGGCGCCATCTTTTCTTGTAGAGAGGTTTATAGTTTTTGCGACATTCTTTCATTGACTCTGGTAAGCGAAGGATCGAGTTGGATTCTTGGAGAGGATATATCTGGTGACAAAAGTGAGATCGGTACCTCGAACCCGCTGCTCGGTCGTAGTTGTTGTAACCTTTGCGAATTGTTATCTAATTTATAGTTACCGATTAGCGAAGTATTGTTTGATCGGAATAAAACAGTGTAAAACCGTGATCCTCGTGTTTCGTGCCTGCATTTTACCCTGATGACGCCCACTAGACCAGTAACCACTAATGACGATATCGATAAGAATGAGGTTCCTCCGACATCAGAAGTGGGATCGCTGCGGGCACAAGATGTGAACGAACGACCGACGGCAGATGACGGATGGCGCGCTTTATTCGAAACACAACAAACCAGCATGAGGCTACTCGTAGAGGCGCTAACTAATCCACCGAGTAACGAGGATAAGAGCATCACGTTGCCAAAATTTCTACCGGAAGATGCAGACACTGACGCCTGGTCCTGGCTGGCTACGGCGGACATCTGTTTATCGGATCGCGGAGTACAGGGAAGTAAATTAGTTCTAATTCTTAGCAAGGCCATGAGAGGCACGGCTGCCACATAGTTTTCTCAAATAGCTTTTCTTAATATGAAGTGGGAATATTGCTTTGATACGCTAGAAACACGCGCAGCGACTGTATTAAAGATGCTTACTGCCGATCGCATGTCAAGCAGCGAACAATTCTGACTTCTGAGCACGACCTTTGTTACGCGGGCTCCTCTGACTTGCCACAAGTGAGGTGTTGAAGGCCATATCGCATCGCGATGCTCTGGAACATGGCCAATCGCGAGCAGCAGCGCACACCCCTCCGCCGCACCCAACGTTGTGAAGAGAGTGGACGTGTGCGGTATGAAACCCGTCACTGGGAAAATTACACAATTCGGTGAGCAGTTTTCATTTTGTTTTGATTCCGGTGCTGATTGCTCCTTGATTAAAGAGAGCGCCTTTTGTTCAAAACGATTATGTAAGCGATGTATGTGGCAAGTACTAGATTTTTATAAGATATCCTAGTAGCATGGTGGGTTGTTTAAGGTTTGGTTAAGTTTTGTGACGGGCGAGGTGGCTATTTAAGGGCGAGGTGATCGATAGGCGAGGTGGCCATCGATAGGCGAGGTGGCCATCGATAGGCGAGGTGGCCATCGATAGGCGAGGTGGCCATCGATAGGCGAGGTGGCCATCGATAGGCGAGGTGGCCATCGATAGGCGAGGTGGCCATCGATAGGCGAGGTGGCCATCGATAGGCGAGGTGGCCATCGATAGGCGAGGTGGCCATCGATAGGCGAGGTGGCCTTTGATAGGAGAGGTGACCACAGACAGGCGAGGCGGTCTCTTCGATATTGTCAATTATTTAAATTGTGTAACTTGATAAACAGCGAGGTGGTTGTTTTGATACTACGAACTTATGTTGTAGCCAATTAGTTGTAGGCATGTGATGTTCTTGGTCAGGAGTGGCCGAGCCATATGAAACATTTGTTTTATTCCAGGTAACGACGATCCGCGGCCTTGAACATCACACGAGGGCGTGTGATACGTCAGGACGGCCGTGTCGGAGGAAGCTTAGAGTCGGGTTGATTGTTACTTGCATGTTTAACGTACAATTCTGTTTGTTTACATTTTAATTATTGTTAAAATTAATAACTTAATTTATTATAGCCTCCTTTTGATTTAAAACGTTGTTAATGGAATAAAAAGTAATAACTTTGTTATTTACGTAGCGACCAATCAGAGCAGAGCGGATGTCTCGAGTGGGGTCGAGGCGCCATCTTTTCTTGTAGAGAGGTTTATAGTTTTTGCGACATTCTTTCATTGACTCTGGTAAGCGAAGGATCGAGTTGGATTCTTGGAGAGGATATATCTGGTGACAAAAGTGAGATCGGTACCTCGAACCCGCTGCTCGGTCGTAGTTGTTGTAACCTTTGCGAATTGTTATCGAATTTATAGTTACCGATTAGCGAAGTATTGTTTGATCGGAATAAAACAGTGTAAAACCGTGATCCTCGTGTTTCGTGCCTGCATTTTACCCTGATGACGCCCACTAGACCAGTAACCACTAATGACGATGTCGATAAGAATGAGGTTCCTCCGACATATATATGTATGTATGTATGTATGTATGTATGTATGTATGTATGTATGTTTGTATGTATGTAGTTCATATTAGTGTGTATTAATATATGTTTTATTGTAGACCAAAGTAAGTATATTTTCATATGTTGCCTCTTTTTATCTTTGTATACCGCCTTAGTTGTATCTCTGACTACCTGAAGGTTGACTGGCAGAGAATGCTTATAGCATTAAGTCCACCTTTGTACGATAATTATAAGGTACATGAAGATTAAATAAAATAAAATAAAGTACAGGCGCGAAGATGTTGTGGTCAAATTATCACATATAAATACAGGCGTATCTTCTTCTTTTCGAAGTCCTAGATGTTTCGCAGATATCTTTGACTTAATGATGTTAAATGACTTACATGCTTTAAGGAAATCGTTTTTCATTATAGTTTATGTAGTTTCTACTATAATAGGTGTTCTATTTTGTCCGTCTTTTTTACGCGCACTCTGTAAATATCTTTTATATCCGACTTTTTTAACTCACAGCCAATATTTTTAGATAGAGAAAATGTCATGTTTAATAGGTCTTCCCTCGTTTCTTTATCCTTTTTTGGCACATTTTTTATTTTGAAACTGGTTTTCCTCATACTTTTCTGCATATCTTCGATTTTATTTTCTAATATTGTTATATATTTACGATCTTCCTGTACTTGGCCTTCTAGTATACCTATCTTCTTTTGGTATTCCTCGTTTTGCGCAGTGAAAAATGCAATAGAATTTTCAATATTTCGGTTGGATTGTTGTATATCTGTCAGTGTCGGAGCAATTTTTGCAAGTTCCTCGCTATTTTTGGATGTTAAGGTAGTTATTATTTTTTTCATTTCTTCTTTAAAAGTAGATAACTCCAAAGTAAAATCCTCATTTCCCCTCTTCCTTTTGTTTCGGGTAGAGATAAAAGTTGTGGGTGAAATAGTTTCCTGATGGGTTTCTACCGAGAGGTTGGATTCCGAAAGCGATTTATTGACATTCGTTGTCATTTTTGCTTGTGTATACACAATATTTTGTGTTTGTTGCGCGATATATGGCTGGACCCGCACTCAGGTAATTAGTTGCGATAAGATGTGTTGCAACAGGTTGCAGTTTGTTATGGACGCACAAGCATTCAAAATGGTCGAACTGCTCGTGCGCAGCTATTCGCTCAGCGGCCGGGTGCAACAGGTTGTCGTCAATATGGCAGCGTAAGTGGGCGTGAACTTTTTAAGTGAGCAGATCAATTACGCTTTAGTGGGCGGAGTGTTGGATAACAATAATAATACGCACTTTGTTGATTGGATCTGAAGCGCACCAATAACTCACGCGCTGTGTAGCACAGTACCAGGACGTCAGCATGCAATTTATTAGCACCGTCGCACTACACTACACTTACGCACTCCTATTATTTGAGCACGATTATTTTTAGCAAAAATATTATTTAGTTTTAGAATAATTTGACACAGATCTATTAGACGTCTACACCAGAAGGCGGTCCGGGGGGAAATGAAATGGTCGCCAGTTGTCCTTTTTGTGCAGCGTTTTTGTTTGTGTAATGTGTGTCAAATGCGTACCCTCATTCATGTCTGATGTCCATCGGTCTGAATAGGTGTTGTTACAACTCCACCAGGTGCCCACAACGTTAGGAGTATGCCACCGCTGCGCGCGCCAGCAAGTCCCACCGCTTGCGCACGGGGCAGTCCTCACTGAAAGCGTTGTGGTCCACCTGTTGGGATTTCGCGCGAGTGCAGTTCTTACAGGATGGAGGTGCTCCCGCCAGCCAGTCCGCGCACTCCCCCCTCAAATGGGGACCTCCACAGTGGCCGCAGATATCGACGGTGTCCTTGCAGAAGCGTTTACTGTGGCCGAAGCCCAGACACCTGGTGCACTGCACAAGTGGTGTCTGGTCTTCGACCCTTACGCTCTGCAGGTCCACCCTCAGTTTCCCTGCGGCCACTGCTTTGCCCCAGATCTTGGGGGAAACAGACAACACTACGTGGTTGTTGTGCGGGTTTCTGGCTTTTCTGCGATATCGCACCTCCACCCTATCTTCCTCCTTGTCGAGGTGATCAAAAACGATGCGGTTCTGCTTCCTTAGGGCGCTGACTATCTCTTCATCTGAGTGGACATTCAGCACGTCCCTAAGGATCAGCATCGGATCCTTGTTCTTGATCTCCTCGACAACGAGGGCATCGCATTTTTCTAAGCGCTTGCGTAACTTGTCCCTTTCTTCCCTGGTCCCGCATCCCATTACTACCTTTTGATCCTTCGCCTTCCTTACCTTCTCTATTTCAACCCACCCCTCCTTTGCGTCAATGGCTTTTCTCACCCTGTCCAGGACCTGGTCCCCGGTCTCTGTCTCGTCCTTCGACGTAACCACGACCGAGTGTAACGTGGTCCTGGGCAGGGGGGGGGGGGGCGCTTAGGCCAGATTTTAGCGCACCGGAGTAGGTGGGTTTTTCCACACTTTCCCTGTATCTAACCATTTCCTCCCGCAGCCTCTCTATCTCCGTCCTATTTTCCTGCAGCCGCTGTGCATGCTCCTTGAGCTCCTTTTGCAAGGCAGCTCCGGGCGCCTCCTCCACTATCATTTCCTCGTTTCTCACCGTTTCCCTTTGAGGAGCGCTGCCCTGCGCCTCCGCCTCCTTGAACAGCTTCAGCAGGTGGTTGAGGGCTTGTTTGAGGGTTTCCTTGAGGTCCCCCTTGAGGTTTCGTGATTCGCTTAGGGCCTTATGACCCTTCGCGAACCACGACCTCGCCTCTTGGGCCCTTTCGCCTGAGCTGTTTGTTGGTGGCAAGGAGAGCTTTGGCGAGAACGGCGCCCTCTCGGTCTCCGCAGCCTGGTTTTTCTTTGTCTTCTTTGTGCCCGGTGGTATGGCATTAGAAAAAGTCGTCGGTGAGGGAGAGGGTGTTTTCACACCTGTGTTTTGGGCAACAGGTGGACTCTTGTTTTTCCCCTTTGGGTTTAAGGACACACTCGCCTCCCACTCACCAACACTCCTTCTAACATTTGTGACAGGCTGCGGCGACGGAGATCTGTCCAACGGTACAGCTTGCCTCGGTTTGGCTGGAGTACGAAAGCCAAACATTTTCCTATAATCAATGTTTGCTCTTGTTTCAGGTGCAGCTGCGAGGAATGGGGGATGGCCTATCCGGCAGTCGGAGCAGCCGGAGGTGGGTATCGACAGATTTTTGCGGGGATGTACGTGCGTATTTGTGTGTGTGTGTGTGAGCGCGTGCGTGTGTGTGACTGTGTGTATGTGTGTGTATGTGTGTCTGTGTGTTTATTTGTGTTATATGCTTTAATGTGTGTGGAGGTGTATAAGTTTGTGTGTGTGCCCGTACAGTCCCTTGTCCAATGCTATGTATAAATTGTAAATTACTAATTTAAATTAATAAGTTTAAATAATAAATTACGTCTTTAATATTAATTAATATTAGGTGTATCAGTTTGTCTCTATTAAGTCTATAGGGTTGCATCCAATAAGATGCAACCTCTTAGTCAAAATTAAGTGAGGACTAGAAACGGTCAGATATCGTGCACCTGCGCACGGTCTTTTAATAATTAGTGATAATATTAATTGATAAATTTGGTCAAAGTTTCAATGGTCAAACTATATTTACCTAATTCTACTCACTTATACTGTACCCAATAAGATACGGTCTTATAACTAAAGTTCTATTTAAATAAAATATAGCGTCAAACTCTGGTAAATTTTTTGAGAAGATCAAATTTCGTCAATTTTCTGTTGAAATTTCCTCTCGTCCACCTTAGTGAATCAAAAGAGGGCAGGTCGAAATCAAGGAAAAATCGCGAAAATCTGGAAAACTACCGGTCGGATTTTGACGAGCGAGGTGTCTAATGAAAGAGCTCGTCAAAACGCAGCTATTGAAACCAAAAAAGGGGGCAATCGGTGCACGGACCGCGAAAATTTAAAGTATGTAAGTTGAAAATTTTGGAAAATTTGGAAAAATTAAAGTATTAATAATTTTGAAATAAAACTGGTGGGGATGGATAGGCGCTCGCGAAACAATGTCAGCAATACAAAAATTTCCAAAATCTACCGAGAAATGACCGACTTATATGAAATTCTAATTTGATCAAATATCGGTTAGGTTAGGGTTTTTTTTTTTTCTATCCTACCTCCGGCGTATATTGCCGCAGACTGTATTTGCTGGTTTCTCTTGCATACTAGTTCTCGCTTTTTTGCTTCTTGTACTAACATTCTGCATACTATATCTTTCTTTCATTCATCCGCTTGTATTCCTGCCGGTTGGGATTACCGGGTTCTATTTCTATTTCTATATTCTAAACTAATCTTTCTTTTATTCCTTAAATCTAGTGTACAACAGGAAGGATGAGGGTTTTTATTTTAATTTTTAAATCTTACATTTTTTCTTAATCTCTATTTTACAGTTCAAACTTACATTCTATATTGTTTTACATTTTTTATTAACTTTACATGTAAATTACATTTTAAAGACATTTGTATTCTTAACTCTATCTCTATCTTTACAATTTCATTTATATGTTATACTTAAATATACTTACTATATTTTGTAAACATATTTTATGTACTGTTTCTACTGATTACTATATTTGTGATTTCTTCGCAGTATTTTTAGAATACCTCTCTATTTTCGCTTTTCATTATGTTTGAGACTGTGTGACGTGCAATGTCTGTGTCAATTTGTTGTTCCAGGTGGAGTCTTTTCCTCGCGAAGATGGGGCAGTCAAAAAGGACGTGTGGTACCGATTCTACCTCGTCGGGTTCGCAGATACACGGATTTTTTTTTTTTTTTTTTTCGCGGGTATGTGTGAAATAATCAACACGGTTTTTCTGTACATCAAAGTGAAATTTAATATTTTAAAATAGTAAAACCTATTACAAATTTTTTAAAACTATATGTAAGGTTTAATTACCTACCAGATTAAGCTCCTTTCACAAAATTGCACATTTTTAACACTTCTTTGCACTACATACTTTAAAATGGAATCTGTCAAAGAGTCACTTACAGAGATGACTGAGTTATTCAACAGCAGAATGAATGAATTTCAAAAAGAGCTAAAGAAATCAAGCCCTTCTACAGTCTCCACTTCAACCCTAGCATCAGAGTTCAACACATTTAGAACATTTATTATGACTGCTTTGAGTACTCTTCAGCGTCAAGTTGAATTTCTGGGACAGGAAATGGACCGTACTGAAACAAGGGCACGAAGAAAAATGCTTCTGCTGCATGGAGTGCCTGAAGAGAAGACTGAGGTTACTTCATCTATAGTCATCGGAATAGTTCGGGACAAGCTTGACATAACTGCGATTTCTTCGGACTCTTTTAGTCATTGTCACCGTTTAGGAAGGCCTAACGACAAGAACCCGCGACCAGTGCTTATCAAGTTCCGTGAGGGATCCCTGCGCGACAAGGTGTGGTTTAGCAAAACCAAACTCAGGGGCTCTGGTATTACAATGTCGGAGTTCCTGACTAAAACTAGACACGCTTTGTTCATGGAGGCTCGCAGGCGGCATGGTATCAAGCAGTGCTGGACGCGTGAAGGCCTCATCCAAGTCCTGGCGTCGGATGGCTCTCGCCACCAAGTTGACAGCTTGGTGAGTCTTGATGCTATACCCAAAGCGCCGACTTCAGTTTCCCCGGCACAGACAACGATTGATGCTCATAAGCAGGATCGGGCTGCATCACGGCTCAAAAGAACCCAGAAAAAATGAGGCTGGTTTGGGTTGTAACTCAGGTTATCTTCTATATTAATCTTTAACTGCTTTTCTCTTTAAAATTTGAACCCAACTATTTATTTATAGTTTTTTATTCATCATTATTTGCTGTCTTTTGTGTTTTTTGCCGATTTTTAGTCTATAATCACTATCACTGTTTATATATTTACTGTTATTGTCCATAATAATCACTTTTCGAGGGTAATACAATGCCCAACAACATTTAAACAATATGGTTAAACTCAATTTCAATTATAATATTGTAAGTCAACATTTAACTTTTGACAATAGCAACTGTCAGACAGTGACGGCTCAGATGTCTGTTTAATTTGACGTTAGTATTTCTTGCCATGTTAACGTTCTGTTTTAATATAATGTTATTTTAAATCCTGTTAATTTTAAATGTTTTTAAATTAGCCTGGTAGGTGTTATACCTAACTGATTTTGTTTTTGTTATTATTATTATTTGTTTGTTTTTTGTAATCATAGTATTAATATATTATTAATTTATATGATATGTCAGTATCTAGTAATGATAGTCTACCATATGTTTCTTGCTCTTCACCATCCGATGAGTTAAGCAGCGACGACAGTTTTGAAAGCATTTCTTCCCTACATACAACATTAGAAACTCACTTTTGTAACTTGCAGAAAAAATTCAATATTTGTCACATGAATGCACAGAGTATTTCAGCACATTACCCTGATCTCGTTAGTTCTTTTGATAGCAAAAATATCCATGCAGTGCTAGTTTCAGAGTCATGGTTAAAGCCATGTCTACCATCTACATCTTTCTCACTTCCAGGATTCCACTTAATTCGCAATGATCGCACTGGCCGGGGTGGTGGCGGTGTTGCTATTTATTTACGTTCTCACATCCCCTTTTCTATTTTACGAATGTCTTCATCAGCTCAACCTGGAAATGAAGCGGAGTATCTCTTTGTCGAAGTTTTGTTCTCCAATGAAAAGTTACTCTTAGGAGTTTTTTATAGCCCTTCCTTAATCATAGACTACTTCTCCACTTTGGAAAAATTGTTTGAAGATCTTTGCCCTATTTATTCTCATACCATACTTATGGGAGATTTTAACACGTGTCTTGACCTTATACTTGTATCCTCTACGGATCATGTTCTTAAACATGGTCAGTGTGCTGCTGATGCTTTCTCTTACCATGATCTTCTTTACCTATCTTATAAATTAAAACCGCCCAAAGCTAAGTCAAGGATACTACTTCGACGTAATTTCAATAATATCGATATTGACGCCTTTCGTTCTGGCGTTGCCAAAGCCAATTGGAGCACCATTTACGCTGCTGAGACCGTTGACGAACAGGTGGCTATTTTTAATTCTCTTCTGGTACAGATTTTAGATTTGCATGCTCCTGTTCGTCCTGTTCGGGTCCGTCATCTTCCTGCTCCCTGGTTGAGTGAGGAGATAAAAGCATTAATAACTAAAAAGAACAATGCCAAATCGAGACATAAGTCAAGCCCCAGCGATAAAAATCTTTCAAAATACAAAAACATCAGGAACCATTGCAATAAGGTGTGTAGAGACGCACAACGACTCCATATTCACAATTCTGTACAAGATGCAGATCCGACGAAGGTCTGGAAATTTCTTAAATCGCTAGGAGTTGGGAAAGCGCGTAACAATTCCTTTCCTAGTAATATCAACCTAGACTGTTTTAATCAGTTTTTTACGACTCTCTCTTGCATTGATAGCAATATGAAACAAACTACTTTAAATAATCTTTCCACATGTCCCGCTCCTGATTATCCCCCTTTTTCTTTTAGTCAATTTGACAGTTGTGATGTTAAGAAAAGCATCCTCTCGATTCATTCGGATTCTGTCGGCAGTGATGGTATTAGTCGTAATATGACCATTCCCATCCTTGACCTTGTTGTTCCTATCATCACCTATATCCTAAACTTTTCTATTTCCTGTTGCCTATTTCCTTCAACGTGGAAAGACGCTCAAATTATTCCATTACCCAAAAAGACAAATCCAGTTCATTGTTCTGATTATCGTCCAATTTCCATTCTCCCTTTCCTCTCTAAAGTATTTGAGCGTCTTATATATAATCAACTTAGTTCCTTTCTCCTCTCTATTAATCTTTTAAATCCTTACCAATCAGGTTTCCGCCCTGGTCATAGTACGACTACTGCGTTATTGAAAGTCACGGACGACATCCGTTTAGCAATGGATCGGAAAGAGGTGACAGTGTTGGTGTTCAATGTTTGCTTTATATTTAGTTTTTTGTAACCATCGATAGATGGCAGTGTACCAGGGTTACTGTGATAGATATCTAGTTTAATGTGCAGTTCAGTCAACTTCTACTAGATGTCGCTGTACTGAAGACTGAAACACGCTAATGAAATTTTTTGTAACGTGTACATATACCCTGGAGAAATAAATATTAACGCGCGGAAAGCCACTCTCGCGGTTTTCGTATTCACGTTTACCCACGCCCGTGAGCATAAAAAGTTTCCTTGTCTACCCCATATTATTATAATATCGGTGGTAGACAAGGACGGAAGACGAAGTGCGTCTAGCCGAGCCGCATCCGCGCCGCGGGTCCCAGCAGGACCGCGGCGCTAGCTCAGCGTGAAGAGATGCCCCAGGAGGAAGAGGACCCTCGCGGTCCAGCCCCGCCACCTCTGCCGCAGCGCGACACATCGCGCTCCCGCGGGCGCTCCGGTACCCGCAGGACGGCGCGTGTGGTGCGCGTGCTGGAGGGAGGGGAAGAAGAAGAAGCCACCACCGAAAGGAGGACCTCGACGGGTGCCGGAGGTAACTTGGGTGAGCCGCTCACTGCAGTGCAGCGCGCTCCCCAAACCATTCCCCGGCCCTCGGGACTCCCGCGTCCAGTGGACGCCTCCAGGCCGCGTCCGTCTGGGTCGCGGCACGTCGAGCCGCCGCTCCCAACTGGGTTGCGCGCAGCCGACCCGCCGCGTCCATCCGGATCGCGGCCCCTAGACTCGTCGCGCCCGTCTGGGTCGCAGGCCGCCCAGCCACCGCGCCCTTCGGGGTCGCGTGAGGCAGGGCCGCTGCGTCCATCCGGGACGCAAACCCCGGACTTTCCACGAACGCCTGGGCCGTCTGCACCGCCCATGCCGCAATTCGCGACAGGGGCACGCATGACGCGCCCGGCGTTCCCACCCCCAAGAGTTGACATCGCAGCTGAACGTGAGGCAGCTGCGCCCCCGCAGACTCCGAAGTCTGGTCGCTGCCCGGAGTGGCTGGCGGAATTCTCGCCAGGCACGAGGGAGAAGTACGACCGACTCCTGGAGTCTCAGCTGCTCTCACCGGAGGTAACCCCGGAGGAGTTCAAAAAGAACATTGCGGCGTTCTTTTGCAAGATCGTCGCACAAAAGGCGACTCCAGAAGAACGCGCAATCGCGGACTTCTGGAGTGTATATCTGGACGAGGAGGCCAGAATGCCGCAGCGCCGGAAGAGGAGCCCCGAAGAGGAGGCGGACCGACGGAGGGACGCCAAGCGCACCACTCGGGACCCGCGCCTCCTCCGCACCCGAAGTAGAACCCCCGGGATCCAGAGGAACTTCTCGGACCCCGGCCCCTCCCAAGCAGAAGTAGATGACCACACGACGACGGAGAGGAGAGCGCCACCGCCGATGCCGTACTCCTTTGCGGCGGCAGCGGCTGGTGCGCCGCGCCCCTTCCTGCCGCCGAGTACCCCGCCGACTACCCTCCTGCCCGGAACATCTGCAGGTACCCCCAAATTGTACACACCCACACCGAACACAAACCAGGTAGTTGTACAATTACAGAATACCCACACAAGTGCGGCACCGGCTGGCGGACCAGCGGTGCCCGGACCCACGGCCACAAGCGCGCCTCCCGCCGCGCCGCCGAGGACCGGGCCCGCTGGACCCGCCGCCGCAGCCGCACCCGCACCCGCACCGAGCACCAGTGCCACAGGTACGGTCCCGCAGGCCCAAAAGGCCCAATCGAAATTCCCCCCCCTGGTGGTTGAGAAGCTCCCCAATTGGAGCTTCCATTTCAGGGAGCTAAAAGCCAAGCTGGGCAGAGCTCCCAACGCGCGCCCGTACGGACAGGGAGTGAGGTTCTCCCCGAAGGACTCCGGCGAGTATCGGACGGTACAATCGTACCTTACCGCGCTGGAGTCCCGGGAGAAAATCTCGTGGTTTACCTACTCTCTGCCCGCCGAGCAGAGCGTAAGGGTAGCCATCAGGGGGCTACCAGCAGACACGCCGCCCCAGGAGATCGAGGAGGAGCTCCGCGGCCTCGGGTATGTCCCCGAGTTTGTCCGCGCCATCCGGGCCCGTGGAGGACGGCCAGGATGTATCTTCCTGGCCATCCTAAAAAGGACCGAAGGCCTCTTGCCGGGCATTTACGCGCAGAAGGAGTTGCTGTGCATGCCCGGCATTAAAATAGAGGCATGGCGCGGCAAAAAGGGGCCCGCCCAATGCCACCGTTGCCAGAAGTTCCGGCACAGTTCTCACAACTGTCACCGGGAGATCGCCTGTGTGCGGTGCGGCGAAAGCCACGCCGCCTATCAGTGCCCGCGTCCCAGAGACGAACCCGCCACTTGTGTGAACTGTGGCGGACCGCACCCGGCCAACCACTCTTCCTGCCCCGCTTTTAAGCGGGAAGCGCGGAACATGCGCGCAGGAACGGTGGCCCTCTCCGCGAAAGCGGAGAAGAAAAGAGGCCCATCTGCCGGCCCTGTACAACCGCGGCAAGTGGAGGAGCATCACGAGGGCTCCCTCATGGCCGCGGCAAACGGGCCGACAGATCGCGGAGCTCCGCTCAAGAAGAGTCGGAGAAACAAAAAGAAGGGCAAGAAGGGCAAAGCCCCACCCTCCTCCGCCAAACCCGATCCAGCTGTAGCTAAACAGCAGGAAAAGAAGACCGCCAAACCCGCCGCTCCCGCTCGTAAAGAAAAGAGCGGCGGAGGAGAACAGGCCTGCAACACCCAACTCCAGGTGTTGCAGGACCTAACGAAGATGCTGCAGCTGGTGATCGTGGCCATGGGTGAGGGCCAGGATATTGGGCCAGCGATCCGCAGCGGCGTCGATAAAATATCGTCCCATTATGGACGGTAAGCCGCTGCGGATAATCTTTTGGAATATCCGCGGCCTTATTAAAAAGTCCGCCCTCCTCCGACTCCTCCTGCGGGAACAGGACGTCGACGTGGCTTTGATCTGCGAGACTCTCCTGTCCTCGTCGGACCACTTTAAGATGCCAGGATACTACGTATACCGCCAGGACGAGACTAACGACTCGGGTCACGCCTATAGAGGGCTGGCTGTGCTTGTTCGTAGAAGGATCGTCCACCAGCCTCTTCCACCAGTCAAACTGGAAGCTATGCATGCCCTCGGTATCGAGGCATGCATAGGCGACTCCCCACTCCGGATCTTTAGCGTATACCGGCCGCCGGGTGGCAGGTTGGTGCTGGCCGACGTCCACAAACTGCTGGACGCGCCGCAACCGACTATTGCAGCGGGCGACTGGAACGCAAAGCATCCGGGGTGGAATAGCAACCACGCAACGTGGAATGGACGACGCCTTTTCGACGACGCCGAGCACCGTGGGTACGAGGTAAGGGGACCTGAGTGCCCGACCCACTACCCCGATAACCAGGCGCATGCGCCTGACGTCATCGATATCGCAGTGCTCCGCGGTCTCGGAGCACAGCCCACACTCGAGTCGCTGCAGGACGGCATGGGGTCCGACCATGTCCCCGTCCTGCTGGTCCTGGCGAAGTCACCCGTCAGAGTCTCGCCATTGAAGCCCCGTCGAAAAACGGATTGGGCCTCCTTCAAGGAGTACCTGGAGACCACCACACCAACTCGGCCCGTCTGCACGGGGGAGGACGTCGACCGGTTAGCGGTTGACCTCACCGCCAGCATTCAGGGCGCCTTGGTGCATGCCACCACCGAAATCCCAGCGCAGGGGAGCTTACCACCCCTGCCACCCCATATTCGACGGCTCATAGAGCATAAAAGGCGCCTTGCGAGGAGCTGGCTGAGGTCCAGGTGCCCGCGCCAGAAGGCCCTCCTCAACCGGGCCATTGAGAGGCTCCGGGCCGAGTTGATAACGCATGCCACCGAAAGTTGGGAGTCGCGCATACTCGGCGCACACGACGACTGGCCGTCACTGCATAGACTTTGTCGCCAGTTGTCGAACTCCCAGCCACCGGTTCGCCCGCTTACGCATGCGGATGGTACGCCGCGCTACAGGGCGGAAGATCGGGCAGAGATCTTCGCCGAACACCTGGAACGCCAGTTTCGGCCGAACCCGTCATCGCAACCGGAGCACGTTGCAACAGTCGAGCTCCACCTCAAAGAATACTTCGCACCGCCTATAGCTCCAGAAGAAGATCCCGTCGTCTTCTCCCCGAGCATGGTCCAGCGTGCGATTGAAAGGACTCAAGCCAGAAAGGCTCCCGGCGCGGACCGTATAACGAACACAGCCCTCCGCCACCTCCCTAGGAGGACGGTGGGGGCTGTGACTCGCTTATTCAACGGGATACTGCGCACGGGGACATTCCCGCACATATGGAAAATTGGGCACGTTATTATGTTGCCCAAGCCGGGGAAAAGCATCCTGAAGCCTGAGAGCTATAGGCCGATATCACTTCTACCATGCGTCTCCAAGGTGTTTGAGAAGCTCCTGTTGCAACACCTTACACCCCATCTGACTCCCAGACCGGAGCAATTCGGGTTCCGGCCGGAACACTCCACGACTCTCCAGTTAGCCAGGGTACTGCACCACATTACAAACGCGCTAAATAAAAAAGAGCGCGTGTGTGCAGTATTCCTGGACATGGAAAAGGCGTTCGACCGTGTTTGGCACGACGGCTTGTTGTACAAGATGTCGCAGTCGTCGTCGCCCAGGCGTATCGTCAAGGTGATTTCCAGCTTCTTGAAGGATAGAAGCTTCAGAGTAGTGGTCGACGGGACACTCTCCGCGGAACGACCCATAGCAGCTGGCGTCCCGCAGGGGAGCTGCTTGTCCCCAGCGTGTTACTCCGCGTACACCGACGACATCCCCGCGGCAGGGGGGGCATCGCTCGCCCTTTATGCGGACGACGCGGCGTACGTGACGACGTCATTAAACGTCGCACACGCCGCGTTGAAAATGCAACGCGCCCTCGATGCTCTCCCCGAATGGCTCGCGAAGTGGCGGTTATCGGTGAACGTGGGTAAAACCCAGGCCCTTAGACTGGGGGGCAGTTCACCAGGTGACCCTACACTGAAGCTTCTCGGCAGCGCAATCCAGTGGTCCACCCGGGCTAAGTACCTAGGTGTGACGCTGGATCACCGGCTCAGCATGCGACCCCACGTGGACGCAGTCATCGCGTCGGCGAGGTCAGCCAGCTTCCTCCTTCGCCCAGTGCTCTCATCGAAGCTCTCGCTGGGCATGAAAAGGGCCGTGTACTTGCAGTACATCCGCTCGCGCCTGACGTACGCGGCGCCGGCCTGGTATGCGCTGGCGAGTGAACCGCTCCGCAAACGTCTGCGGGCGGTACAATCGCTAGCGCTGCGCAGGATAACTGGTGCGCCGTGGTGCGTCAGGAACACGGTCCTCCAGCGCGATCTTCGAGTTGAGAGCCTGGACGACTTCATTTGCCGCCTCGCCACGCAGATGTTCGAGCGTGTCGACGCGGCGCGATTCCCGCATTTGCGAGATCTTGCGCCGCTCCACGCGCGTCCACCCGACCGCAGAGCGTTCCCGCGCGACTTACTGGCGCGGGACCAGCCAGCGGACCCCGGGATCGCATGCTGATACCCGGTTCTCGGGACTGACCTGCGGCACTGGTGCCGCCCACACAGAACTCCATTACACAACACTACACACAACATTACTCACCACATTACACACCACACTTCATACATAAACAACATAAACAACGAAACACATAACACTACACAAACAGTCACCCTCACAGATTCCCACATTTTTGTAATGGTTGCCAGGGGGTATTTCAAAAAAAAGAAAAAGAGATAAAAAAGTAAAGGAAAAAAAAGAGATAGATATATATATTATAATAAAAAATGATTGATAAAAACTAAAAAAAAAAAAAATATATATTCAAAAAATACTCATAAAAGGGAAAAAAAAAAAAAAAAAAAAAAAAAAAAAAAAAAAAAAAAAAAAAAAAAAAAAATACTAACCCTGGCAAACCAACCCCCAATGACCTGCCTGTGTTCACGGGCAGCGGTGGCTATCCACATGAAAAGGGCGTGGCCCTCACCATGTTTCCCCGCGGAGCTGCGCTCCGCGAGAAGAAGTCCCAGTCTATTAACGCTCACTCGCTTGGAAACCTTGTTTCATTGCGTTTGCCCCCTTGGACTCCTCGACATAATTTTGGTCCTTCGAGCCGGATATAACGACTTTGGTGCCCAGTGGTCGATGCCGGTCCAGTTTTTGTTTATTACGGCACGGAAACCAGTGGCGGATCGTCACTGAAGTGCCCCAGTGCTGCGCAAACGGCGGAGCACCTAGCGGAGGCGGAAGCCGCCGCCGGAGGAACGAGGCAGCGGTCTGGCAGAGGGCGACACTACGAGGCAGCGGTCAAGGAGGCAGCACAGTAAGGTGTGGAGTGGAAGCAGGTGACGTGATCAGCTTGTAAAGAAACAAGTGCAGTGAAGTAAAGTGTGGCTTAGCAACGAGTATTGTGAGTTGACTTTGACTTTTATTTGTGTTGTGTTCATTAGTAAGGACTTGTAAAATTTTAAGTTAATAGTTGGACTTAGAATATATTTGCGAATGTTGTTCATACGGGAAACCTATGCCCAATTTTCTATCTGTTGGATTAGAGTATTAAAACACTTGCAAAATTTATAAGTTGTTGTATAGACTTAGAATAATTCTGTTAATTTTGTTCATACGGGGAACCTATGCCCGATTTTCTATCAGTTTGAAAGAAGTTTGAAACACTTGTAAAATTTTTAAGTAATTTTTGGACTTAGAATATTTGTGTCAAAATTGTTATACGGGGAATCCGTGTCCAATTTTCTAAGTTTAAATTTGTTTTAAAACACTTGTAAAATTTAAGCAAAGTTTGTGGACTTAGAATATCTGTTGGTTTGAGTTAAAAATTTAAAACACATAACTTATTATACTTATATTACAAAAACTATTTACAATAATTTTTACATAAACTATTTACAATAATGGAGTCATTTGTAAAAGTGCAGTTAGAGAATAAAAAATTAATTGTGAAAGCTAAAGTAAATTTTAAAAAATCGCCAAAAGAGAGACTTACACAAACTTATATAGAAGCACGTTTGGATTCACTTGAGGATCGATGGCAAGACTTTATTAGAATACATAAAAATATTATAGGAGTAGCAACCGAAGACGATTTAAAAAAATCATATTTTACTAGTGATGTGTACGATCAGACAGAAGAAATTTATTTACTGTATAAAACTGAATTAAAAGAGTGTATCCGTGGGAGTACACCTGAAAGTATTGAACGGAAGAAGGTGATATGCAACGATAAGAACAACGTTAAGTTACCAAAAATTAGTTTACCTATTTTTTCTGGCCAATATAGCGAATGGACTTCGTTTCGCGATTTATTTTTATCACTCATAGATAAAAATGAAGCGTTAGATGATGTCCAAAAATTACACTATTTAAAGAGTCACTTATCAGGTGAAGCGGAACAATTACTCCGACATACACCCGTAACAGCTTCTAATTATGAAGAATGTTGGGCTACATTGAACAAACGTTATGACAATAAACGTTTTCTTTCGAACAATATGTTAAAGCGGCTTATTAACCAACCTGTTATTATTAAAGAGTCTTCGGTGGCAATTAAAAAATTACTCGATAATACACTTGATTGTTTACAAGGCTTACGTACCTTGAAAATTGATATTAGTTCATGGGATGTTATTGTTATTTTCATTGTTAGCGCGAAATTAGATTTTGAATCTCGTAAATTATGGGAATCTCAGATTAGTTTAGGCGATGAATTACCAACCTTGGATGAGTTTAGTACATTTTTAGAATCTAGATTTCGTGCCTTAGAATATTTAGATTTTAAGTTAGATAAGACAATGACTCGCAATGTTAAAACATTCCATATAGCTGCTGAATCATGTGTATTATGTTCAGGTGACCACAAGTTATGTCATTGCAAGGAATTCGCAAAAAAAGACACCGACTCTCGTCGTGAGTTCGTTCGTGTTAATAAGTTATGTTTCAATTGTCTCGCGAAAAATCATATCGTATATTCGTGCCGTCAAGCCACCAAATGCCATTTGTGTAGAAAAAGGCATCACACATTACTTCACCCAAAATCGGTTAATACTGCTGCAGCAACTAATACAACAACAGATACAAACACTGTAGTTGCAGCAGCAATCGCGTCATCCAATCCAGGCGACCATACTTCTAGTGTATGTTGTTATACAGATGTTCACAATCATGGTCTGTTAGCCACAGCCTTGATCAACGTCGAGTCAAAAACTGGTTCCGCTATTGTATTAAGGGCCCTGTTAGATCAGGGTTCTCAGGTCTCTTTTATTACAGAGTCCGCAGTCCAGTTGCTTGGCCTGAGAAGAACATCCGCTTACACTGACATTACTCGACTAGGCGATGATGAGGGTGCTGAAATGCCCTCAAGGTGGGTGGTTAGATTTAAAATTCAATCACGCCTAGATCCTACGTTTGTATTACCAGTCAGTGCATATGTGTTGAAAAGATTAACTTCGTATCTTCCTCAAACGAAGATTGTTCAGGATTATTCGTCACTTTCGTCTTTAGATTTAGCTGATCCATCTTTCCGTACTCCTGGTAAGATTGATGTATTATTGAGCACGAGCGTAGTTGGCGAGATTCTTCAAGAGGGTTTGGTCAAAGGGCCGCCTGGTACACCCGTTGCTCAGAAAACTAAGTTAGGGTGGATTCTGTCTGGCGAGATCAGTAATCCAATTAATATGCCGGTGTGTTGTAGCGTGGTTGCGCGCACAGATGTCAACGAGCTTTTGCGTAAATTTTGGGAGTTAGAATCTGACGAGCCTTCACCTAGACAGGTCATACTGACCGAAGAAGAGCAGAAATGTGAAGACTTGTACTCTAGCTCAACCACACGTGATGAAACCGGGCGATATGTTGTTAGGTTGCCTTTTAAATCCACAGACCCACAGTGTCAACATGGGAGGTCAGAGGACATAGCTCGTAAACGATTTCACATGCTGGAGAGGAAGTTTATTAAAAATCCTGAACTGGGAGTGCAGTATAAATCTGTCATAAAAGAATATATTCAACTGGAACACGCTGAAGTTGTGCCCCAGTCAGAAATTCAGAAGACTGCGGTATATCTGCCGCATCACGCCGTGGTACGCGAAGATAAACGTACCACTAAGGTCAGGGTTGTATTCGACGCTTCTTGTTTGGGATGCAATGGAGTTTCGTTAAATGATGAGTTGATGGTAGGCCCTACCTTACAACCTGATTTACGTCATACGATAATGCGTTGGCGTTGCCATCCAATTTGTTTGATTGCTGATATCATAAAAATGTACCGACAAGTTAAGGTGTCTGACCAGCATGTAGATTACCAGCGTATCTTGTGGCGCGAGAGCCCAGACGATGAATTGCAACATCTGCGGTTATTGCGTGTCACTTTTGGTACGTCCTCAGCTCCTTACTTAGCGGTACGTACTCTTCAGCAGTTGGCCCATGATGAGGGTGAAGATTTTCCGTTGGTAGCAGAAAGAGTTTTGAAGGATTTTTACGTGGATGACTTTCTCTCAGGTTGTGAATCTGTTACCGAAGGCAAGAAGATCTATTGTGAAATGAATGAGTTACTTAGTCGAGGAGGGTTCCAGCTACAGAAGTGGTCTAGTAATAATGACGAACTTTTGTCCCAAATACAACCATCCCAATTAAAGGATGACGAATGTATAAATTTTAAATTAGAAGCTTCTATGAAAATTTTAGGCTTAACCTGGAACCGAAGTAAAGACGAGTTTCGATACACTGTCCAGCTTCCTCCTTTGGAGACACCTGTGACTAAGCGAAGGGTGATATCTGACATCGCGCGCCTTTTCGATCCTCTAGGTTGGATTTCACCAGTAATAATAACGGCAAAGATATTCATTCAAAAATTATGGCTTTCTGGTATTGAATCAAATCAAATCAAATCAAATGTTTTTATTTCAGAAATTATCACTAGTTTTACAAAATAACAGTAATAATCCTTTACATTTCTACATGTAATTTTATATCACTAAACAGTGTTTGGTGCCGTCCTAGTAAGCATTTGTATGCTTGTGTCAGGAGGCACCGCTCTTCCATATCTTTAGCTGGATAATACAAATCAAGGTTTAGGTATATTAACGGTACGTTTTACTGTAAGTAGGCATGCAATGAAAAGAAAGTAAATAAGTAATATAAAAAAATAAAAACTATTAGATATGATTATATATATAAATATATTACCATTGTATGTGTACAGAGAGAATGTGTGTGAGTTAGTGTGTGTGTGTGTGTGTGTGTGTGTGTGTGTGTGTGTGTGTGTGTGTGCGTGCGTGCGTGTGTGTGTTCTCGCGAGTGCTTTTGTATATCTATTTACTTAAGATAAAGACTGATGTTTTATTTTGGGTGTAATAGAAGAGACTCAGTTTCATTATAATTTAAAGTTTTAAGCCAGTTAATTAGTTTTTCTTTGCAGTATCTGCTCAAAGCATTGAATGGGATGGAGAGTTGCCCGAACATTTATTAAATGAATGGCTCGGTTATAGAAGTACACTCCATAATCTTCAGAGTTTTCGTCTGCCAAGGTGGATTCGTACAAGTCGTCATGATAGAGTTCTTGAATTGCAAGGCTTTTGCGATGCCTCTACAAGTGCGTATTCAGCTGTGGTTTATACACGATCTATTGATTCCAATGGCTATGTTCACGTCAATCTAATAGCATCAAAAACTAAAGTGGCTCCCGTCAAACAGGTTTCAATACCTCGTTTGGAATTGTGCGGCGCTGTGCTGCTCTCAAAACTTCTTTCAGAGGTTTCAGGCACTTTAGGAATAGCGAGAAATAATGTGCATGCTTGGACTGACTCATCTGTGGTACTCGCTTGGTTGAGTAGCCACCCTAGTCGCTGGAAGACCTTCATAGGAAATCGTGTGTCAGAGATTCTTGGCGTCATGAATAATGACCAATGGTCACATGTTCAGTCGAAAGACAACCCAGCCGATTGCGCGTCACGCGGAGTGGCTCCGTGTGATTTAGAAAAGCTTGAGCTATGGGTATCTGGACCTAGTTGGCTTAAAAAAGAAGTAGTTACATATAGGAAAGATTTTTCGATGGATACTAATTTAGAAGAAAGGAAATTAAATATTGTAGCTAATGTAGTGACATAGCAAAAGGAAATAGATGAATTCATATCGCGATTCTCGACTTTACGTAAATTAACTAGAGTAACAGCTTATTGTAGAAGATTTTTAAAATTAAAAAATATGCCAAAATTTTCGTGTAATTTAACCTTTAGTGAAATAAATGAAGCACTATTAACTTGTATCAGGAAATGTCAATCAGTTTATTTTAGAGATGAGATAGATAATTTGAAGAAGACAGGTAAAATTGATAAAAAAGGAAAACTTATTTCATTGTGCCCTTACTTGGACAGCGATAACATTTTAAGAGTTGGTGGTCGATTACAAGAAGCTAAAATGCAACAAGACATGAAGCATCCGATCATCATTCCTCACAAGTCACATCTGACTATGCTTTTAATATCAGACGCTCATGAACGTACGTTGCATGGAGGACCACAAATGGTTCTCAATTACTTAAGATCTAGGTATTGGATTGTTCACGCAAAAAGTGTCGTTCGACAATTCATTCATAAGTGCGTAACTTGCTTGCGTTACTCAGCCAGACCCAATCAGCCACTCATGGGACAGTTGCCTGCTTCAAGAGTCAATATCAGCAGACCTTTTCGTCAAAGTGGAGTGGACTACGCGGGTCCAATAAGTATTAGGCCTACAAAGGGTCGAGGCTATCACTCCACTAAGGGATACATATGCTTATTTATATGTATGGCTACTCGAGCCATCCACTTAGAAGTGGTAAGTGACATGACGTCACAAGCATTTATATCTACCTTAAAACGTTTCACAGCCAGGAGAGGTCACTGTGACGACTTGTGGAGTGACAACGGCACTACCTTTGTAGGAGCTAATAAGGAATTGAAGAATTTATTTCACTCGCAAAGGTCTGGCGTGGCATCCGATATCGTCGATTGGCTAGCAATCAATGGCACCAACTGGCATTTTATTCCACCTCACTCTCCAAATTTCGGAGGACTTTGGGAGGCTGGAATAAAATCGACGAAGCATCACCTCAAGCGTATCATTGGCACCAGTACCTTAACATTTGAGGAGATGACTACGGTTCTCGCCCAAATCGAGGCGTGTCTAAATTCTCGGCCGCTTTCTGCAATCAGTTGCTCTCCAAAAGATCCGTGTCCTTTAACTCCTGGTCATTTTTTAATCGGAGAACCGTTGTTGCTTGTTCCTGATGCTAACTTTGAAACCTCAAATATAAGCACTCTAAATCGATGGCATTTGACTCAACGTCTGGTCCAGGACTTTTGGCGCAGATGGTCTCGTGAATATCTGGTTCATTTTCACCATAGATATAAATGGTCACGCAATTCATTTGAACCTAGCGTGGGTGATGTAGTGTTGGTCATGGAAGACGATTTGCCTCCGGCTAGATGGCTTCGCGGCGTTATTGTTGAAAAACATGCCGGTTCGGATCATGTTACGAGAGTGGTGTCTTTACGTTGCAAGGGGTCTACAATAAAACGCCCAGTATCAAAATTGTGTTGCCTATTACAGATTAAAAAGAATATTTTGCTTTATTATTATTATTAGTACTATGCTATTATAAGTTGTGTTTAAATTTGATGAAAAACATGCAATTTAAGTTTTATGTTTGTTTACACAGTTGTTTTACGTTATTTGTTGGTATACAGTCCGCTAATTTCGAGCGCCCAATTTTCAATGTTATCAATGGTGGGCGGTGTTTTAAAACAACATGCTGTGTAGTATGGACATTTTGTCCATGGTGGGCGGAATGTTCAATGTTTACTTTATATTTAGTTTTTTGTAACCATCGATAGATGGCAGTGTACCAGGGTTACTGTGATAGATATCTAGTTTAATGTGCAGTTCAGTCAACTTCTACTAGATGTCGCTGTACTGAAGACTGAAACACGCTAATGAAATTTTTTGTAACGTGTACATATACCCTGGAGAAATAAATATTAACGCTCACTCGCTTGGAAACCTTGTTTCATTGCGTTTGCCCCCTTGGACTCCTCGACAGTTGGCATTGCTTGACTTCAGCAATGCATTTAACACTGTCGATTTTGACATCTTGCTTGCTACTTTACGGTCTCTTAACATATCTCCGACTGCAATTGACTGGTTTCACAGTTACTTGTATGGGCGCCGACAGCGAATAATGGTTAATGACGACCATTCCACTTGGTCAAACATATCTGCTGGCGTACCGCAAGGTGGCGTGTTGTCTCCTCTTCTCTTTTCTATTTATATCAATTCGATGACCCTTCACTTATCTTCACTCTACCACCTTTATGCCGATGACCTGCAAATATATTTTAAATGTTCACCTGAGAACTTGCCGAAAGCTATAAGCGTAATTAATGCTGACTTGGCTTGTGTCTCAAACTGGTGCAAGTTCCATGGATTAAAGGTGAATCCTGATAAAACCCAAGCTATAGTGATTGGTAGCTCTAGATTATTATTTAAGGTTTCAAACATCAATCTTCCCTCAATCCTGATTAATGGCGTCCATGTGCCTCTACAAAACAAAGTGAAAAACTTAGGTATCTACATGGATAGCTGTCTGACTTGGGCCCCTCAGGTCAACCAGGTGAGCAGGAAAGCATTTTCAGCTATGGGTTCACTCCGGAGGCTTCGCAATTTCTTACCTATTAAAACAAAAATCACACTTGCAATGACATTATTGCATCCTATCCTTGACTATGCAGATATTTGCTATCTAGATCTAACTGAGGAGCAGTTAAATAAGCTTGAGCGCATTCAAAACTTGTTTATAAGATTCATATTTGGAATTCGTAAATATGATCACGTGTCTGAGTATCGTAAGAAACTCAAGTGGCTCCCAATTCGTCTTCGCCGGAATACTCATATTCTTTCTGCTTTATATTGCGTCTTGTTTAACTCAAATAGTCCAAACTACCTAAAGGAGAGGTTTCATTACTTGTACCTCTCTCATAAAACACATTTACTTTGGTCGAACGAAAATCTTTCTCTTTCAACTTCTTCTTCTTCTTTTTCCTTTTACGGTAAATCTTTCACTTCAGTGGCTGTGCGCTTATGGAATTCTTTACCGATTGCTATCCGCCGTGCACAGTCACTGGATTCCTTTAAAAAGCAGGTGAAAGATTTTTATCTAACGAATTAATCTACTATTTATGTATATGTATATTCCTTCTTTATTCTATTATTTTATATTTCCGTTATCTATGCATTCCCTAAGTTGCCCCGTATTGTTTATCTATTTTATGTCTTTTATTATTTGCTTTTTTGTATATTATTAGCTGCTGACATACCAAAATTGTTGTTATTATTTTGTACACCCTACCTTCTCTTGGAGATGAATATTTCCTTCAGCCACATTAAGGTTGTCTGGAAGAGATCGCTATTTAAGTGATAAGACCGCCTCTTGTACCTTTCAATATGTGTCTTTATTTTTGTTCTATTGTTTTATGGTGTACAATAAAGATATTTTGTATTGTATACACGAAGGGTTCTCCTTGCACCGGAATCGATGCAGGTACTCGGAGAACCCTCCGTGTCCCGTCATGAACTGTGTCCTTATCGCGGTGGTCTCGATTTTTCTGATTACCCCGAAAGCCGTGACAGCGTCCGGGAGGAAGATCTTGGTAATGCTGGCGGTGGGCTCACTCCTGTACCTCTCGTTCCACTCGTCAATCGACTGCTGTCTTAAGCTTCGCTTGACGAATGAGACGGGGCACAGGTCGTAGGCTGGTGCGACCTTAGCGTTTTGCGCCGCCTCTTTTGCCAGCTGATCTGCTCTCTCATTTCCTGGCAATCCGGCGTGTGCCTTTATCCAGAATAGAGCTATATGTCTATTTTGATGAATAAGGGTTTTGAAGTTCCGGTTTGCTTTAATGGCCAGGGAATGAGTGCAGTTTTTCGCCGTCAGGGTTTGAAGGGCAGCCATCGAATCGCTATAGAGCGCAACGCTGGTCTCTTTTCGACATAATGCCACCTCACTGCAATGCCACTTTTCCAAATGGCCAAGAGTTCAGCCTGGTATACGGTACAATACGACGGCAGGGCAAGCTTAACGGACCTGACTTCGACCTCGCTGTTCCATATGGACAGCGCGGCGCCGACACGTCCATCAATCTTGCTGCCGTCTGTGAATATACGTAACGTGTAATCGCTATTTTCGCTCAATTGTTCTGCGTCTACCAGGCTTATGAGCTCGAGGTCCATTTGTTCCGCTGGGTGAGGGGCTTCAGATGTAGGTGCTCTACGCTCGATCTCCCTCCCGGCTGGCTCCGCCAGGGGCATCCCTCTCTTCGCCTTGTAAAGAGAGGCTGCCTCCATTACGCGAAGGTCGAGTGGGAGTACCCCTGTCAGTGTAGTGTGGAACATTATAAACTGTAACGATGTATGACTGTACTCTCTTTAATAATTATATGCAGTTCAATACCAGACTCCGTGTGTTTCACTCGCCTACCAAATCCCGATCTCATTACATGGCGACCCTGCCGGTAACGCGAATCCGATATGCGACGCGCATTCCTTAACCATAAACGGAAGAAATAAGACACGTTAAGTATTAATCATCGAATCGAGAGTGGACCAGCGTGGTGGAGAATATTATTGTATAAAATGGGAGGCTCAAGTACAAAGGAAGAAATGGTGATAGCCCAGACTGCGGGTGCTGGCGGACAAAACTCGGCTTCTGCCCAGCAATCGATGAAACACGAGACGACAAATATTCTTCTAACAATTATATGTGCAATCCTGGTACTGGTCATCCTAGCGGGGGCATATAAAATTCTAAGAAAATGTCAAGACGACCACATCGAGAGGAGGCTGAATGAGCGCACCCTGGCGCGGTACAGCAGCATCCTGCGCCGTCATCAGCTCGCCCCGGAGAATACCTTTTAATACGTTTAACAGCAGTGTTGTAAAGTGAAAAGCAGTGACATTTTGTTTTTCTCGGACTTTAACATGGTACACAACATACTTCTTTTTGTATATTTAATTTGTTATGGCCGAACAATTAACATTATTTCTGAACGAATTAAGAGGTATTAGATGTTATTTGATAAAAATTGGACCGGGACGAAGAGTAGGAAAAATTATTCAAATTAAGAAAAAAAGAAGCTGATTGTATAGTTAATAAGTTTAATTGTTATTTACAGATACATAACACCAAAGTGAAATTAGGGGATTCGAAGGACTTATCTTTAATAAATAAAATTAATAAAGAATTTCAAACTTTATATAGTGAAATTTTAAACTTGTGTATGGAGGAAACAAGGGAGGAGCAGTCCTCTTCTTCCAAAATGTCGGACGTATTTGAATTAAAGGTTGCTCTTAGCCTTTTACCGATTATGAATGAGGATGTTAATAGTATTAAGCAATTAATTGAAGGTATAGAGTACTACAGTTCGATATTAGATAACCCAGAATGTCAGAAAAAACTTGTTAAATTTATACTTAAAACTAGATTGTCGCAAAATGCAAAATTAAAATTATGTCCTCATTATGATACTGTCGATGATTTGTTAAAGGATATGCGAAAAACTTTACTTCCACAGAAAGCTCCTACAGCGATCCAACATAAACTACAACAGACGCAGCAGCGTGAAAAATCGGTAGCTGAATTCGGTAAGGAAATTACTGATTTATTTGTGGACTTAACTATTTCACAAGCAGATGGAGATCAAAAAGCGTACGATATTTTAAAACCGCTAAATGAAAAATACGCTATAAGACGTTTCGCAGATGGCCTTCGAAATCGCAGGTTAAGTTTAGTTATAGCCGCGCGTAACTTTTCATCCCTGAAAGATGCAATACAAACGGCTCAGGACGAAGAGGTTTCTACAGTTCTATCAGCAGAAGTGATGGGTATGCATCGTAATTTTAAAAACTCATTTAGGGGAAATCTTTCGAACAGGGTTTCCGCAGCAAGACGAGGCCAATATAATAACCAAGGACGGTTTTACGTTACAGCTTCGCGTGGACGTGGCTACGCATCGCAACAACAATCCAACGGGTACAGCTCTCGAGTGCCTTATGTGAGAGGAAACTCGCGCTTTTCGCGTAGATACAGAGGTAGGTCACTCCCGATACATAATCGCGGTACACGAAATGAAATTAACACTATGAATTCGGGAAACATTAATACAAACGACACCGACAATATCTCGGATAACCCACATACAGATTCGTTGAATCATTTTTTTCGAGCCTGACTTTATTTGTACATGTAATTCATTGAACCAAATTGAGTTTCACATAGGTCAGCGTAGACATTCTTGGCTCATTGATTCTGGCGCTTCGATATCGGCTATCAAATATGACACTCTAACGTGTTTAAACATTCCTTTCCATAACGAGAAGCTTAGTGTAAAAGGCATAGGCGGTTATATTACATCTGACGGGTTCGTTTATATTAACTTACACTGTAATGGTGAATATTTTAAGCATAAATTTTATGTATTCAAACAATTACCTTCTAAAACGGATGGAATTTTGGGTCAGGATTTCTTAAAATCATTTCATGCAATTGTCAATTTCGAATTAAATATTATACAGTTAACGTCTACGAGCGGGAAAATTATAACTATGTCCTTTGAGAGTAGCACTTGTAATAACACATTTTTGACAGTTCCAGCGCGAAGTGAATCAATTCATTTTGTAAATACGAATACTTTAGACGAATTGGTGATTGAATGTCAGCAGTTATGTGAGGGTGTATTTTTAGCTAGTAGCATTGTAAAACCACATAACGGAAAAATCCCCATAAAAATTTTAAATACTCGGGATGTCGATGTAAAATTAAGTCAATTCTCATTTATTAAATCAAAGCTTAGTGATTATTATATTTGTCACTTCAGTAAATCAACTATGAATTCTCAAAGGGTTAAAAGATTATTTTCAATGCTCCGGTTGAATAATTTGAATGAGGAGGAAAGAATATCCATAGAGAATATTTGTGCAAAATTTCCCGACGTGTTCCATCTACCGGGTGATAAATTAACAACCACCCCCCTGTATAACGAAAGTATTAAATTAAAACCACATACTACTCCAATATATACAAAGCCATATAGGTTACCCCAGTCGCAGAAAAAAGAAATAGATACGCAAGTTAAGAGTATGTTCGATGATGGAATAATAGAGGAGAGTAGAAGTGCTTGGTCTAGTCTATTATTACTAGTTCCAAAAAGAAGTGAATCCAGCGGTACGAAGAAATGGCGGATAGTTATAGATTATCGAAAATTAAATGAGAAAATTCAGGATGACAAATTTCCTCTTCCAAATATAACGGAAATATTAGATTCATTATCAGGTGCTGTCTATTTCACTCACCTTGATCTATACCAAGGGTTTTACCAAATCAATTTACATCCAAATAGCAGACCATATACTTCCTTTACAACGACTAAAAATCAGTATCAGATGACTAGATTACCCATGGGTCTTAAAACCAGCCCAAATGCGTTCTCGCGTATGATGACTGTCGCTATGTCGGGTCTTAACTATGAAAAATGTTTGGTATACCAAGACGATTTGGTAGTTTTTGGTAGAAATTTGAGTATGCATAATCGAAATTTACTTGATGTATTTGGTAGACTCCGTAAAGTTAATTTGAAATTAAACCCAGTTAAATGCTTGTTTTTACAGAAAGAATTACTGTACCTAGGTCACATAGTTTCGGAAAAAGGTATTTTACCAGACCCAGCAAAGACAGATGTTGTTCGAAATTATCCCAGACCCCAAAGTACCCAAGATGTTAAGCGTTTCGTAGCTTTTATAAATTATTACCGTAAATTTATTCAAAATTTCGCAGAGTACGCATTTCCATTAAATAAACTATGTTGCAAAAATGTATCGTTTGTTTGGACAGAGGAATGTGAAAATGCTTTTCTATATCTAAAAGAGAAATTAATAAAACCGCCAGTTCTTCAATATCCCGATTTCTCGGAAGAAAATATGTTTACTTTACAAACCGATGCTTCAGGTATAGCAATCGGGTCCGTATTAAGTAACAGTGATGGTCGTCCTATTGCCTACGCTAGTCGTAGTTTAAATAAAGCAGAAATGAACTATCCTACTATTGAAAAGGAACTCCTTTCAATAGTATGGAGCGTTAAATATTTTAGACCTTACTTATATGGACGAAAATTTAAAATACAGACAGACCACAGACCTTTAGTTTATTTATTTAGTATGCGAAACCCCTCTAGTCGATTATTAAAATTTAGATTACAGTTGGACGAATATAACTTTTTAATTGAGTATTTGAAAGGGTGCAACAATGTAGCTGCAGACGCATTGTCGCGCATTAGTATAACATCAGAGGATTTGAAAAGTATGAGTGAACAGATGATGCATGTGATGACGAGAGCTCAAACAAGAGCTATGGAAAATAATTGTAATTTGAATAAGGACAGTACAAATTCTTCGACTATTAATATTCCCACTTGCTCAAGGTCTGATCAACCAAGGGTTGTGGAAATAATTAAAAAGCCGAATAATTTTACTGAGTTATCCTTAATAACATTGAAAGAATTAAATAAGTTACTGATATCGAATTTAATAAGTAATTATTCACGGTATTTTATGTACGTACCGACTAAGGCAATTGTATATTTAAATCCAAAACCTCGATCAACATTTACGCGAGCCGAAATGATGAGAGACTTGGATTTATTATGTAAACAATTAAATATAAATGAATTATGCATAATTAAAAATGAAAATAATGAAGATTTTATTGCTAGCATTATACAAGAGATAAATAAAAGTCAAAAGTGGTCCGGACCACGTATTCTGATAATAAAAGGTGTTCAAAAAATAAATAATATTGACGATAGGCGCGTTATTATAAACGATTTTCACCTTTTACCCACGAGTGGCCACGCGGGAATCAGGAGAATGACTAATAACATAAAGAAATATTATTTTTGGAATAACATGGAAAAAGATATAAGAGATTATGTAGGGAAATGCATTCAATGTCAGAAACAAAAATATTCAACTTATATTAAACAACCGATGGAGATAACAAGCACAGCGAACGCCGCGTTTGATAAAATCTATCTCGATATAGTCGGTCCATTACCTACAGATGATAATGGTTACAATTATGTACTCACACTACAATGCGAGTTAACCAAGTTCGTGGAGGCATACCCTTTGCGTAACAAGGATACGGTAAGTGTGGCGAGAGCTTTTGTCAACAGCTTTGTACTTCGGTATGGAGTTCCACGGGAGATCGGCACCGACAGGGGAACCGAGTTTATCTCCAGCACCATGACTCAGGTATGTCAGCTTTTAAATATAAAACATTTAACGTCAACGGCATACCATCACGAAAGTTTAGGTTCCCTTGAAAACTCGCATAAGCACATGGGAGCGTATTGAAGAATATATTGTGAAAATAAAACTAATTCATGGAGTGACTGGTTACCGTTCTGGAGTTTTTCTTATAACAACTCAGTCCATTCTGAAACCAAGTACACTTTGAATTGGTTTTCGGTAAGTTGTGTAATATTCCTAACAATCTAACAAGTGGTTTCGTAGGTCCTTTATACAATTACGACAGCTATCCTGCAGAATTACGGTACAGATTACAATTATCTCAGAAAGAAGCTAAGAATAATTTATGTGAAAGTAAAATAAAAAGAAAAGAACAATATGATGGTAAAATCAATCCAACTAGTTATGTTAAAGGCAATTATTTACTTTTAAGAAATCCATCTAAAGATAAAATGCAATATATTTATTTAGGACCTTATTTAGTATTAGAAGATTTGGATTATAATGTTAAAATTTTGAAAAATGGAAAAGAAGAAATAGTGCATAAGAATCGTACTAAACCATTTAGAATTTAAGAATTCTTAGATTTATTGCAATTTTATATTGAAACAATGTTTAACTTTGCTTTTTATACTATTTTTTTATTTTATTTGATCTTTTTTTGATGTATTTTAAATCTATATTTTACTTTTATTTTACTCTGCTTATTATATCATATAACTGAAAAAATGTAACTATTGTTAATTTTTTCTTTTGTTTGTGAAGGAAGGTGTAGTGTGGAACATTATAAACTGTAACGATGTATGACTGTACTCTCTTTAAAAATTATATGCAGTTCAATACCAGACTCCGTGTGTTTCACTCGCCTACCAAATCCCGATCTCATTAGCCAGCTCTGAGTTCAGCGACACTGTCTTGTACGCTTTGCACATCTTCTGCAGGAAGCTTCTCTGGATATGGTCTAATTTTTTCCGGATCCCAACTTTTTTAACAGCGGGGGCCCAAACACTGGCCACGTACAGGATCACGGGCTCGACGGTCGCTATATAAATGGTTCTTGTTACCTCGGGGTTTAGACCCCAGCTCACCTTTGCTGCTCTTGTCAGTTGTTTGAAGCACGCGATTGCTTTTTTAGCAATGTTGTTTATATGCGAGTTAAAGGTGAGCTTGTGGTCCATCGTCACCCCGAGTAATTTAATCTCCTTTTTATTTGCCAACTCCACTCCACCCATGCTCAAGCGCGGGATGTCGTACTTAATTTTGTTTGTAATGACCATTGCGTTGGTCTTTTGCGGGGCGAATTTAAGTTTGTTTGCGACACCCCACGCGCGTACATATTCTAGAGTGGAGTTAGCCTTCCCCTCTATTTCTAGGGCTGTGTCGCCATGAAATAACAGCACGATGTCGTCGGCGAAGGCCTGGCCATAATCTCCCCTTTTTTCCAGGCCCTTAAGGAGCGGATCTAATAAAATATTCCATAGAATTGGACCGCCGATGGAACCCTGCACACAGCCCTTGCGCGTTTCCCTTCGATGTTCGCACCCAGCGTACCTGACGTTCACGTACCTATCTTGGAGATAGCTGTTGATGACGCGACGTATGTTCGGTGGACAGTTTTCCTCTGCCAGTCTCACATGGATTTTGGGCCACCACGCGCTATCGAAAGCCCCCTCTATGTCCAGCGAAACCAGGGTGGTTATCTTCTTGTTTGTCAGGTTAGTCCTGATCTGTTTCACTAGGTCATAGAGGGAGTCTTCCGTGCTTCGCTGCGGCACAAACCCATACTGGCGCGTACTCATTTTGGGAACAAGGTGGTGTTTTAGTCGCGCCACCAACATCTTCTCATAAATCTTCCCTAGGATGGGAAGCAGTCCAATTGGGCGTAGTGACTTTGGCGTATTATAGTGCTCCTTATTCGGCTTCCTCAAGATCACCACTGTGGCCTCCTTCCACAGCCTAGGAAAGTGACTCAACTTCAGGCATTTGTTTATTAAGGCCAAGAACAAAGCGGGATCATTGGAGATGGCATTCATGCAGATATCGGCTGTGAAGCCATCGGATCCGGGTGCCTTTTTTGGGTTAAAGGAGCTTGCTGCGTTATTGAGCTCTTTAAGGGTGAAAGGTGGGTCGTCTTCCTCTTCGGGGCTGGATGTGTTGCTGATGGCTTCGGCTTGAACTCGGGTGGCTTTGTGTTCGGCGTTATCCTCGTTTATCTTATCCTCCGGGTAAAAGGTTTCTGCCAGTACCCTTACGGAATTCTTATTATCTTGGATTTCGCCTTCTACCACCATTTGTTGGTCTTCTTCTCTTCTCCGAGTTCTACCTAATACTCTATATATGCCATCCCACATGCTTTCGCGATCTTGTTTTTCACAAAACTGCTTCCAACTTAATGTCTGGGCCCTCTTTGCTTCTGTCTCATATTCCATTTTCTTTTTCAGATACTCGGCTACTACCTTCGCGCGACGGACTGGCGCAGCACGTCCGATCCTGTTTTTACGGGTGACTACCTCCTTCTTCAATCTTCGGAGCTCCTCGGACCACCATGGCAGGGTAAGTGTGTTTTTCTTTTTCCTCTTTGGTACGGTGTATGTGCATGTTTGTGTAATTAGTGTAGTGTATAGTGTTACTGCATGTTCTAGTTGTGTCGTGTCTGTAATGTCTACAATTGTGTTTATTGTAAGGTTGTGTTCCCTGGCCAACTGGCTAAATTTCTCACGAAATGTTTGCCAGTTGGCCTTTTTGGTATTGTATATTCTTGTTGTAGGTGTAATGTGCGTACCTTTTGACTTCTCTAGGTTGATGGTAACCTCTATGCTATTGTGGTCCGAGCTTATTAGGCTCTCCTCAATCTTCCAGTCTCTCACCCGGTCCAACAGGTCGGCCGTGCAAGCCGTGACGTCGATGTAGCTGGTATATCTCGTTCCGCCTCTGATTGTGTCGAAGGTAGGCTCTTCCGCTGTATTCAGAATATGAAGTTGTAGCTGATCGAGGGTTGCCAGAAGTTCGTCTCCTCTCCTATCGCCTTTGGTTCCACCCCACCAGGTGTTCCGCGCATTCGCATCGCCGCCGATTATGGTCCGTTTGTAATCCAGGGCCTCTCCTATTTCGAGTAGCTTATGTAGGTATGGTTCTATCGGTTTGTCGGGTTCAAAGTAGAAGGACACCAGTGTCATCCTCCAGGCTGCGGTCCGGGCTTCCACAGCGACAATTGTTGGTGCTGTGAATTTCGGGTATTGTATGATGTCTATGTTCTCGTCGAAAACCGCTATTGCTGCTTTTGTGGTGCCCTCTCCGCTGCTCTGGAAGATTCTCACTCCACGGTAGTCCTTCATACTTTCCCCCCCTCCAACATACGGCTCCTGGATTAGTGCCGCAACTGCGCCTCGCACACTGCTCTCAAGCATTAGCTCGTCTGTGGCCAATTTCTTCCTTTGAAGGTTTGCCTGCAAAACTGTGTACGAGGCGCTTCTCTGTGTGACCACCTTAGCAATATGCTACTGCCGCGCGCGCTATCGTGTCCGAGCGCTTACGCACTGGGCACTGATAGCTGAATGCGTTATGGTCCACCTGGTGGAGTTTGGCGTGGGAGCAGTTTTTGCATGTGGGGGCTACTTCCGATAGCCATTCGGCGCACTCACTTCTCAGGTGTGGGCCACCGCAGTGGCCGCAGAGGTCAATGGTCTCTCTGCAGAACCGCTTACCGTGACCGTAGCCCAGGCACCTCGTGCATTGCACCAAAGGTGTCTGGTCCTCCACCAGCACGTTCTGCAGGTCCACCCTTAACCTGCCCGCGGCCAATGCCCTGTTCTATATTGTAGGTGAGACACTGATCACTATGTGGGCATTGTGAGGATTTCGGGCCTTCCGTCTGCACTTCACTTCCACCCTGTTTTCCTCCTTGTTGAGGCCACCAAAAACGGTCCCGTTCTGTTTCCTGAGGGCGCCGATCACCTCCGCGTCCGTATGAACGGTCAGGACGTCCCTCAGGACCAGTAACGGGTCCTTGTTCTTGATCTCTTCAACAACAAGGGTCTCTCCTTTTTCTTCCAATCTTGTTATTAGCTTTTGTCTCTCTTCCTTGCTGCAGCACCCCATAACGATTTTTCTGTCTTTGGCCTTTCTTACGCGGTCAACTTTTACCCACCCATCTTTTGCATCAACCGCTTTCCGGACCTTTTCCAGGATTTCCTCTCCGGTTTCTAACTCGTTCTTTGATATGACTATACACGAGTGAAGGGTGGGTTTCCCTAGGTTATTCGGTTTTACTGTGTCCGCGTAAGAATGCCTATTCTGCGAGCTTTCTAGTAGGTTTTTGAGTCTTTCCATTTCTAGTTTGTTTTCTTCCAGAAGCTTACTGTGCGCCTGAAGTTCACGGCTCAATTTGTGGATATTTCCTGGAGTTATTCCGCTATTAGGTTCAGGCGCACGATTGTCCTTCTCTATGTCCGTTTTCTCCCCTTCCCCTTTTCCCTTCTGAGTGTTTTCTCTATTTTGAGCCTCCGCCTCCCTGTACAACCTGTGCAGGTTGTTAAGGGCCTGCTTCAAGGTGTCCTTAAGGTCACCTTTCAAGTTCCTGGATTCCGTTAGGGCCGTGTGAACCTTCCCGAACCAGGACTTGGCAGTTTCGGCTCGTTCCTCGGGCGAAGTTTCTGACTGGAGGCTCATTTTGGGGGAAAATGCTGTTTTCCCTGTTTTTGTCGGCTCCCTCCTATGCGCCTTTTTTGTACCTTGTGGCGCAGCTGCGGATGTGGTGGGCTTGGGTGAGGGAGTTTCTACTTCTACGCTTATTGTATCAGACGGGACCGTGTGTGTAGCCGTGCCCGCTTCCCACTCCCCAACACTACGTCTCACGTTAGTAGCGGGTTGCGGGGATCTTTTTTGAGTTTGGGAAAGGGGTTCGGTCGGCGTGGGTTTTGCCGGAGTCCTAATACCAAACATTTTGTTTGTTTATTTGATTACTTTTCTTTTGTTTCAGGTGTTCCTGGTAGGTGAACCTGCCATCTCACTTATGTGTAAGTACTTTTATATATACGTGTACATACACACACACACACTCACATGAGTGTGTGTGTGTGTATGTGGATGAGTGTGTGTATGTGTATGTGTATGCTTGCTAGTGTGGGTGTGTGTGTTTTACACTATGTGTACTGTCCTTTTTCCTAAGTCAATTATATAAAAGTGTATATACTACTATATACGTCCTTGGGTATGTGCGTATGTGCGTGTGTGTGTGTATGTGAAGCTTAATTGATCTTAAATAATACTTTTAGTGCACTTTGTGCCCGGTCTTAGTCTAAAATAAAAAGGTAATTTATGCGAATATATGCAAAGGTAAAAGAAACAGTCATAAAATATTTATAGTTCGTCTGTATACACATGTAGATTATATAATTCTTGTCTTTATTGGTGCTAATGTCTTATATCTACCTTTTAAATTTGTCCTTATATATTTCTCCTTAAATAAAATTTCAAAATGTAGAGACTTTATTAAGATGACTCTACATAGAGCCTCTCTATGTATCCCAGTCTGTAGCCCTCCCCGAGCCCTTCTCAACGATCCCAAACTCGGGTACCCTAGCAGCACGGGTTCCAGAGATGTGGCTTCCCAAGTTCTTCCCAAAACTTGGGAAGTTTTTGGTTTCGGCACAAGATGGCCGCCGCGGAGTGGTTAAATTGCTGTATCTCCGGAACGAATAGGCCGATTTTGCCCGGGTTTCGGGTACGTTGAGTGGCTCGCCGAGCTCTACCTGCTGAGATGGTTTTCAGGCCTGAAAAATCGGGGTGCCTGAAACCTGAAAGTGAGGAGCGGATACTGTCACGGAGCGAGGGGGAACCCCTTTCCCGAAAACCCCGATGTCCCACGACCCTCCGTTCGGGAGCTATGCCGGTTCAAATTTTTCCAAGATGGCCGCTGCTGCTGTCAAATTGCAACTTCGACCGGCTATATCTCCCAAACCATACGTCATAGGACACCTGAGTTTGGGTTTATCCGAACCAGCTCGACCTCCCCCACCCCCCGGTCTCACTCCCAGACACCCGGAAATTTAGGTGCTCTGAGCCGCCTGAAACCTTCAGGGTTGATAATAGGTTTCCCCCTGAACCCGGATCTGAAGTCCGCAGTTTTCTACGGACTTTGGTTCAGGAGTTATAGCGAGTCAAAGATTTTCAAAATGGCGGCCAACTGTCAGACTCCGACTTTGACGGGTTATAACTCCGCTTTGGAAAGTCGGAGCGACCCCGGGTTTTCAATGGTAAGGTTGGCCGCTTTTGGTCTTTGGTCTGGGAGGGTCTGAAAGCTCCTGAAAAAGAGCTCTACCAAAAAAACACTAAAAATCGCACTCTACGTCGAAAGTCCTAGGTTTCTAGCTATAACGGTTTCGGAGTTATTGACTTTTCAAAATCAGCCGCACAAAAACCAAAATGGCCGAAAAATAGGTTTTTCTTTGTTTTTTAACTTAGAAGGTCCAACTTTGGGCTTGATTATGTTCCAAAAGGTAATTCTAAACAGTTGGTGTTGTTTAAATTTCGAATTTTGGTATATTTTAGGATTTATTTGGAAAAAACCTTAAAAAATCAATAACTCCGTAACTAGTGACACAAAAAATATGAAAAAAAAATTAAAATTCGTGGAAAAACAAGGGCTATCAAATGGTCTCTCCTTCAGAACCGATCCTTTCAAATTTTCTGAAAATTACTGGAAAATGTGAATTTTTCAGTTTTTTCACTATAATTTTTTTGTTTTAAAAATTAAATTCAATTTAAAAATTTGGAATTTTTAGGTTATGTTGTACTAATGAGAGCGCCAAATAATGCAGTTAAAGAATATAAAAATATTGGTTCTGAAGGAAGTTATTGAGGTACAAAATTTAGGACTTTAAGTGCTTATAGTTATTAAAATAAAAGCTGGAAAATTTTTCTCTCTTCGTAAGTCGGCTTGAATTAGATGCGCCTTGTTGACTACCAAGTCTCGTAACCGTAGGTCTTCAGGTTTAGTTTTTCACCGCCACGTGGTTTTCGGGAAAAGTCCTGTAGTTCCCGAAGGCGCGGTCCGAAAAATCCGATCTTGGTCTCAAAATGTGGGGGCCGTTGTCCTTCACCGGGGGGTGTAAAAATCCCCTGGGGGTATCGATCGTTTTAAGCCAGCGTTTGCGATAAACTGATGTTTACTTGCTTCTTAACCCCAAAAAGCACGTGTTCTTAGGTGTTTTTCCACTTTTTCACAAATTTCCACCGCAATCGAATTTTTCACTTATTACTATCTTATGCGCGGCGCGACAACACACATTTTGGCACCTTATTTGAGAAAATCGGTCAAGAATTGCCACTTTTATTGATTTTTAATTGCGGAACACATGTAAATAGCTGCTGTTCACGACCACGATCGGAATGCGACTCGGGTTAGGTTAGGTTAGGTTAGGTTGGGTTAGGTTAGGTTAGGTTAGGTTAGGTTAGATTTTTTTTTTTTTTTTTTTAAGTGGTATGCTCATACCTGCGGCATACTAGGCTGCAGACTGTGTTTGCCGGTTGTGTGATTGCTTATTGTTATATAGAAGAGAGAGGGGTGGTTGTATCCTTAATTTTGTAGTTGCCAATTTTAAGATTTTGTCCTGTCTGTTGTTATGTTTGTTATGAATTTTTATACAAGTACTTTCTAAACTAATTCCTTCTTACTGAATTTTCAAAATAATACTGTTCTCCTACAGAGTTTAATGGTAATCTTAATTTTGTTAATCTAATGATCTTTATTCGAAAGTTTTCCCTAATTATTATTTCTTATTTTTGCTATATACTTGTTTCAAAAAATATTTTTTACTTAATTTAATGATTTTTTACAATGTTAATTACTCCGTATGTTTCGCATAATATACTTCAATATATTTTGTAAACATACCCTTTGTTTTCCTGTATTTTTTGTGTATATTAGCAAAGTGTGGCGTTTTTGTGTATGTGGTAATTTCAATTTATGCTCATGTTTATTTTTCCTTTTCAGGTACTTGGCTGTGTCGACGCGACAGGGTGCCGCAGCGCGACCGATGTTGCAGATATCCTCGGACCGACGCAGCATGGTGAGCATATTGATCTTACTTCTCCTAGGTACGCTTTGTTTGTGTATGTGTGTCATGTGTAGTTTTTCTGTGTGTTTCGGTTGTGTTTTGTCTGTTTTGTTTGCAATTGCGTGTGTGATTTGACTGTGTGTGTTGGCCAACTGGTTTGATTTCTCATGAAATTTTGGCCAGTTGGCCGTTGTGTGCAGTGTCGTTATGTGCGTACCCTTTTGTTTTCTCGGATCAATATCCACCTCCATGCCACCGTGGTTCGACTTGTCCACTTTCCACTTCCATACCTGGTCCAACATTTCGATCGTGCGTGTCGCGCCAGCGGCAAACCTTTCCCCTACTCCAACAGATCGGACAATCAATCGGTCAGTGTTTTTCCGTCCCACCAGGTGCCCACAGCGTCACGAGTAGGCCACCGTCGCACGCCCAAGCATATCCCACCGCTTGCGTACGGGGCACTGCTCGCTGAACGCATTGTGGTCCACCTGGAGAGCTTTGGCGCGAGTACAGTTTTTACACGCAGGGGGCCCGCCCGACAGCCACTCCGTGCACTCTCTCCTGACGTGGGGGCCTCCACAGTGGCCGCAGAGATCGATTGTGTCCTCGCAGAAACGCTTGCTGTGGCCGAAGCCCAGACACCTGGTGCACTGCAACAGAGGGGTCTGGTCTTCGACCCTCACGTTCTGCAGGTCCACCTTCAGTTTCCCTGCGGCCACTGCCCTGCTCCAGATCTTCGGGGACGCTGAGAGCACGATGTGGCTGGCGTGCGGGTTCCTCGCTTTGCGGCGATATTTCACCTCGAGCCGGTCGTCCTCCCTGTCGAGGAGGTCAAATATAGCCCGATTTTGTCTCCTTAGGGCGCCAAGCACTTCTTCATCCGTGTGCACGGCTAAGACGTCTCTAAGGATGAGCATGGGGTCTTTGTTTTTTACCTCCTCGACACGGAGGCCCTCGCATCCCTCCAACCTCTTCCTGACCTTCTCCCTTTCCTGTTGCGTTGCACACCCCATTATAATTTTTTCGTCCTTGGCCTTACGGACTCTTTCGACCTGGACCCACCCCTTCTTTGTGTCCATGGCCTTTCTCACTCTGTCCAGGACCTCGTCCCCGGTCTCGGTCTCGTCTTTGGACGTGACCACGACCGAGTGTAACGTGGTCCTAGTCAGAGGAGTCGCACTTAGGCCAGAACTTAGCGCGCTGGAGTAGGTGGGTCCGTTTGCTGTTCCCCGACACTTCACTATCTCCCCCCGCAGCCTCTCCATCTCTGTCCGACTGTCCCGCAACTGCTGGGCGTGTTCCCGGAGCTCTTTCTGCAAGGCAGCTCCGGGCGCCTCTTCTACTTTCCCGTCCCCGCTTTTTTCTCCTTCCTCTTTAGGGGCACCGTTCTGCGCCTCTGCCTCCTTGTACAGTCTGTACAGGTGTTGTAGGGCCTCAATTAGGGTAGCTTTCAGGTCGCCCTTTAGGTTCCTGGATTCGTTAAGGGCCGCATGACCCTTTCCGAACCAGGACCTCGCCTGACGCGCCCTTTCGCCAGGTGTTGCGGCTGTAGGCAATGTAAGTTTCGGCGAGAACGGTGCCCTTTCCCCTTGGTCTTTTTTGGTCGCCTTTTTGGTGCCCGGTGGTTTGGCTACGGTAGTTGTCGGCGTGGGGGAGGGAGTTCTCACTTCGACGGCTTTACCCGCAGGTGGGCTCGCCGATTTCCTTTTCGGGTTCGAGTTTACACTCGCCTCCCACTCGCCGACACTCCTTCTAACGTTTGTCGCCGGCTTTGGCGACAGGGATTTCCTGTTTGCTGCGACTTGTCTGGATTTAGCCGGCGTCCTAAACCCAAACATTTTCTTGTAGACAATTTTGTTTGTTGCAGATGCGGTTGCGAGGAACGGGGGGCTGGCCAGCAGACTACGAGTCCGCAGGTATGTATATTTAAGAGAGCGTACGTGCGTGTCTGTGTGTGATTGTGTGTGTGTTTGATGGTTGTTTGTGTGAGTATGTGTGTATCTGTATGTATATGTGTGCACGTACGGTCTTTGTCCGACTAATATAGTTTTTAAATTGGGGTCATTAAAAGTCAAAGAAATAGATAAACTACTGTAGAATAAGCTAAAACTAAAGAGACGTACCCAATAAGATATGATCTCTGTGTCAATTTAATTCTCTGTCAATTATAGATTTATTAATATATAATTTTGCACCAGTGCAAGGTCTTTATAAATTCTTGTTAAAAGTTCTCCTCGTCCACCTTAGTGTATCAAAATTCAATAAAAGTCCGAAAACGCGAATATCCTATTGCGAATAATTATTTAAGTTTAATGTACGTTAAATTCGAAATCGATTAAATATCGATTTCCCGCTCCGTCCCTTAGCGAATGACAGGCAGGAGGGCGAATGACAAGCAGGAGGGCGGGTGGGCAACTCGATCACGTTCAGAGCGGAGCGCGTGCCGGGAAGAAAAAACGCTATTACAATTAAACCAGTGGTCGGATCCCTTCGAACCCAGTACCAAGAGAGAGGTGTTCACGAGAGGAATGTGGTGAGACAAACAGCAAGAAGATGCGAGCCCGGACTGCGAAGATATATGGGGTTAGGTTAGGTTAGGTTAGGTTTTTTTTTTTTATATGTATTTGTGGTATACTTCTACCTGCGGCATACGAGGCTGCAGACTGTATTAACGGGTAGGTGAATTTAAACTCATTGTGATAGTAAGGGAAAGGGTTATTCTTTTTAATTTCTTATATTTTGTGGCTTGTATGAATTTTACATTCAATATTCCTATATTTTGCTTATTTAGTTTAGTTCTTACTTATTTAAAAATGTTTATAGTGGTTTATATTTACCAAAATACTTTTAATTTTTTATTTTATTTATGCTACTTTTTATTACTATTCTTTGTTGTTAATATTTCTTTATTATTTATAACCTTGTTTATTTCTTACACTACTTACAGGGTTTTTTGTTTACGACATTGTTTACTGCTAGTACAGGTGTATGTTTCACGATATATAATTATTATATTTCGTAAACATGCTATGTTTTGCGCATTTTGTCTGTTTATATATGTGTGTGTATTTACCCCTGATTTCCTCTTCTCTTCCAGTTCTACTACTCTGACGCGGTGGTTTGGAGTGGTACGAGTGATCCAGCCACCATTTTTTACAAGATATGTGTTTGGGGGTACGAATTGTGTGTGTGTGTGTGTGTATGTGTCGTGTTTTGTGTTGCTGCGAAATTGTATTGTGTCTTGTCTGTTTTGTCCGTTGTTATGTCTATTGTGCGGTTGTGTACTTTGGCCAACTGGCTATTTTTCGCATGAAATGGTCGCCAGTTGTCCTTTTTGTGCAGTGTTTTTGTGTGAGTTTTGTGTGTGGAATGCGTACCCTCATTCTTCTCCAGTGTCGCGTCATCACTGGTACTACCGCACCAGGTGCCCACGTTGTTAGGAGTATGCCACCGCCGCGCGCGCCAACAGGTCCCACCGCTTGCGCACGGGACAGTCCTCACTGAATGCGTTGTGGTCCACCTGGTGGGTTTTCGCGCGAGTGCAGTTCTTACAGGATGGAGAAGCTCCCGCCAGCCAGTCCGCGCACTCCCCTCTCAAATGAGGGCCTCCACAGTGGCCGCAGAGATCGACGGTGTCCCCGCAGAAGCGCTTAGTGTGGCCGAAGCCCAGACACCTGGTGCACTGCACAAGAGGAGTCTGGTCCTCGACCCTTACGCTTTGCAGGTCCACCCTCAGTTTCCCTGCGGCCACTGCTTTGCCCCAGATCTTCGGGGAGACAGACAACACTATGTGGTTGTTGTGCGGGTTCCTGGCTTTTCTGCGATATCGCACCTCCACCCTGTCCTCCCGCTTGTCGTCGAGACCAAAGACCGCCCGGTTCTGTTTCCTTAGGGCGGCTACTATCTCGTCATCAGTGTGTACGTTTAGCACGTCCCTAAGGATCAGTAACGGGTCCCTGTTCTTCATCTCCTCGACAACGAGGGAGTCGCACTTATCCAAGCGCTCGCGTACTTTGTCCCTTTCTTCCTTTGTTTCGCAACTCATTATCACCTTCTGGTCTTTTGCCTTTCGTACTTTCTCTACCTTGACCCACCCCTCCTTTGCGTCCATGGCCTTCCTCACTCTGTCCAGGACCTCGTCCCCGGTCTCTGTCTCGTCTTTTGACGTGACTACGACCGAGTGTAACGTGGTCCTGATCGGAGGAGTCGCGCCCGGGCCAGAGCTTAACGCGCTGGAGTAGGTGGGTTTTTCCTTGCTCTCCCGATATTTGACCAACTCTTCCCGCAGCCTCTCCATCTCCGTCTTATTTTCCCGGAGCCGCTGGGCGTGTTCCTCCTCGACTGTTACAACGTCGCACCTCCCAGTTTCCTCTTTAGGGGCACCGCTCTGCACCTCTGCCTCCTTGAACAGCCTCAGCAGGTGGTTAAGAGCTTGTTTGAGGGTCTCCTTTAGGTCTCCTTTGAGGTTTCGTGATTCGCTTAGGGCCTTGTGACCCTTCGCGAACCACGACCTCGCCTGTTGGACCCTTTCGCTCGAGCTGGTTGTTAGTGGCAAGGAGAGCTTCGGCGAGAACGGCGCCCTCTCGTTCTCCGCAGCCTGGGTTTTCTTCGTTTTCTTCGTGCCTGGTGGTTATGGCCTTTGAAGAAGTAGTCGGTGAGGGGGAGGGTGTTTTCACCTCTGTGTTATTTACAGCAGGTGGACTCTGTTTTTTCTCGTTTGGGTTTGAGGAGACACTCGCCTCCCACTCACCGACACTCCTTCTAACATTAGTAACAGGCTGCGGCGACCGAGATTTCCTAGGTGGTTCAGCTTGCCTGGGTTTGGCTGGTGTCCGAAAGCCAAACATTTTCTTATAGTCTATTGTTTTGTTTTAGGTACAGCTGTGAGGAACGGGGGGCTGGCCAGCAGTCTCCGAGTGCCGGAGGTAGGTAACAATAACTAGTTACGGGATTGCACGTGCGTGTCTCTGTGTGAGTGTGCGTGTGCGTGAGTGTAAACGTGCTGGTGCACTAGTGTGTGCGTCTTGTGTTGCTTAAGTGAGTGTGTTCGTCAGTATGTGTGTGAGTTAGAGTGAAAGTGTGTATGTGTATGTATGCCCGTACAATCCTTAGTCCTATGTTATTTAAGATATCAAGAGAAAACGTATGTATATATGTGTATATTTCTATATTAAGTTATATAGGAGTAGTGTAAAGGGCTACTCCTTGTCGAGTATACAGTCAATAGTAGTGCTGCCTTGCAGCTGTATCAGGTTTAATAAAATCGGTCAAATTTTTCCTAATTAATAATTTCGATCTTAATCAAAATCGGGTGAGTGAACAATCACTGGAAACTTAAAATAATACCTTAGAACTGAAATAATTGTTTAACTTTAACGTGCCTGAGATTCGAGATCTATTTAATATCGATTTCCTGCTCCGTCTCTTATCAAATAACAGGCGGGAGGGCGGGTGGGCAACTCGATCACGTTCAGAGCGGAGCGCGTGCCGGGATGAAAAAAACGCTATTACAATTATACCAGTGGTCGGATCCTTTCGAACCCGGTACCAAAAGAGAGGTGTTCACGAGAGGAATGTGGTGAGACAAGCAGCAAGAAGATGCGAGCCCGGACTACGAAGATATATGGTTTTTAAGATCGAAATGTAATATTTTATATGGGCCGGTGACGGAGCTTAGGTGGACTCGGTAAGTGTTTACGTAATATTAATTCGAAATTTAAATTTTTTATTTTCCTTTCTTTTGCAGGTTTGGTGGTTGCGGCGTGTGGGGGGCTACTAGAAAACGGTGGTGAGTAACTTTTATCTAATAAAATCAAATGTTTTTACATAATTTGGAAGAATTTTCTAAGTGAAGTTTTTGGAAATTTTATATGTCAATATTTCAAAAGGTACTCGTCCGAATGGAACGAAACCGATGTCAATAGTTAGGTATCGATGGTAGGATACCACCAAAACAAGCAGAATGGAAATTGGTCGGGAAATGACAGAGATATTTTCAATTTTAATTTCAGATCTTATGGTTAGGTTAGGTTGGGTTAGGTTAGGTTAGGTTAGGTTTTTTTTTTTTATTACAGGCTACCTCCGGCGTATAAATGCCGCAGACTGTGTCTACGTTAGGTCCTTTCATACCAGTTCTCGCTTGTATACCTCTCGTACTTTCATTCTACATACTATATCTTTCTTACATTCTTCTCTTTTGTACACTCCGGCTGGGATTACCGGTTCCCTATCTATCTATCTAACTATCTACTATTTATTTCTTTATACTATTCAACTCTGGGAGGGAGTGAGGTTTCTGGTTTTTATTTATTTGTTACAGTTTTCATTTCTTTACATTTGTACTTACATGTCTATCTTCTTTAAAATACATACTATCTTAATTTCTATACTATTGTACTTATTCTAATTACATTTCTAAACTATACATATGTTCTACATAAATATACATATATATTTTGTGAACATATTTTCATGAGCTGTTCCTTGCGTTGACCATTTGTGCAATTTGTTCGCAGTATTTAAGAAAAGTTACGCTATTTTTGCTACATATTATTTGTGCAGTGTTTTTTAGTGTGATCCTCGTTTCTATTTTGTTCTCTGCTTCGAATCTTTTGCTTTCGAATACAGGGCAGTCGAACAGGATATGCGAAACAGACTCAATCGCTTCCGGCTCGCAGATACATGATGGGCTCTCCTTGCACTTGAACCAGTGCAAATACTCGGAGAACCCACCGTGTCCTGTCATTATCTGTGTTCGCAAACCTGATATTTCTAGTTTTCTGACCACCCTGAAGGCTGCTCTGGCGTCCGGAAGGAAAATTTTGGTGACACTGGCTGTTGTCCCTTTGCTGTACCTTTCGTTCCATTCGTCAATCGACCGCATTCGCAGACATCGTTTGACGAATGAGACGGGGCACAAGTCATAGGCTGGGGCGACCTTTGCATTTAGCGCTGCCTCTCTTGCCAACTGATCTGCCCGCTCATTCCCTGGCATTCCGGCGTGCGCCTTAATCCAGAATAGAGCCACTGTTCTACCCTGCTGCATTAAGTGCCTTAGATTCCGATTTGTTTTCACTGCCAGGGCATGGGTGCATTTTTCCGCTGTCAATGATTGGAGGGCAGCCATCGAATCACTATAAATAGCGCAGCTGGTCTCTTTTCGATTTCGTGCTACCTCACTTGCTTTCCAAATGGCCAGGAGTTCAGCCTGGTAAACGGTGCAATAGGATGACAGAGCAAGCTTGATGGCCTTGACTTCGCTGTCGCCGTTCCACAAGGACAGCGCAGCTCCGACCCGGCCATCATTCCTGCTGCCATCCAGCGTAATCGCTATTCGCGTTCAACTGTTCCTGGTCTACCAGGCTCACAAACTCGATGTCCATTTGTTCCGCTGGGTGAGGGGCATCGACTGTTGGAGCTCTGCGCTCGATTTCCCTTCCGGCTAGCTCCGGCTGGGGCACCCCCCTCTTCGCCTCGTATAATGAAGCTGCCTCCTGTATACGGAGGTCGAGTGGGAGTATCCCAGTCAAAACCAGCGCTGAATTAAGCGACACCGTTTTGTATGCCTTGCAGATTTTCTGTAGGAAGGCTCTTTGTATGCCGTCTAGTTTCTTCCGGATTCCCATCTTGCTGGTTGCTGGGGCCCAAACACTGGCCGCGTACATGACAACCGGCTCTACGGTTGCTGTGTATATAGTCCTCAATACCTCGGGATGGAGTCCCCAACTCACCTTCGCAGCTCGCGTGAGTTGTTTATGGATTGCGATTGCCTTTCTGCTCACTTTGGTGACATGTGAGTTGAAGGTGAGTCGGTCGTCGATGGTGACACCAAGGAGTTTTAGCTCCTTGCTCGTCTTGATGTTTACTCCTCCCATGGTCAAGCGTGGGGTGTCGTAGTTGATTTTATTTGTTAAGACAATTGCATTTGTCTTTTGCGGTGCAAATTTCAGCTTGTTAGCGATACCCCACGCTTGAACATACTCCAAGGCAGCGTTGGCTTTTGCCTGAATCTCCTGACCAGTGTCGCCATGGAACAGTAGGGCGACGTCGTCAGCAAAGGCTTGACAGTAGTCACCCCTACGTTCCAGGCCTTTGAGGAGAGGGTCGAGGACTACATTCCACAACACCGGCCCCCCGATTGAGCCCTGCACGCAGCCCTTGCTTGTGTCCCTGCGGTGTTTTTGTCCAGCGTACCTGAGATTTATGGAGCGATCTTCCAAGTAACTGTCGATGGCGCGACGTATGTTCGCTGGGCAGTCTTCTTCCACCAGCCTCGTCTGGATTTTAGGCCACCAGGCACTGTCGAAGGCTCCCTCTATGTCCAGCGATATTAGGGTGACAATCTTCTTATCCACAATTTTATTTCTTATCCTTTTCACTAGGTCATAGAGGGAGTCTTCCGTGCTCTTCTGTGGCATAAACCCGTACTGCCGCGCACTCAGTCTTGTCGTTATATGGTGCTTCAGTCGCGCCATCAACAGCTTCTCGTAGATCTTCCCCAGAATGGGCAAAAGCCCTATTGGCCGGAGGGACTTAGGTGTGACATAGGTCTCCTTGTCGGGTTTCCTCAGCACAACCACCGTCGCCTCCTTCCATATTCTGGGGAAATACTCCAACTCTAGACATTTGTTGACAACGCCAAGGAAGAGAGTTGGGTCGCTCATTATAGCGTTGTCACAAATGTCAGCTGTGAACCCGTCAGAACCAGGGGCTTTTTTCGGGTTAAAGGACTTTGCCGCGGTCCTCAGTTCCTTCATGGTGAAAGGAGGGTCGTCCCGTTCCCCCGGGTTGTTCGTTCGCCTGGTCGTTTTGGCCCTGAGTCTGACGGCTTGATGTTCTGCCGTATCCTCTTCTTCGCGGTCTTCCAGAAAGAAGGTCTCGGCCAACAACTTTGCGGATTCCACGGTGTCTAGAACTCTTCCCCTCACTACGAGCGGCAAGTCCTCCTCCCTTTTACGAGTCCTTCCTATCACCCTGTAAATCCCATCCCAGAGGCTCTCGCCGTCTTGTTTTTCGCAGAACTCCTTCCAGCTCTGGATCTGCGCTCTTTTGGCTGCATCCTTAAGAAATATTAAGCCCTGGATAACACAAGGTCTATTAAGGTGTATAAGAAATCGGGATAAAATGCATATACGTTCGAAGAGAAAACCAGAAAATTTAATACTTAAAATTACTTATACTAGATACAGAAATTACTGCAATAAACTTTTAAAAAAAATTAAATTAAATTACGAAAAAAATGAATTTTTAAAACATAAAAATAATCCAAAAGGTACCTGGGATACTATTAAAAAAATTTGTAATCTTTATCGCGTTTCATACCCATCCAATCATTTATTGAAACTATCTTCAAATGAAAGTAAATCTTTAAAATTAGTCAATGATTATTTCGTTAACGTCGGTAATCATTTGGCGAATAAAATTCTTTCTCAGAGTTCTTCTCCACACTCATCTCCCTACCCAAAATCCTCCTATAGCACTTGTAAATCAATGGCCTTACTTGAAACAGATTGTGCTGAAGTAGAGAGAATAATCTTGGGACTTCGTAGCGATTGTGCAACTGGCTGGGACGGCATATCCACTAAGCTTATAAGAGCCTGTAGGAATAAACTAGCCCCTATTATAACTCACATCTGTAATCTTTCGATCCGAACAGGTAGATTTCCTGACATGTTTAAGAAAGCTGTAGTGTATCCAATTCATAAAGGAGGAGATGTAAACTCTTTAAACAATTATAGACCAATATCTGTCCTCCCGACTATGTCCAAAATATTGGAAAAAATTCTTAACACTCGACTGATAAAGTATTTAAGTGCACACAACTTAATAGCCGATAATCAATTTGGTTTTCGGGTCGGGAAATCAACTGAAGATGCAGTTATATCTTTGACCGAGACTGTGGTAAAAAGCTTGGATAAGAGATCAAGGTGTATAGCAATTTTCCTTGACCTTTCTAAAGCCTTCGACACGGTTTCCATCCCTACTCTAATCGCGAAAATGGAGAGACTAGGCATAAGAGGTCTTACTTTAGATATATTTAGGGACTATCTCTCTAATCGATCCCAGTGCATTAAGATCAATCATAAGTATAGTAGTTATAACGTTCTAAGTTACGGCGTTCCACAAGGCAGCATACTGGGGCCAACATTATTTCAAATATATGTAAATGATTTGTGTCAGCTCTCCATACCAAAATGCAAAATTATTACCTATGCAGATGATACTGTTTTAATTGTTGATGGAAATACATGGAAAGATACACAACGCAGTGCAGAACAAGCCCTACGACTTGTGACTGATTACCTATACGCAAATTTACTAACACTTAACATTCTTAAAACTAAATTCATAACTTTTTCATTAAATTCGTCCACACAACCACCATCTACATACACTATTAAAGCACACACATGTACAAATAATTATGGTAATTGCTCGTGTTTAGCTATAGAGAGAACGGAGGCCACAAAGTATTTAGGTATTGTCCTGGATAGTACACTTAACTGGAACTCACATATTGAACAACTTGCATGCCGTATTCGAAAACTCATATATGTTTTTAAGACCCTCAGATACTCGGCTGATAGAAAAACCTTGCAAATCGTATATTGTTCGTTATGCAAATCCCTCCTTGAATATTGCATTCCTGTTTGGGGGTCTGCTAATAAATCATATCTAATGCTCTTGGAAAGATCACAGCGAGCTGTTCTTAAAGTCATGAACTTCAAGCCTTTTCGTTACTCAACTTCATTATTATATAAAGAAACTCAAAATCTCACAGTCAGACAGCTTTATATCCTACGGGTCGTATTAAGAAAACATGTTGATACTCCGTTTCAACCGAACACGTTAGATAAGCGAAGACATGACAAGCCATGTAACTTGGAGCCACATAGAACTATACATGCAAAAAAACACTACTTTGTTCTAAGTTCTCTTTTGTACAATAGAATAAATAAATCTATTAACATTTACTCCCTAAATAAATATAACTGTAAAACAAACTTGACTAACTGGTTACTTAAATTAAACTACGAAGAAACTGAAGATTTGTTAACCGCAAATTCCTAAAATAAATACTTGAATATATACATACATATAAAAACAATCACTTACTCAAATAGACACATTTGCATATAAATACAAGAATCACACCTATAGATACAAGAAAATATATTTGTATGTAATTGTGTGTATTATATTTATTATATTTAACATTTAGGCTATTTTAAACTTTACCTCTTGTTAATCAAACGTCTACTGCTTTTATTTATATAACTAATGTCAATAAATTGCGAAGCTTCCGCGAAGAGCACTGCTTCCTATGATACAGGTCCTGCCTAGTATAGAAAGTAGTGTTTCCATCGCAGAACTAGTAATTTTCAGTAATTCAGTATATTGTAAATTGTAAAATTGTCTTTAAAACCTTATTTTAAGACAACTTTTATTTTTGTATAGAATGATGTACCTTTCAAATGCTGAATGTGTCATTGTAAAGATAGATGGTTATAGTAAATAAATTATTATTATTATTATTATTATTTTGCAATTAATAATGCAATAATGTTTTCTTTCATTGTAGTGTCTGTTTGTAAAATGTTAGATTGAAACTTTTTTGCTTCTAAATCCGTCGTATGAATTTCAGTTTGGTTGGGGCATCTGTCGTCAAATGACTTCAACCAAGTAGGTCCATTCCACCATAGTCCGTAACGTTGTAATTGTTCTACATTCATACCACGACTGGCACAATCAGCCGGGTTTTCCTGCGTTTTAACATACCGCCAGCAGTTTGATGGCATAACTTCTGTAGTTTTCCTAACTCTGTTAGCTACGAAAGGCTTCCAACGATTGGGATCACCGTGAAGCCATCCCAAGACTGCTGTTGAGTCGCACCAACCGTATATTTCGACTTTATGTTCACGTAGACTGCTGACCATTTTCTGCATTAATTTAGCTAATAAATGCGCGCCACACAATTCTAATCTAGGTAGGGACACTTCTGAATTTGAGACCTTTGATTTTGAAGTAGGTACTAGTTTCGTTTTGGCTGCTAAAAGAACCGTTGTATTGTCGTTCTTTAGTGTTCTCACATATATGACGCAAGCATACGCCTTATTGGACGCATCACAAAAGCCGTGCAGTTGGAGGCACGCTTGTTTTTCGCATAACAACCACCTAGGTATTTTGATCTGGTTGATGTTCTCGACATCCAATCTTAATTTATTCCATGCCGCATTGGTTTCCTCAGGTATGATGTCATCCCATTTCAGATCCATTTGCCAAACGGACTGGAATAATAATTTTAATTGAAGTACGACGGGAGCTAACCATCCGAGTGGGTCAAATATTTTTGAAATTTCGCCTAATAAGATCCTTTTTGTAGGTTTGCTGTCGTTGTTCGGTTGCTTATCCATTTTGCATTGAAACGTGAATAAGTCATCTTTTGAGTTCCAAATAAGGCCTAAAGTTTTTGTCGACTCTTTGTGTTTAAAAATGAAGTTTTCGTTCGCATCTGTGCTAATATCCCTTTCCAGTAATTTCGAGGTGTTAGATGCCCACTTACGAAGGTTAAAACCCCCGAGTTTTAAAAGTTCGATTAAGTCTGATTGTAATTGTTTCGTTGATTGGATATCGTACCCTCCGGTAAGGAGATCGTCAGTATAAAATTGTTCACGTACAGCCTTTGCTGCTTCCGGAAACCGGTGCCCTTCATCAATAGCCAGCTGTTTGAGTACTCCCATCGCCAAAAAGGGTGCAGCTTTGGTACCATACGTAACTGTGGCCAATTCATATTCCCTAAGAGTTTGATTTTCAAAGTCGCGCCAAATTATTTTTTGATATTTTTGATCGTCCTCGTGAATTAATACTTGCCTGAACATTTTCTCTATGTCAGCTGTCATAGCGTATTTGTACTGCCTCCACCTAGTTACGAGTAACATGAGATCCTGTTGTAAATTAGGGCCTCGATACATAAGGTCATTTAAACTTAAACCATTTGATGAAGGTTGCGATGCATTGAATACAACCCGCAGTGATGTCGTAGCTGAGTCAGCGCGTTGCACACAATGGTGCGGCATGTAGTAACTGGGTGTCCGGTTACTCAATGCAGGCCGCATGTGATTTAACATAATATATTCAGTTATAAGCGATTTATAATCTTCTGATAATTTTTCGTCTTTCTAAAATCTTTTCTCTATTTGATAAAATTGTGCTAAAGCCTTTCGTTTCGAATCTCCTAGCTTTCTGTCTATGTCGGGGTGCAATGGAAGGCGCACCACGTATCTACCTTCAATATTACGAGTAGTTGTCGATTCAAATAACTTTAAACATTTGTTATCTTCTTCGGACATATCGTTGCTGTCATTGATGTCTTCGATTGTCCAAAAATTGCGTATATCATCTATATTTAGCATAACAACATTGCATTGATAGGATTTAACATTGCCGCATAATATCCATCCCAGGTGTGTTTGCTGTGCTACTGGCATCGAAGGATTACTGTTGATAATACCACTCATGATAATTGAGGGATAAACATCAGCGCCTAAAAGCAGGTCGACCGAGCGACTACGATGAAATTCTGGATCTGCTAACTGTATATTCTCAATATAAGACCAATTTGGCTTGTTGAAAGATTGGTTTGGTAAATTGTTTACCGCATGTTTCATGATAAAGACATCCGCATCTATTGAGAAAGCGTTGTACATTGATTTGATACAGATGTTCATTACACCTCTGCAATTATTTTCTTTCGCTCCTACACCTATAATGATGCCTTTACACTGTTTTCTAGTCAGTCCTAATATTTGGGCGGCGTTTTCTGTGATGAGAGAGGTCTGTGACCCCTGGTCGACCAGTGCACGCATAGTGTGGTCGGTTCCATCTGCTGCTCGGACTCTTATCAGAGCTGTTGCCAACAAGACCTCCTGTGTATCTTGTAAAACGTTCAAGCCTTTTTTTTAGCGGTATTGATTCTGTATTTGATGAGGAAGGCGTCGCGTCATTCAATGTCACAGTGAATAACTCGTGTAATATTGTATTATGTTGACCCTTACAAACACGACAAGTCCGTGTAGAAAGGCATTCTTTACCTTCGTGTTTATACAGACAATTTTTGCATAATGATAATTTTAACAACGTTTGTCGTTTTACCTCGGGTTGAAATTCGAGAAACGTTTTGCAATTAAATATACCGTGGTCTTTTCCACAAACGAGGCATTTTTGTATGGTAGAACGGAAAGTTTTATGATTTGAATTGAAGGTTTTATTAGGTATATTTTGATAATTATTACAGGGCTTAAAATATTGAGATTTTTTAGGATTTAAAAATTGCTGCGTATAACGAGTATTCTGTTGTTGGCGTTGCTGAGGATGAACTAAACTAACGTTGTCTGATTTCCGTTTTGATGACTCAAGAGCAGTAAATTTCATTTCTAAAAAGTCCAAAAACTCTTGAAGTGATGGTAAATCTCTTGGTTTTTGCAAAGATTCGATGTATTCTTTATGCGTGTCGGAATCCAATTTTTGTGCAATTAGGTACACAACTAAAGGATCCCAATTCGATATGTTAACCCCAAGGTTTTTCACCGCGTGTAAACACTCGTTAGTTGTATCGTGGATTCTTCTAATCCCTGCTGCTGACTGTACTTGCATATTTGACAAATTCATTAAAACGTTCATATGCGAATTAAAAATTAATTTCATGTTATTGTAACGTTGATTTAAAATATCCCAGGCAACTTGATAGTTTTCAGAGGTAACATGTAAATGTTGTATTAATTTTTCAGGCTCATTGCGAAGCTTACTTTTTAAATACTGCATTTTTTGTGAATTAGATAAGGACCTATTTTTGTGAATGGTTTCAGTGAATAAATCCTTAAAGGATACCCAACTGTGAAAATTGCCAGTAAAAGTTGGAACGTCAATTTGTGGTGTAGCTTTCTCCCTATGACACTCAGACCACATCTTACCATTTATCTCCTTCTTGAGGCTGTTAAACATCGCCTCATATTGGTTAAATTTGTTTTCATACAAAATCTCCTCTCCATCTGTTACACTTTCGATCTCCCAATGTAATGAATCAATCACCGACCATCTGCTTAGTAAAGATCTTAAAGCATCATCGAACTCCCATTTTTCAGATAGACTGTTGACGTCTATGTTGCTGACTGTCCTATCAAACGCTTTAAAATTGGCAGACTGCTTTCGTAGCATTTCGTCCACTTTGCTCAAGGAGCCTCGAGACCTGACAGGGGTCATCTTCGCTTCTAGAGGAGGCTGATCAGAAGCACTTGACTGGTTGTTGTTACCCAACTCCGGTTTTTCTTCAGAATGTTGGCCACTGCTACCTGGCTGTTGACTATCTCCAATCTCAGTCGTTTTAGCCTGTTTCAATGCTTTGAGATGTTGGCTAAAATGACCCTTCACTGAGTTGTACAGTTGAAGTGTCTGTTCATACTCAGAATTTACAAAATACGCATGAGTTCTGCTTCCTACCGAAATGATGCGATCATGATTATACTGGTACTCCGACCAGTAAGAGTCAAGCTGTTGTATTCGACGTTGAAAGTAGTCTGGGGTCTTACGACCCTCACCATCTTTTTTATAATTACGGTGCAAAGTTTTAATTGCTTCAACAATTTCGACTTGTGAAATATAAAGATCCTCCATAGTATACAAATAAAGGTAAGAAAAAATGGAAAGATCTTACTTTGATTGCTGCCTACGGCTCTGATTGCTGCTGCTGCTGCTGCGTTGCTGCTATTCCCAATAGCTTCGTGATGTGTTGTGCTGATTGATGTGCTGCTTGTGGGCTGCAAGATCACTGCTGCCGATGTAAGTGACCACTGAACTCCACACTATGCACTGATTCACCACGTGGTCCACTGCCCGTTAGGTTATACGAAGCACGAGGTCCCGCAGGTTATAGTTCGAAGGACCAAATTGATGTACGGTTTATACATCAAGTTAATAAAAGATTTGTTTCAAAGTTTGAATTAACTGATTTATTAATTAAACTGATAATGATTAAACTGACTGAATGATTATGAGCACACGTTGTACGCGGTCGCGGTAATGACGTGAACTGAATAAGGCGGCGATGACGGAAACGAACAATGCTGACTTAACATTTGTACGAGACCGTACAGGTTCGAATAGTTGTTATTATCACGTACTATAATGTCAATCTGTTTGTTTAAGTTATTATTGTTACCTATGTTGCTATTAATAATGTCCCATGTTGCCTTACATTTATTACGATTATTGTCTATATATTTTTTTTGCCCGATGCGTTTTGCTTGATATATGCATTTTTTTAATAAGTGGTTGTAGGTTTTGTATGCATAAGCATTTATCCTTTTATTGGCATTCGACAGTTTATACGATAAATACAAAATTCTTTTACGAATACTTGATTTACGTATCCCTTTTGTTATCCAGAGCGACTTTTTAGAATTATCTGTCTTTTTTACATTAGTAACGGGAAAACATAAATTATAAAAGAGAAGTATAAGGTCGTGGAACTGATTAAATTTGTCATTTAGGGTATTTTCCTCGTAAACTTCTGAAAATGATAAGGATGCCATGCACTGACGAAATTTTTTGATATTATCTTGACTGTAATCCCGAACAGTCTCATACCAACACGAAGAATTTACATTTTTCCGGATATCCAACGTTAAGGTTTGCCCTGTTTCATGATCTGATAAGGCTAGATAATGGATATTTGGGTTAACATTTTTTATATTACTTATGATTAAATCCAAACAGGCTAGATTTCTAGTTGGTTTATTTATATGAATTTCAAAGTTATAATTATTAAGAATAGTTTTTAGTTCGCATGTCCTATTATTTTGTTTTAGAATGTCTATATTAAAATCCCCACATATTACAGTTTTTTTATTAGCTTTTTTGGTGCATAAATAAAAAAGCAATTCTTCTAATTTATTATAAAATATCTGAATGTCCCCATTGGGTATCCTATATAAGCAAATAATTATAAGATTCAATGTAGTAATCTCGATTCCGCAACATTCAAATAGAAAATTACATGATAAACTTTTAGTGTATGATAATAACATGAATTCCAAGAATTTTCTTACAAGTATGCAGGTACCACCACGCTTCACTGTCCGTGAATATGCAGAGGCCATTTTAAAAGAGGGTATTTTTAACAAATGCTCTGTACCCTTTTGAATGAATGTTTCACTTAAACAGATTGCGTCAATGCAAAGATTGTTTTGTTGTGACAGTTCTGAGATAGTAATGTCAATATCCTCCGATTTATTTATTGCCCCTGCTATATTTTGGTGTAAAATACAAAATTTTTGTGTTACTTTAGGGACGAAAAAAGTTGTTTTTTGAATTGTGAGTGCTATTAGAAGTGATAAAGGATTCTGTACGCGGCAATGAATTTAAGTCAGTATGAGTTATTTGTTTACTTTTTTGTTTATCAAAGTAGTAGGGGATTGTTCCTTTCTTATGTTTATATGAGAATGGCGAAATATCCTCTATTGTGGTATGAGCAGTTAAGTTAAGTTTTTTAAAATAGTAAGGAATTGTTCCTTTTTGTTTATTTAAATACCTATTCTCATAGCATTTTATTATGTTTTTAAGATTTTTAGGATCTAAATATTTATCGCTGTAGGTGTCACAATTGATTTCAAAGAATAAAACTTTAAACAAATGCGATAGGTATGATTAGTAATTGGTAGTAAACAAGTACTTAGGTACACCTGATGACAAATGTTTATTCAATGAGATGAATTTACAATTACGATATGTTGCTATCAGGGCTCGTAGATGATTATTTAAATGGGTTTCATTAAGATACACATTTTGCGTTACTTGTGTTATATAAACTCTTATCTTTCCAACCGATTGCAACTTATTTAGACTAGCGCTTAGGGTATTAAGTATATTGTAAGGATTTTTATCGTTTCCTCCTATTGAAATTACTAATATGTCGCCTTCTTTGAGTTTATCTAGTAAACTATCACAGTAAGTTAAAGATTCGTTACACAAAGAACCAGGTTTTATAAAGGATGATATACAATATGTTCCTTTATTGCCGAACTCTTTACGGTCTAAAAAATATTTGTAAAGTCCAATAGCATGCTGGTCGCCTAAAATGTGCACAATATTTCTCCGATTTATTATTTTAGAAACATTGTTTATTGTCCTTTGGTTCTCAGATTTTGTAGAGTTGTCCTTGTTATGTTGAGTTGTAGTTCCTTGTATAGATATTGGCACAGTCGATTTTGACTTTGCTGGCGTCGAACTAGCACGTTGAAGGTGACGATGTGGAGCTTCAACCGTAGCTTTAATTGGGGAAGTAAAACAAACATTTCTATCGATTTCGCTGATTTTTAAAGATTTAAATTTTTGCTCGTAATTTGTAAGCTGCTCTTTTAACTTCATGTTTTGCTTGTTCAAGTTCTTCTTTAATCTCTTCGTTAGCGATGTTGAGTTGTTTTTGCAGCTGACTAATTTCATATTTTAAATGAGTACATTCAGAATTGTTTTCGGATAACGAAACACTAGGAATACTAGTATAACTAAGTTCCAGTTCAGATGAATGTGATATATTCTGTTGCTGAGTATTGGTGACGGATTTATTTAATCGTACTCTGACTTGGTTATCTGACTTCTTTCTGAATGTTATGTTGTTTGTTAGTGACATTTTTTGTAAATATTTTATCTTATTTCTTTTTACTAAGTATTTTATTATTATCCTTTAAAGTAAAAAAAAAAAAATGCTTATAACGGTAGCGATCTTGGTGACTTCAATTATACAGCGTTCTTCGTACCAATGCACCACGGTAAGTGTTCAATGATTTACGAAAAATAGCACTCAATTGAACTCCACGAACAGCTGATCGAAGGTTGTTGACCTTTTGTTACTAGCGAGATTTATGCTTTTTCACCGGTATGTTTACGATATACCCACTTGACGAGACAGTTAATAATGGTTATCACAATTATTACGATAGTTAATTAGCAAATTATCACTATGTCGATGTAAATTATCACAATGATTCACATTTTTCACTGTGCATTATCAGTTCTCACTATAACTAGATTTCTTTTTTCAAGTTTGCGTCGGATGGAATAGTCACTATTGGCTTTTGAATAACTTCACTTCTCTTTATACGATCGAGTCTCAAACGATATCACTTGTTAATTGTATGTTTCTTAACACAATATGACTAATTTTGATAGGAGATATACACTATTTTATTTATTTCGAATAAATATATACGGAGACGATGTTTAGCTGTCAGCGCCTCTAGCGGGGAGTTTTTGTTGTCTATTTGTGATATTCTGGATAAGGCGTCGGCGACGGGGTTTTGCGATCCAGGCAGGTGTCGTATGTCGGACGTAAATTGTGCTATGTAGTCCAAGTGACGTAATCGGCGTGGTGATATTTTTTCCTTACAAACTGATTGTTTTTGCTTGGAAGTGTAACACAATGGCTTGTGATCCGTGTATATTATGAGTTCGCGGCCTTCAATGTAATTTTGAAAATGGCATATGGACATATATATTGCCAGAAGCTCTCGATCGTAGGTGCTGTATCCTTGCTGGGTTTCTGACAATGCTTTGGAAAAGAAAGCAATGGGTCTCCAGGTGTTATGTATTTGCTGTTGGAGAACGGCTCCGACTGATGTCTGTGATGCGTCGGTCATGATTGATAGTGGGGCGTAGGATGAAAGTGGACTGAGTACAATGGCGTTTTTCAGGCCTTCCTTGCACTGTCTGAATGCTTCTTTGGTTTCCTCGTTCCAAGTGATTGTAGAATTGTCGCGTTTTTTGTTTCCGCGCGTGTATGCATTCAATGATGACTGGTATTGAGCAGCGTGTGGTATACTCGTGCGGTAGAAATTCAACATTCCCAGAAAACGTTTTAATTCTGATATAGTTTTCGGTAGTGGGAATTCGTCTATTGCGCGTACTCGTTCAGGGGATGGTGTTATTCCTTCGGGTGTGATTTTATAACCCAAAAAGTCCAATTCCTGAGTACCAAGGATGCATTTGTCCATGTTTACTGTGATGCCATGGTTATTTAGACGCTTGAATACTTCGTCGAGTTGTTCTCGGTGCTCTTCTTCGGATGATGAGGCTATGAGGATGTCATCCACGTAACAGAATACGAAGTTCAAACCAAACATGATATCGTTTATGAATCTCATGAATGTTTGACCGGCGTTGCGTAATCCGAAAGGCATTCTTGGGAATTCAAACAAACCAAATATCTTGTACCGGGATCTGGTTGTACGCTCTTTTGATGTCCACGCGTGAAAATATGGTCTTCTTAGGAAGCAGGTACGTGAAATCCAAGAGACGTGGGATGGGGTAGCGATCGGGCTTGGTAATGGCATTCAGTTTTCTGTAATCGCCACATAATCTTATGCCTCCGTCCTTCTTGGTGGTCTCGTGTATAGGACTAGACCACGAGCTTTTAGAAGGGCGGCATATGCCAGTTTCCAGCATGTGCTCTATTTCCTGCTTAACTAATCTGTACTTGTCTGCAGAAAGCGGGCGACACTTTGAGTGAACAGGATGACCTTCGGTGATGATGTGGTGAACGACATGGTGCTTGGGGGTTTCCTTGGCGCAGAATGGTTTGGTGATGTCGGGATACTTTCCAATCAGGCTTGCGTACGGTGAATTGGAATTGACAGTGGTTAGACTGGGTGTATCACAGTTCGTAACCTGTCCAGGTATCCGTAATCCCGTGACATCATCTATTAGCTTCTTACGGCGCATGTCAACTAAAATGTGGTGTTTAGCTAAGAAGTCTGCACCTAGGATTGGTTGTTTGACGTCAGCTATGACGAACGTCCATCTATAAGGTCGGCGTAATCCGAGATCCAACTCAAGCGCTTTTTCGCCATATGTTTTGATTTCACTCCCGTTGGCGGCGTATAATTTGTAGTCACTCGGTTGAGATGCCTTTTTGAATCTCGGTATGACAGAGATGTTTGCTCCTGTGTCAACCAAGAACCGATAACCACTTTTGCGGTCGGTAACGGATAGGCGGCTAGATAGGAATATAGCGCTGACGTCCGCCTCGGTCAACGCTAGTGAGAGTTTTCCGAATTCGACTCCCACTCACATGGTTGCTGACATTTTCTAGCACGCTCTCGAAATCGTACGTGGTAGTAACAAATGTAGTTGCTATTCGTTACTCTTCTGGGCGACTGGATATGACGTCTTGAGCTGCGTCTTCTAACACCTTGCTTATATTGACTTCTAACTGAGCTTGCCTGGTTATTTCTTAGTTTTGCTATCTCGAGTGATAATTTGTTAACTATATTCAGCAGCTCGTTTACGGGAAATGTAGAATTTGGCCCAGTAGTTAATGCCGTGGTATTTGTAGGTGACACGTTGTAACCTTCAGTTGCTCCAGGTACTGTGTCTTCGCGCAAAACAGGCATTTTGTGAAGATCGAGGTGATGGTCCGCCAGATGCTTATTCATCAGAGTGCCGTCTAAGGTTGCCGGGTCGTCGAGGTTGCCTAATGTTGGTTCCTCAGTTGCTCTTCCGTTGGGTGCTGCTGAGGCGAGGTTTTGCTTCGTAGGGGCACCGCTTGGTTGGAATCACCAATGTTGTGGGTTCCTCTGTTGGTGCTGTGCTGCGACGGGATACTTCTTCTTCGGAACACTTCTTAGACGGGTTGCTGCTTAATAGGGTTGCTTCTTCGTCGGGCTGCTTCTTAGTCGGGGTCACCAATGTTGGTGTGTGGCGTGTGTTGTATGTTGAGATTGTTATTTGGTGAGTATGAAGGGAACACACGAGTAATTCACACCAAACTTGATTTCATACTAATTTATTATATATAATTATTGTAAAAGAAACTTATTGCTAACGTGACATATTGTTGGTATTTAGAACGCGTGAGTACAAAGTGCATTCACAGGTTAATGCCACCACAACAGCTATGCGCCACTTATCCAGCCACATAGGTAGTAAGTCGAGTAGCCGCTGCATCTAATAAAAAAAATAAAATAAATAAATAAAATAAATAAATAAAATAAAAATAATAAATAAGCTTAGTGTACATAAATCACGGGATGTGACGAAATCAGGCCTCAGGAACTTAAATATTTAAAAAAACAATTAAGTCCGATATTAGCAAACTTTATCAATTTATGTATACAAAAATGCACATATCCGTCATTATTAAAAACAGCCCTAATACGGCCAATATATAAGCAGGGAAGTCATCTAGACTATACAAATTACCGTCCAATTGCTATATTATCAATAATAAATATCATAACTGAAAAAGTTTTAGTGTCACAAATAAGTAGGTTTCTCGAAAAAAAATGCACAATTACAGATGTGCAACATGGCTTTCGACCTAACAGGAGTACCACAACCGCCTTGGCAGGCTTTTCAGACTATATTAACTCAAGTCTGGACAATAGAATGCATGTTGTTGTGCTATTCATAGATTTTAAAAAAGCTTTTGAAACACTAGACCATTCTATTTTGTTACAAGCGATGCGGGAATGTGGGATTAGAGGACCGCTTAATGATTTTTTCACACCTACCTATCAAATAGACAGTTAAAGGTATCAGTTGTGGGCGCGACGGGTTCACTAGAAAATGTAATGTACGGTGTTCCGACCGGATCTGTGTTTGGGCCGACAGGGTATATTATGCATGTAAACAGTTTATGTAATGTTGTTAAAACGTGTCGTATGTATATGTATGCTGACGATACATGCCTTATGTACGCGGACAGAGACCTAAATAATGCCGTATTTAACGTACAGCAGGACTTTAACAATATTAGCAAATGGGCTCATGATAATGGAATCATAATAAATCTTAATAAGACAAAATGCATGCATATACATTCACCATATATGAAAGTTCCGGGGGTGATAATTAGTATACTGGGCCATAATTTTGAGTGCCTCCACCAAAATTTTAAGCAATGTTCATGTCAAGAAATAGATTTTTTTTTTTTTTATTATAACACAAAAACTCCACAGACTGATCTCGTCCGTGCCTTTTGTCACAATAGTTCTTCTTTTTTTTTAACAATATTCTTTATTTCTTAGCTCCACGTTAGGCCATCGCTGTCACCATCACACTGTCGTGTGCGGTGGTGACAACGTTGGCAATTAAAGAAATCTTACAATAATTACGCTTAATATATATATAGGACCATTTATCATTTTTATTTACGTGGTATGTATAATTCGGTGCATTGTACATAGATGTATAAGTGTGGTGATTTTGTTTTTTTTTTTTTCTTTTACGTATAATGCTAATCTATTGTATATAATTCTAAAGACACTACACTCTAATTACATTGTTATTACTGTGATACATTGTTGTTACTTGCGATTTAATTCTTTCCGGAGGCCACTTCGAACGTGCAATTTACCTTATCTGTGATTTTTGAGTCCCTGTTACGGATTGCCATGGAGATGTTGTAATCTTCCAGCCTTTCATCGGTGGCAGTCATAGCTCTTAGGATGAACTGAGCTACGGCGTCATCGCTGTAGTCGGTGTAGTAAATGCAGCTGGTGGTATGACGCGATACTGCCACTACAGCGTGGGGGACGCTGTTGTGCAAGTGGAGGTGCTTTGTGGAGGCACGCACAATTACCGTCGTCTCGCTCGTTAATCCCTGTGCTTCGTGTATGGTCAGGGTGCGCGATCCCTCCCCACTCCCAAAGCCCTCTTTCTTCAGACTCTCCTTCTCGGCTTGGGTGTGTACCAAGTAGAGTGTCCTCTCGAGGGTCTTTGGGATCAGCGCATCGGTGTACCGCTTCAGCTTCAGGGATCTCATACGCGACGTGGACGAGTATATGCCACTGTATACCTCGCTTAGGGCATACGCTACGTCCACCGGGTTCCTGTGCGTGCACAACAGTTCTTGGCTTATCCTGGTTATCTGGTTTGGTCGACAGTATCGCAGTTCGAAAAGGTTGTTGCGTTCTATGAACGGCAGCTGGTTAACATCTCCGAGGAGCACCACTTCTTCCGCTCCGGTCAGTCTTATCGCTATCACAAGGCCCCGAAATGGTTCATGAGTACCTCGTCGACTAATAGTCGTCTGCAACTGCCTTTTGAACCATTTACTAGTATCGAGGCTAATCTGCGTACCCTTGTTGTGGCAAACTTTCCGGACTTTCCAGTGCGGAGGGCGAGTCTCTCTCGGAGGTCTTTCGCTGCCTCCGTCGTAGTTGTGATAACAATGTCGTTTTTGTCCTGAAAGTTATTCACTATCCAAGTCAATTTCCCGCCGCCCGGGACCCCATTAATCCACGAGAATGCTGGTATGTCCCATGTGTCTGGAGTGAAGCCGCCGCATTCGCCGGATAGGCTATCCGCCATCGCTAGAATTTTTTCGTCTAGCATTATCCTGGTGCAGCGGGCTATCACTACTAGGGGATCATCAGCTGGGGTGTGAAATTTGTCCCGGCCTGTTCGCTCGCTCTCCTCTTCGTCCTTCGCAACGAAACCTCTGGTTGCACTGTAAGCTGCCATGTGACTTCCAGTTTCCTCGCCTGCAATCGTCTGGGAGGTTTCGTTGTTGTATATGGCAGCTTCTGCTTTCTCGAGTCTCTCTTTTAGTAGCCTTAGATCTTTGTGAAGGAAGGATTGCATGATGTTATGGCTTGTCCTCTTGTTGTCCTCCTTTGTCGCTACTGTTAATGCTTTAAACTCGAGAAACGCGTTTATAAGGTGGTCCAGAGGGTTCTTCGCTTCCCGGAGAGTTGGCGGTTCGACCAGGCCTTTGTCCGCTTTCGTCATGGCGGTCTTTGGCTGTAGTGAGTACCTTTCAGGTGATTTTGTCAGTCTTGTGTATGTGTCTAACTTTTGAGTGTAGTGTTTTGTGCCTGGAATCTGTTGAGAGGCGGCTTTGAAAGTCTTCATTATTGCTGACAGTATTCCCTTCTTTGCGCTTTGTTCGGCTTGCTTCTGATCTGCAGAACTTTCAGCGGATCTTTTCTGCTGCAGTCTCTCTGACCCGCTGACTTCCTCAAGGCTTGCTATGGGGTGGCCCCATCTGTCTTCGGGGCTACGGGAGGAGGATGGGCCTGCCTTGTGTGGTTTTAGAAAACTGAGGTTTTCGCCCCTGTCTTCGTATACCACTACCTCATGTTTTTCCGAGGCTTTGAGGCTCCCTGTGTAATCCTCCGCTCTGCCCTTTATATACCCCACCACCATAGCGTCGAGGCTTATTACCCTTGGTGTTGATGCGGGTTCCTCACCTGGTTGCCCTAGTCTTAGCAGTACTGCACACGCTTGGGCGAACTGGGTCTCTTCTTCGCTCCCTTCAAATAGTGCGATCGTTTTGTTTCTAGTTCGCACTATTTTGCAGCGCTTGCGTACCACCGAGATTTCAGACAGTGCGTTATACGTTCTGCGCTTCATTGTGGCTCTGAAGGTGCTGCCGTTTAGCAGAGCCGCAAGGCCAGGTGAAATGGCTACTCTGCCTGAGCACTTTGTATTTCAGAAGCTTATGCCGAGACACTCTTCGTTGTTATCCATAAATAGGGCCACTCCCCGAATTGTCAAGCTGGGTTCTCCTTGTTCAGCCTCTTGCAGCAAGTTATTAAATGCTGTTATAGTATTGTCGAGAGGGCTTTGGTGCGGGGTGTGGTCCCCGGTCGTTTGGAGCGTGCTGGTTGGCGTTATTGTGGGATTTGTGACTGTCTGCAATAATGTAGAGTTTCTTTTACATACGATCCGGAAGATGGAGTCCAGATAGGCAAGGAAGTGTGTCCTCTTTTCATCTTCTCCGAGGATAGTTGCCAGATTTAGCTTCTGTAATTTGGCACCAATTTTGTACTCCGTGTCCATTCGGGTCGCTAGGAATCTGGGGCATTCCAAGATCACGTGCCAGACTGATTCGCTGATGTTGGGGTCGCATTCGAATCCGGGGCTATCTTTTAACTTGAACCGGTGTAAATACTCCCCCATTCCTCCGTGTCCCGTCAAAGCTTGCACTTGTGTTGGTGTCAGTTTGGTCTTCCTTATGATCGCCTAGGCCTTGCTCACGTCTGGAAAGAAGGTCTTCGTAACTGACCCGGTGCTAGAGGTGGTGTAGCGATCCTGCCACTTACGGATCGATTCCTCTCTAATTTTTCTTTTGACGAAGGACAACGGGGTTTCTGCGTAGTCCAGGGTGGCTGACGTGTTCTTGGCCGCTGATTTTGCTAACACATCTGCCCGTTCATTTCCAGCGGTCCCGATGTGAGCTCTGACCCAGAACAGCTGAACGTGTCTTCCTTCCCTTCTTATCCCTCTGATATTTTCTTTTATTGCCTTCGTCAGAGGGTGAGACGGTCTTGGGTTTTCGAGTAGTTCTAGCGAAGATCTTGAATCGCTCATGATGTTAACGTTTTTGTGTCTGCTCGATCTCGCTTGTTCCACAGCCTTGTGTAATGCATACAGTTCGGCTTGGAATACCGTACAGGAAGGATCTAGACTATAGGTCGAAAAACTGGTTTCCCTTCCGTCTTCCCACCATGTTAGGGCAGCTCCTGTCTTTTCTGCTATCTTGCTGCCATCGGTATAGACGTGGGGTCCGACGATATGGTGGTTATTTAGAGACTCGGGATCTACGCTCTCCAACACTTTATATGTGGTCGTTGTAAGTGCGGAGGGGTGAGGTAGGTCTTCGTATCTCACCGTTTGTTCCAGTTTTGTTCCAGATGGTAGATAGTCTGTTGACACGTTTTTCTTGGCCTTATACAGGCTTGCCGATTCTTGGATCCGGAGGTCTAATGGGAGCAGCCCAGATAGGACGAGTGCGGCGGTTAGTGACACGGTTCTGTATGCCTTGCAGGCTTTTTGGGCGAAGCCTCTTTGCAGTGCATCCAACTGACTCTTGTTCATTTGGAGGTCTGTCGCCTGAGACCACACGCTTGAGGCATATGTCACTATCGGTTCTATTACCGCGATGTAAATCGTTCGTACTACTTCGGTGTTTAGGCCCCAAGTCACCTTCGCGGCGCACGCTAGTTGTTTATATATACCTGCCGCTTTCCTGCATACTGCAGCCACGTGCGCATTGAAGTTGAGCTTGTTGTCTATGGTGAGGCCTAGGAGCTTCATCTCTTTTACCAGATGTAGTTGAGTGCCCGACATATAGAGCTTTGGGGGGTCGAATTTTATCTTTTTGGTGATGAGCAGCGCGTTGGTCTTGTGCGGTGCAAACTTGAGCTTTGTTCCGGATCCCCCATGTGACTACATCCGACAGAGCGCTATTAGCTGACTGCTCCAGGGATTCAGTTTTGGCACTCGAGAACACCAGTACAATGTCGTCCGCGAACGCTTGGCAGTACACCTCTTTGCCGGTTAGGTGGTTAAGTAGCGGGTCTAGGATGATATTCCAGAAGGTCGGTCCTCCGATGGATCCCTGGACGCAACCCTTCGTGGTTTCCTTTTCATACGCCGCTCCGGCAAAGTTGATCTTTACCTTTCGGTCTTGGAGGTACGAACTGGCCATCACGTAGATGTTTTTTGGGCATTTTCTCCTCATTAGTTGGTGTTTCAGTGCCGGCCACCATGCGTTATCGAAAGCCCCCTCTATGTCCAGTGAGACTAATAGTACGATCTTTTTGTTGTTAATTTCGGATCGTACATGTTCCATGAGGTCATAGAGAGCGTCTTCGGTTCCGCGTTGCGGCAGGAAGCCATATTGCACACTGTTTAGAGTTGGAAGGATGTGCCATTGGATTCGGCCTACCATGAGCTTTTCGATAATCTTGCCCATGATTGGTAGTAGACCGATAGGTCGATACGACTTTGGGTTCGTGTAGTCGTCCTTTCCTGGCTTCCGGAGGATAACAACATGAGCCGTTTTCCACTGCTTGGGGAAGTATGCTAGTTCGAGGCATTTGTTGGTAATTGCCATGAACGTTTCCCTTTCGCATTGGATCGCCTCTGTGCAGATGTCGGCAGTCAGCCCATCGTTCCCGGGAGCTTTCTTTGGGTTCATGGCTCTCAGCACCAGATCGAGTTCTGCTGGTGTGAAGCTCGGGTCATCCGCCGACAGATCCGCTGGTTTTCCCTCCGTCAATTTTCGGAGCTGCATGTGGTATTGTTTGTCTGTTGTTGTGGAGTCCTCAGGGTAGAAAGTGTCAGCGAGGAGTTTCGCCGATTCATCTGGGGCCAGGGTCTGGCCGCTGGCGTCTTGCAACAGTTGGTCTTCCTGCCTCCTCGCTGTTTTCCTGATGACTCTGTGTATACCATCCCACATGCTCTCTTTCTCCTGCGTTGTGCAGAAATCCTTCCAGCTCTTTGTTTGTGCTTCCTGGACTTTTTGGTTGTATATTTCCTTAGCCTTTACGTATTTTGCCTTGTTTTTGTGTATATTATTATTACGCATCTTGTATTTGTATATTAATATCATATTTGATTACTTTCTACACTGCTGGTAGGTAGAAGTTATCGTAAGGCATTTATTATTTTTATAAAATTTATATAATTTAAATAGTTGTTGTAGTATTTACTTAATATATATTTTGTTTATTTTTATCGTGTATCATGTCATCGGATGATAGCAATGCGCATAAATTAGTTTTCTCTTCTGCCTCAGACGGATTAAGTAGTAACGACAGCTTTGAAAGTATTCCTCCATTAAACGAAACGCTAGATTCTTACTTCTCAGATGTACTGAAAAATTTTAATGTTGTCCATATCAATGCACAGAGCATTCCAGCACATTACCCCGACTTGTTGTCAACATTTGATAGCACACATATTCATGCTATTCTAATTTCAGAATCATGGCTCAAGCCATGTCTTTCGTCTATAGCGTACTCGCTTCCTGGGTTTCATTTAATCCGAAACGACCGCACTGTTCGGGGCGGTGGGGGAGTTGCAATTTACCTTCGTTCCCATATTCCATTTTCAATCGTAAGTATGTCTCAGCAGGGTGTTTCTGGGAACGAATCGGAACATCTTTTTCTGGAAGTCCAACTTTCAAATGCCAAACTACTCCTTGGCGCTTTTTATAGTCCTTCACTCAGCATCGACTACTTTGCCTGCTTAGACAAACTGCTTGAAGACCATTGTCCTCTTTTCGACCATACAATTATTATGGGTGATTTTAATACTTGTTTACTCAAGCAGGATATCAGATCTCATAAATTAAAGTCCTTAGTCGATGCTGCTAACCTACATATTCTACCTCTTAGCGCAACACACTTCTTCCCTAACTGTGACCCCAGTTTGCTTGATTTAATGATTGTATCATCATCAGATCATGTTGCAAAGTATGGTCAGTGTGCAGCTGAGGGCTTCTCATACCATGACCTTCTTTATTTGTCATATAAAATCCGAACTCCAAAAGCTAAGTCAAAAATTCTATTTCAGCGTAATTTTAGTGGGATGGACGTTGAAAAACTCCGAAGTGATGCTACTCATATTGATTGGGATGTGATAGGAAGGGCGAACACTGTTGACGAGCAGGTGGCACTTTTTAATTCTTTGCTGATACAATTATATGACTTACATGCTCCTGTTCGTCCAGTTCGACGTCATCCACCTGCCCCATGGCTTACGGATGAAGTAAAAATGCTTATAAATAAGAAAAAATTGGCCAAGTCGAAATATAAGTCAGATGTTACCGAGGTTAATTTTGAGCGGTACAAATCCGCAAGAAATCGCTGCAATATGGTGTGTAGAGATTTACAACGACGCCATATCCATAAGTCTGTTCAAAATGAAGACCCAAGTAGGGTATGGAAATTTCTAAAAACATTAGGAATTGGGAAATCACCTAAAAGTTCTCTCCCGCACAATTTGGACTTAAACAATTTAAATTGTCATTTTTCCGCCACGTCTTGCATTGATAGCGAAACTAAAGCACAAACCCTAAATAACCTTTCACGTATTCCCATTCCAAACTCTTCTTTATTTTCATTTAGTCAATTTTCCGATCGTGATGTTGAGAAAGCAATACTGTCTATACCATCTAATGCGGTCGGTAGTGATTTCATTAGCCGTAAGATGATCGTACCTCTCCTTGACATACTGCTTCCTCATATTACGTCCATCCTAAATAGTTCCATCCGTAATAATTTATTTCCATCTTCCTGGAAAGATGCTCATGTTATCCCCTTACCTAAAAAACCTAATCCTTCCGATGTCGCCCATTTTAGACCCATTTCCATACTTCCTTTTCTGTGCAAAGTCCTTGAGCGCCTTATACATAAACAACTAAGTTCCTTTATTTCCAATCATGCCTTATTAAATCCTTTGCAATCCGGTTTCCGTCCAGGTCACAGTACGGCTACTGCCCTATTGAAAATCACGGACGACATACGCATGGGCATGGACAATCAACAGTTAACGGTTCTGACGCTGCTGGATTTCAGCAACGCGTTTAACTGTGTAGACTTTGATGTCCTCTTAGGGGTATTGCGTTCTCTCTGCATATCTCCGACGGCTATTGATTGGTTTCATAGTTACTTGCATGGGCGCCGGCAGCGTATTCAAATCGATAACAAATTCTCGAATTGGTCAAATACGAATGCTGGCGTACCACAAGGTGGCGTGTTGTCTCCTCTCCTCTTTGCCATTTTCATTAATTCTATTAGTCTCCAACTCACTTCGCTTTACCATCTATATGCAGACGATTTACAAATTTATAGTCATGCCACTCTGACCAACGAAAATGTTTTACCCATCCCCACTAAAATCACGCTTGCTCAGTCTCTTCTTCTACCTATACTTGACTATGCTGATGTGTGCTATCCTGACATCACGGAGGAGCAATTAAATAAACTTGAGCGTCTTCAAAACTTGTGTATAAGGTTCATATTTGGTTTACGAAAATATGACCATGTCTCTGAATATCGCACTAAACTCAAGTGGCTCCCAATTCGCCTTCGCCGAAATGCTCATATTCTGTCTCTTCTTTACTGTATACTATTTAATCCGACTTTCCCTCAATATCTCAAGCAACGTTTCCAATTTCTTCACCTATCCCATGACCGATCTCTTCGCTCCACTGAAAACCTTTCCCTCTTCACTCCTCCCCACTCAACTTCCTTCTACAAAAAATCCTTCACTGTTCTAGCTATCCGTCTATGGAATTCCCTTCCTGTATCTATTCGAAAAGCACAATCTTTATACTCTTTCAAAAATCTCGTAAAATCCTACTACCTTGAACTCTAACTCCCTCTTTACTCTTATTTAATAATTATGCTTTTCCGGTATCCCGTTTCTTCATCTTATGTAGTCTCTCTCCTATCAGTTCATTGCTATCATTGACTGTATATTTATTCTTTAGCTCTGTTTTTGTTGATTATCTACCTAAACTTTTCTTATTGCACCTCACCTTTCTATATTTATCACTTACTATAACTCCATACCTTTAGGTCGTCTGGAAGAAATCGCTGTTTAGCGATAAGACCGCCTTTTGTATTGTTATTTAAATTTTTGTGTTCTATGTTATCTTTACTGTTTGGTACAATAAAGAGTATTATTATTATTATTATTATTATTATTCTTTTATTACTGCCTCTCTCCGGTGGGGTGCAGCGTTTCTTATTCTCCTTTTCTTTTTGATTGTGTCTTTTTGGGCCTCTTCAACGATCTTTGACCACCAAGGCGGCCTAGTTTTCGCTTTCCGAGGTCCAAGTTTTGGTACGGCCTTGTCGCACGCTTCTAATATGGCAGCCGTGTAATTCGTGACCATATTTTCGATGTCCTCGGGCGTTTTCCCTTTTTTAATGGTATTTGGGGTGATGTTGTATTCCCCGAGTAGAGTCTTGAAGTGTGTGCGGAATTCAGGCCAGTTCGCCTTTTTTTGTGTTAAAGACGCGTGTGGTTGCGGTTCTTGTTGGTTTTAGCGCCGCGTCCAGTCGTATCACAAAGGTGATAGCATTATGGTCCGATGTTGTTATATTTCCGTCCACTCTCCAATTGTCCACTCTCCTAAGGAGCGACTGACTGCATGCTGTCACGTTACGGTTACGGCAAGTTACGGTTTGAGCAGCTATGGGTGCACATTTAAGACGTACATAGATAAAATAAAATTATTACAAGTACGATTCTTAAAGCAATTAACAAGTATCAATATCAAAAAGAAATATAAAGATAATTATGTACAACTTTTTAAAGTATGTAAAATACTACCAATAGACCATAAAGTAAAATTACACATTATTAAGGAAAATTTCAATAAAAGTCAGCATTTGCTTAAGATCACCCATAGCAGGTCAAACCGTAAAACTAAACGGAATAAATATTTAAAACCTAGGACAACAAATTACTTAGGTAAACGTAGCCTTAAATATATTGTACCGGATATATGGAATAACCTTCCCATTCTATCAGGAGCTACTAGTTTTCGTCTAATTAAAAACAAGGTAAAAGATTTTTTTTTTTTTTTTTTTTTTTTTTTTTCTTTTCAGCTACGCCTCCACAGACATATCGTCCGTGCCCTTTGTTAGCATGGTTTTATTTTTGTCTTTACGTCATTTTTACAGCTCCACTATGAGCCTTCGCCGTCGACATCGCCCACAACTAGGTAACAGTGTAAGCTGGGTCCCAGCTGTGTGCGGTGGCGGCAGCGGCGGCTTTACAGAAAACCTTATCTATGCTTACTATATAGGACCAATTTTTTTTTTTTTTTTTTTTTTTTTTTTTTGTTTTGCTTTGTTGTATACATTTTGAGACATCTTAGGACTTGCTTTCTTTATAATTCATCGCACGTCAAGCCATTGACGGTTTCGACTCCAAAAATATTTTAAATTCACATCGAACGAGTGATTTTCATCGAAAGATTTTTATTTAGAATCCATAACTTAATAGGTATATGTATGTGTATGTGTATGTATGGATACGTATGTATATACGTCCATGTATATAATATGTACGTGTACGTGTGTATGTAGTTAAAATTAATATATATGCAGGTATTTCATGTTTGTATTATGGCGATTAGTTAATTAGATACAGGATAGTTTTAAGATAGTTATAAGAATGCAAAAAAATGAGAGCTTTCTCTGCCTACAAACTACACTTGTAGTTTGGCGGACAATATGATTATATATGTTTTGACCACTGTAAGGTAATTAAATAAATAAAAAAAAAAAAAAAAAAAACTTCTTAGCAGCTAGCTCAGCTCGGCGGGATGACGCGAAGTACGCACAGTCGTCTGCGTACAACGCGAGCATGACGTATAGTTCGCAGTCTTCCGGGTGACCATGCAGAGTGGGAACGTCGCTGGTGTAGAACGCGTAAAGCCGTCGAGAAAGACGCCGACCGTGTGACGCCCGTAATTGAGCTCGGATGAAAGATGATGGAGCACTCGCGTCAGCTGCAGCGATGTTGAGTTACCGGCGCGGAAGCCGAACTGCTCCTCCCTCATATTAAGGTGCGGTCGCAGTCGCCTCAACGCCAGCCTCTCGAACAGCTTTGCTGTATTAGACAACAACGTTATGGGGCGGTAGTTACCCGGGAGACGGCGGTCTTTCCCCGGTTTCGGGAGGACGATTACCTTCCCTATCTTCCAGGTGGTCGGTAAGTGGCCGGTGCGCAGGATGCCATTGAAGACTCTGGTCATGGCGACCAGGGCCTCCCTGGGCAGCATGCTTAGCGCCGTGTTCGGGATCCCGTCGTGGCCTGGTGCTTTACGCCTGAGCAGACGTTGGTCCACCTTCCTTACCTAGTGTGACTTGACTTTGACAGTCGTCCTATGCCGCGGCGTGATGTCGCCGCATGGCGTAAGGTCTGCGGGCTTCGAGGAACCCCTCCTTGCCCGGGCAATTCCCTCAGTGGATTCACTGTCCACCGGTGTTGTTTACTGCCGTGGGGCAGTGTTGCAGCCTTTGGCTTTCAGTGACCGCGCTATGCTGCTACGCAGATTTAGTCCTCCAGGTGGTCGGAGGACACCTGACTGTCGAGTTCTCGAGGGAGCGGTCGCCCGTCGGGGGGTTGAGCATAAAGGGGCGCGAAGCCTCGTAGATGGGTATGTGGCCCGCTGTCAGCGCGTTTGTACATGCGACGCGCCAACCGGGCCTGTCCACAAACCTATCCAAGGTTTGCATCTTAAGGTCGCGCTCCAACACGTCGTTCCGAACGTAGCGGCCCGCCCCGGCAATCACCCTGAGGGACAGGTTCTGCTGCGCGCGGAGGCGCTTCCTATTGGACTCTGACACCAACGCGTACCATGCCGGCGCCGCGTAGGTCAAACGGGATCGGACGTACATCTTGTAGACCTTTAGTTTGGTTCGGAGCAGCAAATGAGATGCCAGCACCGGTTGGAGTATCGCTCGTGCAGCACGGGCCTGTCGGATCGCGTGGTCCACCTGAGGTCCCATGTGCAGCGAACGATCGATGTGACATCCCAAATACCTAACTGTAGGCTGCCAAGCCACCTCCCGATCACGGAGACGTAGCGGCGGCGGCATGCTGCGTCTGCGGCTGAAAAGTGTCGCGACCGTCTTACCGACGTTGACGGCCATACGCCACTTGTCCAGCCACTCCGGCAGAAGATCCAACAGACGTTGCATGCTACGTGTAGCTAAAGCGGGATCACGTGAAGACGCAAAGTATGCGCTGTCGTCCGCGAACAGCGCGAGCTCTACGTCCCTTTTCCACTCGTCTAGGTGACCATCGAGCGTGGGAATGTCGTTTGTGTAGTAGGCGTAGATTAGTGGCGAGAGGCAACTTCCCTGCGGCACACCAGCACGTATTGGGCGGGGGTCTGAGGCAACGTTCTCGACCGATACGTAGAACTGCCACCCATCTAGAAATGACGCTATCAACCGCACCAATAGCGCCGACAGGGGCGACTCCAATAGCATGAAAATGAGTCCAGGGTGCCATACGCGGTCGAACGCCTTCTCGACATCGAGGAAAACGCCAACCGTGTCGCGACCATAATTGAACTCACTTGCAAGATGGTGGAGCACCCGTGTCAGCTGCAGCGTAGTCGAGTGATCGGCGCGGAAGCCAAACTGCTCGTCTCTTAAAACAAGTGACGGTCGCAGTCGCTTCAACGCCAGCCTCTCGAAGAGCTTCGCCATGGTGGGTAACAACGTGATGGGACGGTAGCAGGCCGGGAGACGTCTGTCTTTCCCTGGCTTCGGGAGAACTATCACTTTCCCCAACTTCCAGGTGGTCGGGAAGTGGCCCGTGCGTATACTACGCACGGGCCACTTCCATTGAAGAGCCTTGTCATGACGACTAAGGCCCTTCTCGGGAGCATCACCAGCGCCATATTTGGAACTCCATCATCACCTGGCGCCTTGCGCTTCGGCAGACGCAAGGCGACCTTCCGCGTCTCCGAGGGGGAGATAAACTCCAATCCCTGAGGTGGCGGTGTCGGGCGTCCGATGAAGTCCTCTACCCACGCCTCTACGATCTCGTGGTGTTCGGCGTCGGCAACGGCTGCAGGGTGAGGAGAGAACTACTCTTACAAGTGCCCCGCAAGAATCTCCGCTCTGTCCTTAGGCGAATAACATCGTCTGCCCTCCCCATTTAGAAGAGAGCAGACGGTTGTCTTGGCCCGGGTGAGCTGCCTGGTGAGATGGAAGTGTGATGTCTCGCGTTCACCAGCCTAGTCGACTTTCGACTCCCAGGTGGCGCCACGGTACTCCGCCGTCTCAACAGCCAACTCCTCCGCCAAGTTGTTTAGGTCCCGCTTCACCCGGGGGCAGCGGGTGCGCGCACATAGTTGGCGTAACTCTCGTTTTTTCTTGAGCTTCCTCTCCAGGCGGGCCGGGAGTGTGGCGCGTTTGTGCGTCTTCGGGATGATGGTGGTCGCTGCATCCAGCGCCTCCCGGACGGTGGCCGGGAAGGCGCGGGTTGCCGCTTCCACTCCCTCTGGCGAATAAATTAATGTGTAAAAGTTTAATGGAATTTAATGTAATTTAATTTAATTTAATTTAATCTGACATTTCAACTCAGCATAACATTTAATTTCAAATTAGACTATTTTTCTTCTCTTACCATACTGCTCTGTTGACATAAATACATACATACATTATATTATTAATTTATTAGATATCTTTAGTTATATGTTGCTATTATTATTGCTCCTACAGCTGTGTTACTCGCTCTCTTTATTTGCATGTTGTCTTCACCTATAATTGTAATAACACTTACCTTTTTTTTTTTTTTTTATTTATTCAGCTACGCCTCCACAGACAGATCGTCCGTGCCCTTTTTTAGCATGGTTTTATTTTTGTCTTTACGTCATTATTACAGCTCCACTATGAGCCTTCGCCGTCGACATCGCCCACAACTAGGTAACAGTGTAAGCGTATCCCAGCTGTATGCGGTGGCGGCAGCGGCGGCTTTACAGAAAACCTTATCTATGCTTACTATATAGGACCTTTTTTTTTTTTTTTTTTTTTTTTTATATTAAGTTTTGTTTTGCTTTCTTGTATACATTTTGGGACATCTTAGGACTTGCTTTCTTTATAATTTATCGCACGTCAAGCCATTGACGGTTTCGACTCCAAAAATATTTTTAATTCACATCGAACGAGTGCTTGCCGATGTATTGAATTATTATTATTATTTTTTTTTTGCCTTTTTTAGAAAAAATACTTTATGGCGGTCTTCTCTCTCTCCAAATGTTGAGCCGTTGCTGTCTTGACGTGGCGTGCGATACACTATAATTATATACCTTTTAGTCCTTTGCGGAGGCCATTTCGAGCTTGCGGTTGGTGGCCTTGTCTATGAGCTTCGAGTCCCCGCTACGGATGGCCATTGAGATGTTATAGTCCTCCAGTCTTTCGTCAGTGGCGTTCATAGCTCTTGAAATGAACTGAGCTATGGCGTCATTGCTGCAGTCCGTGTAATATGTGCAGCTGGTGGTATGACGCGACACTGCCACTACTGCATGGGGAACACCGTCGTGCAGTTGTAGATGATTTGTGGTAGTTCGCACAATCACCACCGTCTCGTACGTTTGTCCCTGTGCTTCGTGTATGGTAAGGATACGTGAACCCTCTCCACTTCCGAAGCCCTCTTTCTTCAGACTCTCTTTTTCGACTTGAGTGTGCACCAAGTAGAGAGTCTTCTCGAGGGCCTTTGGGATCTGCGCATCCATGTACCGCTTCAGCTTCAGGGATCTTATACGTGACGTGGACGAGTATATGCCGCTGTAGACCTCGCTTAGGGCGTATGCTACGTCCAATGGGTTCCTGTGCGTGCACAACAGTTCTTGGCTAATTCCGGTTACATGGTTTGGGCGGCAGTATCGTAACTCGAAGAGGTTGTGACGCTCGATGTACGGCAGTTGGTTAATGTCTCCGATGAGCATCACTTCCGTCGCCCCGGTCAGCCTTATCGCCATCACAATGGCCCCGAAATGGTTCATTAGTGCCTCATCGACTAAAAGCCGTTTACAGCTACCTTTTGAACCATTTACTAGTACTGAGGCCAGTGTGCGCACTTTTGCTGTGGCGAGCTTTCCGGACTTGCCGGTGCGGTGAGTGAGTCTCGTACGGAGATCTTTTGCTGCCTCCGTTGTGGTGGTGATGATGATGTCTTCATTCTCCTGAAATTGATTCACTATCCATGTTGATTTTCCGCAGCCTGGGACCCCATTGGTCTGTTGGAGGTTCTGATTATGCTCGGGCGTCCTTGCTCTGATGCCCCTGACGCATCCGAGAATTCATCATCAGACTCCACAGGGCGGGGCGGAATCTCAGACTGTTCCCATTGGTCTATTTTTAGAATGATGGAGTCGGTGGTAGATTTTTCCGTCTGCAGAGGCCTCTCCGCCGAGTCCTCGCTAAACGAGGACCTCGCTGTTGCGGTTCTAGACAAGACCTTCTCTCGCAGGGATCTTTGGGTCTTTAGCACCGGTCTCGATGTTGTTGTTTTCATTGCCGGTGCTGATGCGCTCGAGGTGGCCTCCACAAAGTTTTTGGCGGTCTTGGATACGGCTGACATAATTTATAAACCTTAGACTCTACTTTTATTTTTGTAACTACTATTATACTGTGTATCTTATATCTACTTATGGTCCTGTGCGGCGTTGATGGTGTGTTGCCGGAGTAAGCCTCGCTTGTTGTTGTTCACTTGTTGTTTTTTTCTTGGCACACGTTAGAAATTTGGAGATTCGGTTGGAGCCAGATGATGGAGAATCTCTTC